>CM053509.1:58284296-58294296 GCA_028627145.1 Eidolon dupreanum
CACTAGCCTCAATTTTTAGAGGTGGTATAAACACATCTGTCATAGGCACAAAAATTTTGGAAGAAACCGGATAATGTGTTTGCTGATTAACAATTCTGATCTAAATTGAGGATGTGTTTGTATGAGGATCTTATCTCCCACAGAAGAGCATAAGTCTCTTGAGGGAAGATAACCCAACTTAGGCAGAGGACCCAGTATTCCAGAGTGGAAAGCACATGTTACATGAGAGAGAGATAAAAAGAGAAACAGGGAGAAACACACACACACACACTGTCAGAATGTCTGATCAAAAAATAAAGAATATTAAAAACAAAACCTGCTCCTTTGCCTCCCATTTGTTGATCACATTTCTCCATTCCTTTTGCCTTTTATATTTCTGCTGAAGGTATGGTTTTCTACCTTCCAATCAGAAAGCCAAGCAAGTAGCCCCAGACAAAGAACATCACAGAGGCCAGTGCTGACTCAAAAGAACATGCAACAGATGAATGGTTTTGTGAACAGTGCAGTCTATTTCCTTCATCTCCAGAGACAGAAAGATTTCATCCCTGCTGCTGAAAATCTAAACTGATGCAAGTGAATAGACAAAATACCATTTAAATAAATGTTCTTAAATAAGTTATACTTTTCTTTACCAAATGTTCCTCCAGAGTCTGAAAACTCAACAGCAACAGCTACAATGGAAATGCAGAAAACCAAGACTGAAACAAAAAGTAATTCAAAAGTAAGTCCAATAAACAGGCCATATAGAACGCTCTGTCTACCCAATGCCTTGTAGACAAAGGTGTTTACTGGCTGACCAGCATTTTTGATAAATTTATGGAAAGAGTGGTGAGTGAAGTGTGGGGGGAAAAAAAAATCAGGTCCAGGTTTTAAAAGAATTCACATTTATTTTAATTTCTTCACTTTAAAAAATACTGCCCCCAATAATCAAAACTAGTTGATTTGCAAAAGTAAAAAGACATTTATTAATAAATGTAATAGATTTGCAAAAATTTAGACTGAAGAAAATAATTTTGATACTTATTATAGCATTGACAGGCCTCTTTTTATGAAGAAGACTATGTAATCAAAGAGAATTTATCAGTCATTCTGCAGAGGGCTTTACTTAGGACTGATATTAGATAATTTCATCACTGAGATGAATGACAGACAAAAATATATGTCTACTCAGTTCATGAGTACCAGAGAGAGGAGAATAGAGGAGGGATGGAATTACAAGAAAAGATTAGAATAGGTGGCACAAGTTTAACTTCTGAATCTAAATAAAAGGTGTCAAGTGAAATTATAACCCAAATTATAAAATAAATAATTATATACATGCTCATTTGTATAAATATGTATAAATGACTGAATAAATGAAAAAACAGAAATAAGAGACAAAACTTCCTTACAGAAAAATTCCCAAATAATATATCTAGATACTCTAGATACGCTTCCTTCTTGTAGAGTTTAATCTTCCTCCTAAACTTCAGTGTGGCTAGATTTAGTGACTCCTTTCCAAAAAATAGAGTATAGGAAGGGAAAAATAGCAGCTTTACAGTGGAGAAATCTGGCAAGTACTACCTTAACCAGAGATTAAGGTTAACATAATCCATGAGTAGTTATGTTGATATCACTGACTCCCTGATATTATACAATGATAAGGAAACTTCGCCTCAGTGGTATTCTTTTCTAAAACCTAAAATCCCAGCCTAACCATAAGAAAAACATCAGACAAACCCAAATGAGACATGTTATACAGAATACCTGATCAATATTCCTCAAAACCATCATAGTCATTAAAAACAAGGAAAGACTAAGTAACTATCACACAGCAGAGGAAATTTAGAAAATATGACCACTAAATTCAATGAGAGATTCTGGACTAGATCCTGGACCAAAAAAAAAAAGGCTATTAATGGAAAAAGTGGTGAAATTCAAATTAAATCAAGAGTTTGGTTAATAGTAATGTACCAATTACTTAATAATTATTTGCCTCAGTGTTGACAAATGTACAACATTAATGTTAAATTGTAACATTAGGGGTAATGAAAACTGAATGACAGGTATAGGAAGAACTGTAGATTTTCTGTAAATCTTAAATTGTCCCAATAAAAATTTATTTAAAAATGTAAAAACTTAAAAAAAAATGTAAAAACTTTTTTCTGGACTTCCTACACCTAGAAATGGCCTCATAAGAAATTTAATCCTTCCATTGACCACCAAAAAACCAAAACAAAACAAAACAAAAAAAAACCAACAACTCCTGTTGCTTTTGAAAGAGTACTGGCGAAAAAAAAAAAATCCCTGAAGTAAATTTCCATAGTACATACATAAATAGGTAGACCAAATACTGCTGTAGTTTGTAATTATGAGATAAAATAAATTAGTAAAAAAATATCAGGAAACTGAGTCCATCCTCCCATTCTATGTAGCTTTGATAACACAATAATTAATTTCTCCTCATAAAGTGCATCATAAGAAGTATTTCAAGAGGTTTCAGGATTTCTGAAATTATCTGAGAATATGATTTTCAATAGTACTTAAGAGGAAGGGCAAATGAATTCTTTCATATGTTTCAAATAACGAATTACTGGAATAATACTGCCCATCACTACAAAAATCACTATCATCTGAGAGCCTATTATGTACCAAACACTACGCTAGGTAATTTACAAAACAATCTTTAATCTATATAACACTGAAAAGTAGATGTTGTTATCTAATTTTAAAGAAGAGCAAACTATGGCTCCTGAAGAAGTTATCCAAGGTAAAAGCTAGTATAGGATCAAACTGGGATTCTAACTCAACAGGTGAAAAAAAAAAAAACGCACAAATTATAATAGAAGAAATTTAAGTAGAAAAGAGATAAAATTCTAACACTGAGAGGCTAAGCACTTGGGCAATGTCTAAACAATGCTGTCCATTAAACAAGGGAAAGAAGCCTCTGAAATCAGAACACTAAGGTCTCTTGATTTGCTCACTGCTTTTGTTCATTCCTTTGTGCATTTCAGACACATAAGAGGGTAAGCAGTGGAGCAGATAGGCGTGAGTGATCTGAGTTCAAGTTCCAGCTCTTGCCCTTTCTAACTGTGTGACTAGGCAGGGCATTTGCCCTGAACTTCTGTTTATCATATATAAAATTGCAAAATAACATGTGCCTTATCTCTGTTAAAGAGTTGTTGTATAGATATGGGTGGAAAAAGGGAAGGGGATTAAAAAGTATAAATTTCCAGTTATAAAATAAGTCACAGGAATGTAATGTACAGCATAATGAATAGAGTCAATAACATCGTAATAGCTATCTATAGTGATAGTTACTAGATTTATTGTGGTGATTGCTTTGTAAGGTACATAAATGTTTTAACACTATGTTGTACACCTAAAAGTAATATATGCCAAATATAATTAAAAATAAAAAAATTTTAAATAATCTTTTTAAAAAGTTGTATTGGTCAAATAAAACATATCAAAACTTTTTAAAATAATAAAGTTCTATTCAAATGTTTTATGTGTATCTACAAAATTTTTTAATATCTTCTCAATCCTAGATCATAAGTAAATGGTAGATTATCAAATCAATTAATATTTATGGATGTGAGACTTGGGGATGAACCAAGGCAAGGAACACAGTCCACCATTTTGTATTAGTTATACAAAATCTCCCCTGAGACTGAAAGACAAAGATGAGACATTGGAGGTTGAGTGGCTTAGTGAAGAAGACGAATCATTTACGAACACACACTATTCAGTTTTAGCAAGAGTAATTTGGTAATCCCTATTAAAATACAAAGCTTAACTTGTGTACAACAACATCACAAATCAATCATGATCCAAAAGACCAAGGCATGGGTCCTGAACAAAGTTGAAGTTATCTTCCACCAACAAAGGAAATCTACTCAAAATGTTACATTTCATGTCCTTGCAAAGCAAAAGAAAGTAGCTCATATTATCTGTGTCTTTTTATGTGATTAACGAATAAATACTATTCATATTTTCTAAGAATGTTGTTCATCAAATTTCTCAAGCAAAAATATTTACTCTAAAAAAAGAGTTACTTACAAAATAAAGCAAGAAAACATTACAATTATTTCTTTCTTAAATATATTAGCATCTTTTCATGAATTAGGAGAAAGTGGAATTCCTAAATTCTCAAACCATGACGTAATATTGGCTTTATTGATTCTCTGTACAATTTGTGGGAGTACCCAATCATTATTTTGACAGTTTTATCATAAGGTAATAGACTTCCTTTTAGATAATTGCAATTACCACATTCAATTTCAACCTTTCATAGGATTTTTTCTTAGATACAGCTTTACTGTCAGTCCTAGATCACATTACTTTCTTTTTATAGCTATACATACAAAGCATTTTAGGCGTTACACCTAATTATGTCAGCACAATAACAATTTAAAAGCTCATCATTAAGAAGTAAAGGTTAAGTACTTATATGTTAAGACTCCTTTTTATAAAGACATATAGTGCTATATGACATAAGTAAATGAATTACAGAAGCACTTAAAAGTCTGAGAGTTACAAAAAATAAGACCTCTTTTCGGATAAACTGGGAAATTTGATGAGTTTGTATCTCGGCAATAACATTTATGAACTACAGGGCTGACTTATAAGCTTTCTGGCTCATGAAAACTATTCAACCATACTAGTTTCACAACACAGAGTTGTGTGGTAAAATAATTTTTCTCCTATGGAGGCAGTTTAGCATAATTGTTAAGAGCGTGGTCTCTGGAATCACATTGTGGCTAATTATTGGACCTGGGGCATGTCACTTTAGATCTCTCTGCCTTTATTTCCACAACTGTAAATAGGGATATTAATACAACTTGTTTCATAAAGTTGTTCTGAAGATTAAATATCCAAGTCTGTAAAGCTCTTAAAGTACCTGGCATATACTATGTGTTACATAAATATCAGATATTATTATTTTTGCTTACTTGAATTACCTTAAGGAGCTAATAATTAAATAAAGACATAAAGAAAGATCAAAACGGAAAGGTGATCTAAAACAGTAGATAAGGAGGCAGAAGTACAATGGGAGCCAAGAGATGATGTACTTGTGGATGAGGGAGTATGGGGCATTCCAATTCCAGAAGAAAACGCAAATTTAAAGTTCAGAAGTTCTTTGTCAAAAGAATAAATTAGGCTGAAAGGAACTCTTAAAGACTGATGCCAAAAGTGGTATCCAAGGCTTAAAAGTAACTGGGAGAAAACAGCACAGGATTCACCAAAGATCTACACAAGAGGCACAACAATTAAGAACACCATTCGGACAACCATGCAGTCTCCTAATGGGTGTGTACGTGTGTGGGTGGGTTGAGGGCAGGTAGGTGTTGGCAAGGATGGGATCAGATAATGGCCAATAGACAGTGGAAGAGAACAACTGCAAAGAGTCCAGGTTTAGCGGCAATTGCGCTTTCAACCCCCCTGAAAAAACAAGCCACAATAATTCTCAATTTAGTGCACTTCATCATTTGGGGAAAAAGAAATCACTTGATTTTCCACTCCATAATTTCCACATTCCACTTCATAATTATGAAATTATTAGAGATAAGATGGTGTCTTAATAGGCTCAGGCAAAAATTCTGCTCCTCTCCCAGTCAATTTACCTGATTTAAAAATACGTAAAATAAGACATAGCTCTGTAATTAAAAGGGAGAAACAATGCAATATAATTTGACATCCAAATTAACTATATCTCTCAAGATAAACAAAAAGTGTTTCCAGTAAGTGATCATGTTTGTAAAAGAGAAAAACAAAGCAACATGGTCTGCAATAAATATTCTGGAATGACCAAAATGCCAATAATCAATATCTCATATCAGACTAAAAAATAAGAAATATTGACCAACAAAGAGTTTTTCTTATGTATCAGTCTATGTAAATAAAGTATTTTTTTAAGTTCTAAGAGGATTCTACTTTATGGCAACATTTTAAAATCATTGTCCTTAAACAGAAAAACATTACATGCAATCAGGGGCATATCAGAAAACTTAGCATATTTAAGCACTCTATACATATGAACCAATTTTTACTTCCAGATCCTTCTTGAGACAAAAGTTCTGGGGGAGTGGGGAGAGGGGCAGTGGTGAAGATTATTTCTGTCAAAATCAAGCGACAACTTGTCATCAGTTCTTGGTTACTCTCTCAGGTTGTGAATCAATCCTGCAATATCTTTGGTTCTTCTCCAACTACGATCTCACCATCTTCCCCCTCTGCCCCTAACAACCTGTTCACTGATCAATTTGTATTTTGTATCTTAAAAATTTTCTCCCAAGTTGTTGAGAAAAATTTAAGGCAAAGAACATTAATCAGTAAAAGTTTTCTATAGTTAGTGGAATTTAGAAGAAGTTCAGTAAGATATCAACATTAATAGCCAAGGTAGGTTATTTTTTAATTTCAAGTAACCATCCTCTGCTTATACCCACGATCATGGATAATAGAAAGTTCATTAAATGCCACTGTATATAAAGCATAGTTGGAATCTAATTTCCAATTCTGAGCTTCTTGAATGATAAAAGCTTTCAGTATAATCATTATCATTAATATTTATCATGCAATGAATGTGCTCCTGTATTTTTTTAAACTAGCGAAAATAAGTCATTTTCTCACTCCACCAGTTGTAAAAAGTAAGCCTATAAAAGATACAAGAAATGCCCAACCATACATACAATTTTTATTAACAAAAGCTGAGGATCCAAAATAAGCTCAAATTCCTACCCTTGGAATTTCACCTGAATTGTCTAGACCGGCAAGCTCCAAGGATAAAACAGGACACAATTGCGCTTTCAAGAAATGGAAAACATCAAATGACGAAGAAACTTGGAAATCTTTTCATTAAGACTTTTAAAATGTTTTAAAATTATAAAAAAGGTGGAAAGCAACCCATGTGCAACATGTAAGGAAATCATATTTGACATTAACTAAATGTGTAATTGATAAATAAGAGGTTTGTAAAGAGTTGGAAACATTCCCCTCTATACTGAGCCAGAGATGCTCCACTCCTTCACTTCCTGTCAATGAGGCACTTACTCCTAGAAGGCACATTAATTCCTTACATTCACTTTACCACCATTTAGGGAGCAGAAAAAATTTCTGGTACCATGCAAATATAAGGTCAAGCATTCATAATTTTAAGAGTTAATTAATTGAATAATTAAGAATCAAATGAGGGTTCCCATGTAGAACAAATAGTGCCTCCTTGCATTTGAAGAGTCTTGGAAAGAACATTCCATCTATGGATGGCTCAAATCTACACTATGCTCCTGAGAAGGAGCCCCAAATTTCCAACTTCACAGAAGCATTCTATAGGATGTGCTCTGGAACCTCCATTAAATAGCTCAAACTGAATTTAATTGTTTTCCTTCTCCAATTCAAAGCAACTCTTATTTATATTATGAGCTACCCCCGTCTGAAATTTCAGATGCATCCTCCTTTCACTTCCTCATCGCTAGTATCCAGTAAACTGCTATGTCCTATAGACTTTACTTCCTCTTTCACTTCTGTTGCAGATACTAATTCAGACCTGTTTTAAATTTTCTAAGAATAATGTAATAGTTCATTAATTGTTCTCACTACATCTATTACTTCAATCCATTTTACATAGTGAGTGTTGTAATGTTATCCTCAATCTTCATTCTTAACTGCTGTTATAACACACAGCTCTGTATCATGATCCATTATAAAGTGTATGCAAGTTATTTATAGCTAACACTAAGCAATTTTGTGAGTACTTTTTTCTAAATACATGAAAGTTGATTTAGCTATTACTTTAATAATATTACTCATCTTTGACTGTTTTCCAGTATGTTTTCTTGAGCAGAAGAGAGGAGGATGAAGTTACAGAAAAGTGTTAGAAATTATGTAGAATCCTGGTTACCCCTAGGTAAATGATATCCTTCATATCTGTGCTGTTGAAAAGCACTGCTATTTAAAATAATCAGTGGCTTCCTATTGGTTCTTAAGCAGACCGCATGCTTTTCCATTTTCCCTCCTTGGTTCATGCAGTTCTCTGTCTTTGATTGTCTTCTCCTACAGCCATTCTTCCTCAGTCCATAAAGCTTCCTCTAATTCTACAAATCAGAATATATCTTTCCACTGATTCCTTCCAACATGTTTTTACCTCTAAAAACACATATAGAAGGATAATTATTATGTATGTGCTTCACATATCCCACTAAGCTGTGACTTATTCAGTGGAAAGTCTATGAGTTTTATTCTTCTTTGCATCTACTGCAGTACATAATGTAGCACTCAGGATACAGTCAGCTACTCAAATAGCTCTTGACAAACTGCAGAAGAATAATAAACATGAATTTCAAAGGAATCAATATTCCAGTATTGTTAGTAAGAAACTACTCAAAGTCTACTCAGATTCAAAATCCTACCAGATGCTTTCTCACCCTTTCTTCTATTAAATCTAGAGTTTTAAAGATGATTATATTATGTGCTGATGGCCTAGCACACTGTCAAAAGCTCTAAACCAGTTTGATTCAAAACTGCCCTTAAGATCATTCAAAAATTAAGAACAAAAAGTTAGCAATCCCATTGGATTAAACAAAATTTCACTTGTGGGGGAGAAGGAATTACACACATGTTAGGTAGAAGAGCACATCCCCTTAAAGAAATTAAGTAAATTGGTATTCTATATAATATTCATCTTCACTACAAATTTCATTCAATTATATTATTCCTTGTAAAAGAATATTAGTATATACAGTGGGCTATTCCACAGCCAGGCAGAATATACTGCTATATGGAGAAAGAAAGAAAGAAAAAAGCTATGTAAAATATTTAGGAAATAAATAAAACCACTAATTTTTAATATGGATAGAGGTATGTTCCCAATGGTTCTTCAGACATTTTAATCTGCTTTACATTCAGACTCAAGGACAGTCAATATGCTTAATTTATAATTTTATTACAATACTAGCTTCCCCATTAATAAGACCTCTTACAAATTACACCTGATTGATTTTCATGAAAAAAAAAAAAAACAAAACATGAACATTTAGATAATCTCCTACCATTTAAGGATATTTCCAGTTTCATATCTATTCCAGTTAGAAAAATCTTTATTAACAGAGTTATCTATAACATAATTCTTAGTAGAAAGTCACATTTCTTAGAATGATACTCATTTCTTCATACACTCACACATTTAATACTTGAGACTTAACAGAGAGTGGTGTGTGTGCTAAAAGTGGGGAGCACTGAACAACACACACACAAAAACAAAATCTCTAGCCTTCTTACAAAAGTTAAGATGGTATAAGGTAAGATCCCAGGGGTAGATTATAAACTAAAATTCAGGCTTCCATAGCAACTCGGTAGTCTGTAACTCATCATTACTGTCCAACTATTCTCGCCGTTGGTGCAATTAAAAAAACAAGACATAAAATAGGAAAAAATATATATCGATACTTAAAGAGTTTGCTCAAAATATAAGGATTTTCTTTTTTAAAGTAACAGACCCAAATGTAATCTACCTACTACTCATGACGAATCAAAATGCTGTTAACATCCTACATTAAGAAGAAAGACTTCTGAGTGGGGTAGGGCTCAGTCACTCGAACTGATGACAAAATAGTAAAGAGCTCTTCATCTCCTGTTTTTGCCCAGGTCTGAAATGTGACATGAAAATCTGCAACCCTATTCTGACAGCATTTCTCCAACAAGTATTTTAATAGATACTTTATTTACTGTAATGCAGTAAAGGGATCTTGACGAGGAGCTAAAAGTCTTGATTTTGAGCACTGCCATCCACTACCATGCCCTTTACCACCCTTTCCATTTACAGTTTCTTAGGGTCTCAGTTTCCTCACCTGTAAATTGGCCTCCTATGCCTCACCTACCTCGCTGGGTTATTTCGAGGTCATGGAAAACCATAGAAATACTAACAATTTCCCCTCAGAACAACCCAACTTCAAATTCCCTTCAGATTTCATAAGAAAAAGATAATGGCACAATGCAAGTAAGCTTCCCTATACTGTCTAATTCGAGA
>CM053509.1:58296796-58431272 GCA_028627145.1 Eidolon dupreanum
AAATGTATTTTTTCAGTGGCAAATTAATTTAGGCTTGAACCTCCTCCTGTAGCTCTATTCTTTCCTTTTTATTTTATTTTTTATTTTCTTGTATGAAAACCAGTGAAATTCACTTTTGCATTTGGAAGTAGTATTTCTCCAGTCTTGCTGAATTAAAATAAAAAGAATGAATGTTTCTTTTAGAGTCAGTTCCTGACAGTGGTTTTTTTAAATGATGTATCTTGTTCTATATATGAAAGATGAATCAATTTTTGAGTTTGATACACATTGTCTATTTTGCTGAATGGAGAGGTGAATGTAGAATTTAGACAAAGAAGAAAGCATTATTCTGAAGAGTATTTAAGTTGTGGGTGGTCCTTTATATTGCATTTAATTGTCATTAACTGTTCTTGATAGCTGTTTTGGAATCTGGCTCTCATTAAGTGACTTGAAATGCTGTGTAAATTATTTTTAAATTGGGGGAAGGGAGTAAAAGAGTACCATTAGAAAAAAGAAAAAATGGTAACTCACGTGGAGTTTCCTCGTGTTCCTGTAGAAACCTCTCCAGTATAAGCCGAGCCATTAATGAGGGTGCATAGTCCACCTTTACAAAACAGGAATAGAAAATTAAAACTGTCAAGTTGTGCAAGCAGTAGATATTCCACTATTTTGTCAACACTGAAGATTAAGTCAATTTTAATCAACCACGGCAAGCATCATTCATTAAAATCTTTCCCACTCTCGGTGGCTTCTATCATAATAAAATTATAACAACTATGATCTGTGCTGTTGAAAAGAATAAATGGGTCAAATTTATTGAATGTAATATTGGAACAAAAAGAATGGAGCAACTTGGAAATACTATTCATCTATAACAGTGAAATGGGCTTTTTCACTTCTCCTCAATTTTTTCCATTGGTAGGCCAATATTATTTTTTATTCTAGCCATCCTTCTTTCTTTCCAAGCACTTATATTTACATCATTTCAAATGCAATTTCAAATAAAAATCGTTTTTGTTAGTGACTGTTTTCAGAAACTGAATTAAATGTCTTTAGCCATTTAAAATATGGATTTCACTAATTTTAGTTTATTTTATCTTTAAAGACAACTGAAATTTTGGTATGAGTTCTTTATGTATAAAATACCTTGTTTAGTGGAAGAAAGATAGCTATACTGCAGAGATATGAATAATAAAAACAACAATAGTACCTGCACTATAAGATCACCATCCTTATGCTTATCAGAAATGTTACTTATCAATTTAGTTAATACAGAACCCAGGGAGGTAACTTTTTGATAAAGGATCAAACAGAAAACAGAGAATATGCAATCCAAAAGTCATTTTAATTAATTAAAAATGCACCTATCCTTTTGGAAACACATTTCTTTCTATTTAGTTCTCAGACCTTTCATTAACCATTGATTTAATTTCACCAGAAAATTGGTGTGTGTTTTTCAAGAGCAATAATGCTCCCCCCTAAAACAAGTCTTTTTATCTTAGGTGTAAGATAGCAAATGTTTCTCATATATTATCACCATGAATTTTTCTTGACAGGGTTTCAAGTCCCATATTCATACCAAAATTTTATCTTGATTTAGTAACTGGACAAAAAGGCTGGCTTAATTTGTATGAACAGTTTTTTTCAAATATGTATGTACTTGGATGCCCTTAAATTCCCCAAGTAGAAAGAAATGCTTTCCACGAAGCTGCTTATTCCTCGTAACCCACATCAGAGCTGACACATGAAAAATGGTGAAATTACTGAAGGTAGTCCAGCCTGAATAAGGACTACCTTATTAGTTCAGGTACTTGCATCTCCCTAATTTTCATATTAATCATGTGTCCATCTTTCTCCGAAATAGGGCCATCATGCTTCATGTCAGAATTTAGCATGTAAGTAAAATTCATAGTGCTTCAAACCTCACTTGAAAATATTTGTGTGGAGAGAACAAAATGACTGATCTTATAATCCCTAATGAAGTAAGGCTCCCTAAAATGTTCATTTTTAGCCTTGAAATAGGAAAATTAGTATTAAGACATTTATAAACTCAACGACGGCCACATATAGTCCCTACACCCAAATCAACAACAATACAGTGTTCTTTGAGAGCTACTGCACACTGTAATGTACCAGTGTTATATATTTCTCATCAATTTTTACAGTTTCCACTGATTAAATATATATTGACTCATAAAGCATTACCATCACATCAGGTGTCACCAGATGCAAGCATATGTCATTTAAGTATTAACTATCATAAAAATGGCAGCTTGGTTGCTTAGAAGCCATAATCTGGTACTAGTCATTCCCAAATTTCTCTAATATGTTAGCAATCTCTCAGAGAGTATGATTATCTCTGTCTTAACCTGCAGCCAAAGAAGAGGAAAGATCTTTAAATAACTGTTTCTTTTCTTGGGTTAAATATTGCTATATATTCATGGTAAATAACAGGTTTAATGATATAGAAAAAAATGTGTTAGTGGGTTAAAATTTTTCATATTACTAAAAGATGGAAGTTGAGGTCAGCTAAATAAGCTGAACTCATCAGAAATATCCATTAAAAATTCAAATGAATATAAACTGCTACTATATAAAACTTATGCTATCAACATCATCATCCATAAAAATGAGTACTACATTTGTAGCACATTCTTTCTAGATGTTGTATCTAGAATGCTGTTAGCTCTCTCTTCTTTTTCATAAAATACAATCACTAAATTCCTAGTTACTGCTCAGATACCTCAAGTTGCTAACAGAACTGACTTACAACAAACAAGTCTGTAGACATTTAAAAACTACCTTGCTCTACAAATTTAAAAAATGAATAAAATAAATATTTTGTGAGGCAAAGGAGAGAAATGCATTCTGTATGTTAACTATTCTATCAGATGGTATAGAAATTGTGTAGACTATTAAAACCTTCTAGTAACTGATAGGTAATTGCTCATTTGCTGACTGTAGTGGTGTACAGCAGACGGAGGCTGTGAGAGAAGTCATCCTTCCTTGCTAATGTAACATGTAGAACTTGCTGCTACTGCAACACTTAATGCTCACAGTACCGAGTCATCTTTAATGCAAACACACATTTTCTGCCTCGCTTCTATGTTTTCCATTATAATGCAACACGAAAACAGTGTACATTTCATTCCATCCCTATGAGGTTTGCATAAGCAGTTCCAAGTCAGACTAAATATTGTATTGCTCTTATTACAGTGAATAAATATTTTAAAGTTTATGAATTAAATATTTTATTTTTTCAGTATGCTCTCTTAACTATTAAGAACTTTTTACATCTTCCTCATTCATGGGAAATCTTTAGGGTTTCCTTTTTTAAATGTAATACTATTATTTGTTTCCCCAAACAGAAGCAGATCAGAGTTAAGAAATAAGTTCAATAAATCATTTTATACTTAATGTTAATATAAACAGCATGCTTATTCATATAAAGAGACTTTTCTATGAGCACGTATCTTTCATTATAATAAAAGTTTGCCAAAAAAAGAACCAAGTAAATGTTACACCTTTAAGTGTACAATTTCTCTCTTCATTTTTATAATCATTAGCATAGATTTTCTTGGCATACGTCTTTTTACTTGACACAGGTATTTCTCACACTAAATTAAGACAACACATCAGAAGAAGAGCATGTCCTGAGCTGTTTGGTTGAAATTTCCCACAAAACAAGAAACTAAGAAGCTTTTATACTTTTGCCTTAAAAGAAGCAGACTAATTATGTTAACTGATTTATTAATATGTGAAGTTCTTTGTCCAATTATTAAAAGTACAAAGAGACCAGGGAGCAATTTAAATGTCTAATGCACCTCAAAATATTTTTTTAAAGGTTAATTATAATTCTAAGCAAAGCTTCTCTAGATAGGCCCCTTAGGTTTTATGCAGGTTTAAGTAAAATAATAATAATAACATTACCTCATTGGCCAGCTCCAGGAGCACTGGGGCTGCTCCATTTTTCCCCACTCCATTCAGGTACCTAGACAAGACAAAGCCAAGTGATAATGCAGTGATAAGAAAAGGCCAGCATAGACTTGTCAGCATCCCCTGTGTGTACACATTTCTCCTGGGCAAATGCCACGCTTAACTCTAGTTACAGTATGCTACTGTCATAGGAAAGCATTGAAGGGAAAAGGATAACAAAACAACTTATCTCAAAACCACTGGCAACTAACAGAAGTTGGAGGAGGAGGTATGAGCACATTGGTTCCCCCTGTTTTTACTTCCCAACATGTAAAGTGAACAGAGAGGTGATTTTAAAAAGAACTATCCCTATAACCCTAGATTTACCTATACCAGAACCATCTCATAGAAAGGAAATAAGTTCGCTCTTAGAGTTCAATAAAAGCATCCATGTATATATACCCATATCACCTTTTCATTACTTCTGTTTCATAGGATTGGTTGAAACCTTATTAAAAAAAAAAAGATGGAACAGACTTGTCCTCAGTGGGTCAATACAATTGTAGTAGGCAGTACAAGCCATCGTCTCACTGGCCTTGGATTTCTGTCATAACCTTCAGCTCTCCTTATTTCCTAACCCCACTAAACAAACAAACATCCTCCCCAAATCCATCCCAAACATGGAGTCCAAAGTGATTTTTTTAAAAACAAAAATTTGAATGTTATCATTCTCCTCCTTAAAACATTTCAAAGCCTCCACATTAAATCTTAGCTCTTCTAAGGTTCTTCAAAATCTGGTTCCTATCTGCTTTATCTGGCTAGCCTCATCTCTACAGTGTTCTCCTCTACAACTTTCACCTGGAGAACTCATAATTCTGCTTCATATCGTATCTGCCTAACTACTTGTCCATCACAAACTCATCCCCCACTATAAGGCCAAAAGCCACTTGAGGGTAGAGGAATTGCATTTTCTTCAATTTATTATGCCTCGTACAGTTTTTGGCTTATAATAGGTGATTACATATACATATCTAGTTTTTCTTTAATAAATGACAACATATTCTTTTAAAAATTAAATATTTTTAAAGCCTTATTAAGCAAGAAAATAGAATTAGATAGACATTTTCTTTATACTGTATGAGTGAATAAATTAATAATATTTATTTGACAGTAAAAATCTAAGTCAATAAAAAAGGTCTTCAAAAAAACTGCTGGAAACAGATACTAAATTATATTATTTCACAAGTATGCTTATAAAGATGTATACTTTTCCTATAAACAAAGTGGAATAAAAGCACATTATTCAAGGTGAGGAGAGTCTCAGGATCATTATAACTTCAAAGTAATTGTTTAGAAATCTAACTTGGAAATAAGTACTTTCAGAAGCAAGGAAAACGAAAAAGCAAGTGTGCTTTAGAGAAAGGTTCCTGGAAAATAGGTCAGTTAGGAACTTCATATCAATTTACAACATTTCCATTGCATGGATAGATAGGTCAGCTCAAGGAATGACCAATCAGTTCAGTCAAGTAACACCAACTGTGTGTTTGTAACCACCAAAAGTGCACATTCATTAAGAGTTTCGATTCTGAGTCAGAGTCATTAATTAAGCCTATCCTGATATTAAAATATCTTTACAACTTTCTACTCACCATTCGTTTACCCCACAAATATTTTTGAGAGCTAACTATATGTTAAGCCTTATTCCAGGTTCTGAAGCAGCAGCGGGGAACAAAATTTCCAAGATTCTTGCTATCACAGAGATTATATTACATCGAAGAGACAGACTACGAAAAGACAGAAAAATAAATACATAATGATATACGCTATGATAAAACAGATGGAGATAGTTGGTCAGGAAGCCCATTTCTAAGGAAGTGACACTTGAGTAGAGACGTGCAAGAAGGAAAGTGGGCATCCCATGGGATGAAGAGCTTTCTCAGCAAGAGAACAGTACATGCAAATGTCAGTGATGTGCCTGGGCTATCTGGGGACCAGGAGAGGCTCTAGTGTGACCAGAGCAGAACTTGTGAGAGCTGATTGAAAAAAAAACAAAAGAGAGTAGCTGGAGCCCAGATCACTGCCCGTGCTAGGGAACTATCATTTTGAGTCAAAATCACATGGTTTCATGTAAATATTGCATCAATCATTATCCTGGTAATGACCAAAGGGACACTATGATTAAGGTTAAAGATAGTCAAACAATAACCATAACCCACTATATCTACATAGTCTATATAATATTTGAAATACATTCATCCTTAATACAGTGACAATTCCTACTTATGAGCTTGATAAACCTTCCCAGTTGGTCATATAAAGAAAATGATGAAACCCAGCTGGGCTCTCTTAGCCGGTAAGTAGTTAAGCTCTAAAACAGAATCCTGATCAACCAAGGTCTACTGAGTTGCCTTCATATATTGAAAAGGGTAGGCCTGCTTCTGAATGTATTTATTCTGCAGTCTGTTTCCCAACTACCTCCTATAAGACTTCAGAAGTGCTAGAGAAACAAAATTGTTACAATTAATTTGACGTTGTATTTCTCCTTTCTGAGAACTTTATTTGTCCCCCAAATCAAGTGACAGATCAGGTTTATTCATATTTTTAGATATGCAATTAAAGGGGCAAGCTAATTATAGAAAATATTTAGTAAAAAACATAAATCAGATATTCCTAATGCTACTCTTCTCTGAATACTCAAAGCATCTTGTGTAAACTTACAGCACAGACTCTTAACATGGTTAAAACCATTTGTTTCTCTCTCCAACTAGACTGGAAGCTCTTTGAGGTAGGGCTTTACAAATGAATGTTGAACCTTCATCTAATAGATCCTTAGATAACTGAATTACAACTGGGGTAGAAAGATGTGGTCCTGAACACTACACCAAGGTCACCTGGGTTATTTTCCTAATACTTATTTGCAAACAAAAAGTACTTTGCACAGAAGATATATGTCACCCTCTAGCTTTGCCACAGGAGGACTAATGAATATATATCCTGTGGGTGAAATCATCCTTAAAAAAATTTCATAGAAGGTACATTTTATGTTTTTTGAATGTTAAGAATACATCAGCATCTAGTTAAAGGAAAACCAGATTAAAATAAGACATACTGACTTTAAATGTAAGGCAAAGTTACTTAATTTAAAAAATTTTCTTTACAACTACCATGGTGAAACTTCAAAAACCTACCAAATGAATGACGCTCAATTGATCTGATTCTCTAAAGCTAATAAAGCTGGCCTGAAGACAGTGTGTGCTAGGAGAATGGAGGAGATGGGTGACAATATTTATAAAAGTTGATGGGAACTTGCAAATCTGACCAATTTTCCAGTGAGCCTATATATGCGCACACATGCCCATGTGCACCAATTTAGATGAATCTAAATAAATTTAACCAAGTATAGTTCATATTTGGAAATGAAATGCCACTAGAAGGGGAAAGCATAGAGAGTTACTTTCAAAATGAACACTCACTCAGGCTGTGTCTATGTATACACAAAATGAAGAATGGAGGAAATTTCCTTCATAATTCAAAAGCTCAAGAAAACATTTTCTACTGATATTTAAATACTGTGAAGTTTCAGTTAACCATTCTGGAGCATACAGTTTTAAATACAGACTTTGAATTTTGGATTGAGATCATCTCAATGCTAACTACAATGTAGAGACTCAGGAATTCTCTGATATTGCAACCTTTCTAGATAGTAATTTGACAACATATAATAAAATCTTTAAATCTTCATTGTTTATACCAGTAATTATAGATATAGAAATATTAAGTAACTAATCCAAAATTCAAAAACTTATGCACCATAACATCAGAACATTGAAAACATGTATGTTCAAGAGATGAATAATTCAGTAAATTATGATATTTCCATTTGATTAAGTAATGCAGTTAATAAAATATTTACAAAAAGCTTTCTACAAAATAACAGTATGTTATATACATTCTTTCAGTATACAATTCAAGATTCACAATTGCACATATATAGTATGACCTCAGCTATATAAAAATGGGTTGACAAATGACTAGAATGAAAAATATCACAGTGGTTATCTCTGGGTGCCACAATAAAGGGCAATCTTCATTCCTTTTTTAAACCATCGCAAATGTGCTTAATATTCACAAAAATTTCATTTTTATAAAAGAAAAAATTGAATAATTTGCTAACATTGTCAAACTGCTAAAATGTGTTTTGATATAATACACTTTGCCTTTAATCTAATCAGCTGGAAAACAAAAATCTTTTAAGGCCAATTTACCTTAGACAATAAAGGGACATTCAACCTGCACGTTTAGAACAAGAGGCCTATGAGGTCAATCCATCTGAAAGGTAACCACACAGCCCATCTCCAAACACAAAGCGCAGGGCAGAAAGTCAGTGAGCAGCGTGGTGAAGTAAGAAACTAGTCAGACTGCTCTCCTATTAGTCTGTCCATTACAGCCTGTTTTTGCTTCACATGTTGTGACATCTTGAAATAACTGAGACTCTCACATTTAAATAAAGGTACAGAAATACAAATATATTTCTGTATTCTCATTATTACCCACCCAACTGTTCAGCACTGAGTAACCATACAAAAAGGAAAGATTTTTATTTCTGACCTAAACCACCCAGATAATCCAATAAAGTATATTCATAATTAAATATACTTCTTAATGAAACTAAGATTTTAAAAAGCAGCACTTAGAGATCTTAGAAATCATCTATTGAAACAGCTTATTTACAGTAAAAAAAAAAAAAAAAGAATGATTATCAGATGGCAACCTAATGGCCTGAGAGTAGATCTCCAAATTTTTGGGAGATGGTCTATCTTCCTTAACTTAGGTTAACAAGGCTTTAAAATCTTAACAGAGAACTATACTTTCATATGATGGCCTAAGATTA
The DNA here is from genome assembly GCA_028627145.1 of Eidolon dupreanum. Lineage (NCBI taxonomy): Eukaryota > Metazoa > Chordata > Mammalia > Chiroptera > Pteropodidae > Eidolon > Eidolon dupreanum. The sequence goes on from CM053509.1 coordinate 58,305,582, forward strand.
TAATTTTTACAAACGAGAATTTATTTTTTGACATGTGAATAACTTTTTAGTCTTTCTTTGGAGGATCTGAATGTCAAAGCAGTTGTCAGCTTCACAGTACTTTACGGGTCGTTCTTAATTTTATATGTATGATTTAGCTTATGACTTTATTTTAAATGTTAATTTCACTATGGAGATTATGACTTTTAAATAAATCAAATCAAACTTTACAAAGATTTGTTTAGAGAGAAATTCTCCTAGACACAAAAGTGTGTGTGTATGTGTGGTGTGTGGGTATCATTTTTTAACAGACACTACTACTGAAAACTGAAGATATCTTTTACCATATACAACATAGCGTATAATTTTTTTAGAAAATCTAGCTTCAATAACCTTTTTCAATAAATACCTTTCAGTTTTTAAAAATGACTTTACAAAAGCATGACACCAATATTTTATGTATGTAGTAATTTCATTCATAAAATTTTCATGCATAAAAATTATTCATCTAAAATTAGTGGTGTCACTCTCACCACGGGGAGGTTGATCTGTCAATCTTAAGTGTAATAACTTAAGAGCATATTTCAAACAGTTTTCCCTTCCAATATGCCCTTGAAATATTTAAGAAACCAACCAATAATTTCCAATGCAAACCATTACCATTTACCATTATAAATTATTCAGTCATGTTACCAAGCCAATAAAATTTTTAGAATTTTTAAAAAAGAACTATTTAAAATATTCTATTTGTTTTAGAACAGAGGTTGAAAACTATAATAAATTAGGCTGAAATTAAAATATCCCCTGGACACTATGGTGTTGATTTAATGCCCAAGATTTTCTTTTTAAAATCTAAAACCTTTTTACAATGTGACAGTTATACATTATGACATATTTCCATATGTCCTTACTTGACATATGTCTTTTTTTAAATGGCTAACACAATACTTATAACGCAAAATACAACTGCACCAAAATTCAATCTTATTTTCTAATATATTTTTCAACTTGATGATCTAAATGAGAAATACATGAAAAATTGGTTTGAGAACTTTCACATATACATATAGATATATGTACATATGATCATGTACATCTATACAAGGTACGCACTTACAGTAAGTTTCCAGTATGCAACTGAGATTCCATAATATCATAAAGACTTCCTACATAGGATGTATCCATACACTTAATCAAGACGGTCTCACCATATTCTTCTACAAAACAAACCATTTGAGAAATCATTCAAGAATATATTTGAAGTCTTAAATATCAGACTTAAAACAAAATGCTTTGGAATGTTATATAGAAAATCAATTTAGTAACCTAATTTATTCATAATTATTATTACAATTAATAGGTACTATGATACCCTCTAGTGGGGCAGGCAGGTCATACCTCTGGTAATAACTTTCAATCGCTTCTGAAGTATGATGTTTGGCATGTGTTCTTTTAATATGTTTCTGAAACAAAACAAAAAAGACCATTATGTTGTGTCACAGATGAGGTTCGAGAACAAAAATGACATATCTCTTCATCTCAATGTCTAGCACATAGGGCAAACTGAGTAACAGTCTGGGGTTTCGGTGGTGGTAGGTTTTTTTCCCTTCCACTTGAAGAACCTATGCATTTTAATCTCCAAGCTTGGCTGGGATGTCTTCAGACTACCACAAGGTACAGTATATATGTAAAAGCCAACAGGGTCATAGTAATTGAATCTAAATAAGTTTGCTTAGGGTTGCAGAGGGCAAAGAAAAACTTGTTCCCTCTTGAAACCTTTGTATTAATTTTCCCTCAATTCAATTCCATCTAAGTCCTCTGCACTCTGGTTTTACAATCCAATTGCCATTCTTAACCAGGACGAACATTGCTTAAAAACAACTTATTTGAAAACTACAAAAAGTAATTCCATAGAGACTTGCCACTTGACTGACACCTGTCATCTCATGATAAATGACTCCATTTTCTGCCTCTCTTGCCTTCTGCCACTCCAGCAATGGTCATTTATCATCATCTCTGTCAGCAATGGAAAGCGGCACTGACAGTGCAAGTCAGCAAACATTTAGCACATGGAACCACGCAACACAGGGAAATTATTATTGTCAGAATAATAATGGTTTAGCATAATTTATTACAGGTCCACCAAATAAGCAAAGGCTAGATGTTATTAGACAGATGGATGGGTAGGCTTGGCAGGCCTCCACTGAGACGCAGGCGGTGCTTGATGTGGAAAGGAGAACATCCTCCAACCCAATCAGAGAGCTGGCAGTTCAATTACAAAGAAATAAAGGGACATTCATCATTCAATTAGGCACCTGTCAACCCTCACAAAGGAGAAAACTTCTAACCTGGTACTCCTGGGAGAAGATGCTCAGCAGAGTGGCCTGCGATTGACTGGAACAAATAAAAGAAGGACAAAGTTAATTACTGGAGTGCATGGCAAAGAAACAAAAGAGAAAGGAGCTTCAAAGGTAGGCCTGCTGCCCTGTAATCTAACAGAACATGAAAACAAGTGTGGAAAAGTTGTTCCAGATGAACACCTCAAACAAAGGCTTCCTGCTGCTAGGTCAAGGAGAGAAAAAGGGAAAGGGGGAAATGTGGATGATCTCAAAGCCAACTATCATATGATTTGGATTTTTTTTTAAACTTTAGAATGATTGTAAATCATATCTGTAGCATACAATGGTGTTAAAAGGGACCAAAAGAAGCCAAGGTTTATTTCCATTAGTAAGTGGGAGAGTTAAATCCCATAAACAGTATGAAACATGCAGTATGTTCACAGGAAACATTCTGAAATTTATTTTGTTAGCAGACAGGTATCCTCTTCTGCAGCCATTTCAGATTCAGGGGGGAAAAAACTTTGGTCTTCACTAAAAGCAGCACAGAGACCACTGGAATATCCCCATTCATACTGGAGTGCTTTGAAAATAGAAGTTTTCACAGCAGGAAGCTGAGGTCCTTGGAGTGTGTGATTCCCAAAGATTGTCATAAGCCTTCTTCATCTAAGACTCCATGCAATGTCAAACACCTGGCAATGAAGCAACCTAGAAAACATTCCTCCCAAGTGGGAACTTTCCTCTCACAAATGCTAACATTTAAAAATGGAATAGAATTTTTCTTCTCTGAAAAGCAATCAATACCCTACTGTTACTCTTTTTGATTGCTCTCTGTAGATATATCTACCTTATAATATTTTGATAACAATTATCTCTGATATATTTTCCTACTAAATTCTATCTGAACAAATTACTGTGTTAATAATTCAGCTTTTATAGTACACCAAAGCACTGTGAATAATTAAAATTTTTTTTTCTATTCAAGAATGAAACCTCTTAAGCTCATCACAGGTAATTTGGGGAATGTGAAATTAAAACAATGACACCATATTTCTTTATTCACTATCGCAGTGTTGTCATTTTCTGCATTCCGTCATAGGTTTGGCTTCTAACTCCTTTCTGCTCTTACCAGATTACAAAAGAATGTGTTTAAAAAGTACCATAAATGTTTACTAAGGCAAACTGATAATTACTAAAGGACAGTTTCAATAACTAAAAATCACTGCGAAATGACTGAATACAATTACGAATTCATTATGGTTCCATTTTTTTTTTCAATTTTCCTTAAAAAATGGAAACCACTCTTGAAAGAGCCAATTTTATATACATAATCTTCCTATTATGCTTGGCTTGCCTGAGTTTTACATGCAAATCACATACAGTAGTAGGGTTGTTGACAAACCATCTTTTAAAAAAATGAAAAAGTTAAGCCGTAATCTTTATAAACCACTGAAGAGGTCAATATTTTAGGTATTTCTGTGCAATAAATGGACCCCTCTGCATTGTACAGCAAAATATATTTGTATACATTTAATGGTAAACAAAATGTCAGTCTCAATGTGTCAAAAGATATGATGGAATTAAATGTGCCTGTAATGCTCAAGTCAGGAACTAATAACTAATGAGAAGGAAACTAAACTGTGGATAAAAGAAAAGTGTAACTGCAGATGCTCAGTATGGTAAGACCAAAGGACAGCTGGCGAAGTAAGTCCTGGAGTAAATACTTCAAAGTGAGAAGGTGGTTAGGAATTGAGAGTACTGAAGGACAAGATAATATATCTAGCTAAGAAAATGTCTTTAAACTGCTTATAATTCAATTCAGCCAAAACCACGGCCAAGTCTACAGAGCAACCCATTTTCTCAGTGGCCAAATGGATTAAAGAGAAGAGTCCAGCTGACACGGGAAGTAAAAACTGGCTAAACTTAAAAAGAGAAAACAACTTACTTAACATGGTAAAAAAAAGAAAGACGGGTCCAAAATGCTTTGGGTTTGGTTGACTAAAAAAGGCATAGCAAAATAAATGACCTCTGCTAGGCGGTTTGTCAGCCTAATATCTGTTCCTGTGTGTGCTAAGCTTATAGGAGAGGGTTCTGAACAAGCCATACAACATTAAAGAGCAGGAAAGTAATTTTAGTGCAACCAAGACATTGACTCCAGTGGATATTCTTTGTTACTTTCTTCCAGTGTGTTAAGTCTGAGGTCTATCTTGAACACCACAGTCAGTCAGCATTATTCACTTAGTATCTACAATGTCCTATAGTAACAGGCATGGGAAACCATACCATCAAAATAAAAAATTAAATGAGGTGAACATAAACTGACTTAGAGGAAACTTTTAATACACATGCGCACACACACACACACACACACACACACACACACACACACACACAAATTAGAACTGTGTATTCATACATTTTTTAGGGATTTGGTGAAGTAAACCATACCTCGAATCTTCACATATTTCAAGACTGCACTGGCTTTGGAACACACATGCCTCACTTAGCATATAAATTTACACATTCAAAAATACAGTCACTTAATTTGCACAAATGCCCAAGATATATTATTAAAACCTCTTCAAAAAATAGTTTCATGGTTTTTTCCCCATACTACTCTCCCAAATTAAGTTCTTCCCCCAATCTGAGAAAAGAAGAGTATGCAAGTGGATCCCTAGAATTGCTATGTAAAACCTTGCCCAAGTGACAAATGGCTCTATGGAGCAGCAGCAGTTATGTTGCAGCAATGGAAAAACACGCATGACGACCAAGCCTACGCAACGAGGCCAGCGGGACAGAAAACGGCAAGAGCCTGGGTCCTTGAGGACACTGTTGAACTGCTCAAGAGACCATGAATTGAACTGATAAGCCTTTATATGGCTTTTGAGTAGTAATACGTGTCTTTTTTTTTAACCTTCAAAAGCAAACAAACAAAAAAACTGCCCAGGGTTTTATGTACCCTGGTAAAGAGACATAATGGAGAAAGGGCTCCATCATGACGGTATGTGTTTGTTCAAGATGCAATAAAAAAAGTGGTTGTCCATCTTCACACTTTCTAATTCTCTTCTCAGTGGAAGTTATGATATTGGGCTTCCTTAAAATTGTTCCTCTGTCGCCATGTCACTAAATTGATGTGCCTAGAACTCATAAATTGGTGTATGTGTATGACTTTTCCATACAGTTTTAAACATCGATGAGGTACTATTTACCTCATTTTATAGTGCATTCAAGACTCCACAAATGCCAGGTATGTATGTAAACAGGCAACAAACCAGTTTCCCATACATTATTTAATTCAACATATCCCCAGACCTATCCAGAGGGTTATATGGGTACAGCACAGACTAAGAGCAGACCTCAGTATAGACTTAATTGCAACATTCATGACAGGGGAGTCCTCATGTTCGCAGATAGAGACTTAAAATAAGTAGAATCTTAAGGAAGATAGCACACATTTTAAGTCCTTCCTCTACTCAAGTACCCAATCTCTGAAAAAAACCATAAAGAAATAAATACCAATTAATAATTTTCAAGCTCCTTTTGCTACAGAATCTAGGAAGCTTAAATGTCTACATTCCACTGGGCTCAAAATGATCTGAACAAAAGGATTCTATTTTGGGAACTCTAGAAGCAGTAAACCAATTAAAGGGAGATAAGGCAGGATACTCCTACAGAGCATTAGGCTTGGAGACCTCACAATTACAACCTCTCTAAACCTGTGAAATACAATGAAACACTGGTTCTCTGTGGTTAATGATTCAGAGTACTGGTCAAGGAAGGTTTCTGTGAAAGCAACACATCTACCCACCCTCACACCCCGCATCCCCCTTACTCACACCTAAATGCAAACTTGAAACGTAGAACCTTTTTTTTCCTCCCTCGAAATCAAAATGAAATTCAATAAAAGATCTAGACTTAGCACAAAAATTCTGCTGTTTTTTTCAAGAACATACAATGCAAGATTGAAAGACTCTGAAGAGAGATTAGTGATACTCTGTGAAATTACTACAGAGAGGAAAGGAAAAAATATTTAAACTAAATTCAAGAAACAGAGAAAAATGTATCCATCACACCTCCCCCTCATTTCTTCTTTCTAATTTCCAACTTCAAATCAAAGATGCAGGTTATATTTTATGTCTAATCATAGCAAATAGTCACACAACTGACTACATAGATGACAGCACTAAGCTTAATAGTAATCAACTACTAAAAAAAATTCTTAAAAGCTATACTTATATTATATATAGTAAAAAAGTGGTTACTGTCCCAGTCACTTAATTAATTTTGCTGATAAACTTAGGTCACATCCAAAACTTCTCTACAAGACACAGGATTTATATGATCATCTACTTTGTGCTTGACATTATACTGAGTACTTTACACTCAACAGTCCTCTGAGGAAGGTCCTTATATTAAAGATGGAGAAATGAAAGAAGAAAAGTTAAGTGAAATGCAGTTAAAGAGCTAAGTAAAGCAGTAAAGCTGGGAAACAAATCCATATCCAGTTCTAAAATCCAAACTCTTAACCTGAATGCTAATTTGCTTTCCTTACAGTTTTCAGAAATCAGTTTTGCATGTCATATGTACTAATATCCCTACTCAAGCATTTACATGATGTTACATTACCCTCCAAACAACCCTGCCACATGGGCATTGTTGAGTTTTTGAGAGAAAATTGAAGCCATAGAAGGTCAAGCATTTTGATCAAATTCCATAGCCTTAGATAATATTCCCTCTAAAAAAAAAATCAAATTATTTTCCCTCTACTTAGCTATATAAAATGCTGTTCTTTTTTGGTATGTGTTGAAAGTTAAAGAAACTATTAACTACAGAAAAGTCAAGGATTTAAAAATTGTTGGGTATTTCCATTATTCTCCCTACAGCTAAAGTATATTTTGTTAATAACCACGTCATTGCCTGAAGTGTCTCTATGTGATTGCAAATGTGTCTTTTGCTCAAATGCTACTTACTCCATATAAAGCAGCTTTAAATCCTTCTCTAAACAACATAGGTATAAACTCAATCAATCTCTATAGAGGACAATATCCTCTAAAGGTGTTAATCTCATTATATAATATTTAATGAAGTTCTCTAATTAGAAAATAGTACATATTCTGTGGAAAACCCAGAGGTGCCCACTATTAGCATTCTGGTGTATATCTTTCTTGTATTTTTACTCTGTGTCTGGCATGTGTGTGTGTCCATACATACACAGAAAAATTTTTTTTAACTACAATGTTTTAAATATGCTGTTTTGTAACATGTTTTCGGTACATAAGATACAGACATTCATCCATACCATTACATATTACTCTTTTTAAATTATTTTTTGTGCATAAGATACATTTTCTAAAAAATGGAACAAATGTAAAGCCAAACAAATTCATGTATAAAAAACATCGTGTAACCTCAGGTCAACAAGTAGAACACTGCTGGTACTCCAAAAGATACTCTATCTGATCACCATTCCTTGATTAACATCAAATCTAATCTTGATGTTAATTGCTTTCTTGCTTTTCTTTATAGTTTTGCCACCCCAATACCTGTTTGTAAATTTTACACCAATGGTACCACACAATGTGTCCTCTTTTGTATCTGGCTTCTTTCACTCAGTGACATGTCTGTGAGAGTCACCCATGTTAATTTAAGTGCAGCCAATTCATTTTCACTGCTAAAATCTATTGTGTATTCTGTTGTATAAGTAAAAGCACATTTCTCTATCCTTCTGTTGATGAACACTTGAACTGTTTCCAATCTTTGCTAAAGCGAATAAGGCTGCTACGAACATTCCTGCACATGTCTCTTGGTGTATATTTTTGATAGATATAAAAGTAGAAGTGGAATTCTGGATCATCTGACATGCAAATCTCCAGCTTCAGTAGACACTGGCCATTTTTCAGAGTGTTTGTAACAATTTTAAATTCCTCCCAACACTAAGGGAGAGTTCCCAGTGCTGTACAACTTTATCACACTTTCTCCTAGTCCATGGCTTGTCCTTTAATTTTCTTTGGGGTGTCTTTTGAAGTGCAGAAGTTTTTAGTTTTTATGAAATTCAGTGTATCAATTAATTTTATTAATGGTAGTTTTTGTGTGTCTTTTTAAAGAAATCTTTGTTTACCAACAGTCATAATGATGTTCTCATATGTTTTCTTTTAGAAGCTCAAGAGTATTAGCTTTTACATTTAGGCCTATGATCTATCTTGAATTGATTTTGTGCACTTTCTCACAGTTTTTGTTATTTTCATACAGACATCCAATTGACCACACACCATTTGCCCACTGAATTATCTTGGTGCCTTTGAGGAAACCAAATATCTGAGGGTCTATTTTGGGACTTTCTAATCTGTTCCACTGACTTACCCACTATACATTCCTTTTCTCTCCTTCTTTGTCTTCTTCTTGATTGACTTAATATTCATTATTCATTATTTTTCCCCTGGCTGCTTGAAAGTTATACATTCTTACATTATTCTTTCAAAGTGTATTCTATTTAACCACATGTCTTCTCGATTTATCAAAATTTATACTTAATTGGTAATTAAGTGCTGCCCCAAAAATACAAAAACATGATCTACAGCTATCCTTTCCTGACAGATAGTATATTATTGATGTTAATTCTACATATAACTTAAAATTCACAAGACAATGCTATTATTTTATACAGCTCGGTTCTGATATACCCACATATGTACCATTTTGTTGCCCTTCATTCTTTCTTTCTTTATCCTTCCATCTAGAATAACTCTCTTCTAATAATTTTATTGGTGCATGTGTCAGTGATGTCAAATGTTGGCTCTTTTCAATGGTTAAGTATCTTATTTCTCTATCTGGTTTTAAGATTTTTTTACCTTTTATTTTTAAAGTTTTAACTCTGTGGTATTTGGTAAACTTCGCTTAAAATTTATTGCATTTCTTAAATATGTAGCTGGATACCTTTCATCATTTTGTGAATATTCTCAATCATTATTTCTTCAAACATTGCTTTAGCACTGTCTCTCCCTTCTGAGATGCCAAATAAGTGTATGTTACCACTCCCTATTATATCCTTTATTTCTTACCCTCTTTATATGTTCCACCTTTTTGTTATTGTGTTCCATTGTGGGTATTTTCTTCTAATCTATCCTCCAGTTCACTAACTCTCTCTTCAATAATGTCTAATTTGCTGTAAAATATATCCATTGAGTTAAATTCATCCAATTTCAGTTATTTTATTTTTCACTTGTAGATTGTTTATTTGATTTTTTTCAAATAAGTTCCCTACAGAATATTTTAATATTCTTTTTAAACATTAGAATAAATTACAATTATAAAAATTCTGCTTAGCACTTCCAATAACTGGAGTCCCTTTGAGTCTATTTCAACAGTTTCTACTGGCCCTTATTCGTGCTGTCATGTCTCCTGCGACTGGGTATCTCTCATTATATGCCATATTATTTGAAAAACTGATTATAAATACTAAAGTTGAGACTAGTTGAGACTAAAATGATGTTATCTTTCTCCAGAAAAGATTCTGATTTGAAACTGGGAGCACTAGGAATCCAGAATCACCTTGGCCCAATTTTAGGTATTAATTTTAAGAGCCAACGAGGTAAATATAGTCATGTGGAGCTGTTTTACTTTCAGTTCACACTTACTCCTAAGGTGTAGCCCTTCAGGGTATCATCTCAAACCTTAGGACATTTACAAGAGCTCCAACCTTTGATGGGCCCTGATCTTTAAGCACTGTCCTCTATCCCTATAAAGCTGTCAAAAGTTCTGCTAAGGAACTGACCAGACTACATCTGATGAAAGGGTAATTAAATTAGAATTCAATGATTAAAAAGTCAATCTCTCAAAAACCTTTAAGAAATTCAAAAATGGATTCCTAACAAACTCATAAAGAGAAAATCATGATGGAAAAAACAAAAATATGTAAAATTGAACAATGACAGTGGTATATATAAATAGTTGTGGAAAATTTATTATATTAAACAGATAATATGAGAAAAGAAAAAGGAATTTTTTTTCCAGAAGGTTCTAGTAAATTGGAGGTCCTAGAAAACAAAATAAAATAAGAAAACAAATAAGAGAATCAAGAAGGATGAAAACAAATAAAACCTCCCTCATTTGTAGATGAAATAGCTTTCTACAAAGGAAAAACGAGAATCTACAAACTATAAAAACTAAAGAGAGAGCTCAGAAAGGTAATTGGATATAAGAATAATATAAAAATAAACAGAATTCTTATGTTAATAATATTCAGTTACACAATGAAATAGAAAATAGATCTCATTCACAATAAAAACGATAAAGTATTTAGAAATATATTTAACAGAAATATATAAAACCTTTGTACTAAGAGTACAAAAGAGTTTCTGACTAAATGAAGAAACAAGATATTTTTACGAAGAAAGTATCATACGTGGAGAGATAGGATAGATAAAATTATCAATTCTCTATACATCAATTTGTAACGTTAATAAAAATGCATCCAAATTCACAACATGGTTCTATGGTAGAAAATGACAAATTTATCTTAAAATCTATTAAGAAGAATGCATGGTCATGGATAGTTAATACATTCTGAAAAGCAAAAAACAAAGTAGAGAACTTACTCTACCAGACACCAACATGAATAAATTTTAAAAACTCAGTCTTTACCAAGAAAAAAAGCATGTTACAGAATTATATCCACATTTGATACCACTTATAGAAAGTGTAAGAACAGCAAAATATAATTATCTTTTTTGTTCATGGACACATATGGATATATTAAAAAAAACATATGATGCTCATAAGCACTAAACTCAAGACAATGGTTACCTCGGGTAAAGGAGAAAAGGAAAGAAATCAGAGAAAAATATATTCAAATAATAAAAAATCTGAAAAGGAAAGAGATTATAGAATGGTGTCAGAACATTTTATTTCTCTAAAATTTAAAAAGCCATCTGAAGCAAATATAAACAGAGATGGATTCAAAGAGTCCATTAAATTATTCTTTATTCTTTTTTATGTGTGTGCTATATTTCATAATAAAATTAAATAAGTATTAGACGGGAAAAAACAAAAGAGAAATTGTATAAATTCATCTTTAAGATTCTTTTCTGCTCTAAGTCCTGCCCTATTATAAATGTTCTGATTTAATTAGCCTTAAGTACCTACACTTCTTTTCTTTCTAATTAAATTTATGTATTAACTCTTCAGAACAAGCCACAACAAAAATCAGATAACGAGTAAGAAGCCTGGGTGACAGACACTTAATTTTGCTTGCAAGACCAGATGTCTGGTCATTTTTCTCTGAAGCAATTCTAGTAACTGCAACACAATACATAATAAACATATTTGTAAGAAATGTTTACCAATTCTTTTTTCCTACAAGGATTTTCTTCTTTGTTTAATAAATCATATTAAACTACACTATAAGAAATCCTTAAATTAAGTTTGTAGTAATTTTATTATGATTGCCAAAAAGAGAGAGAGCAAGAGAAAGTTAACAGGTAGTGATAGCCTAATAACAATAGCCTGTATGGGAATATGTTTATAATCTCTCCCTTGTTGGTTAAAATTCAACTCTTTTCCAACTCTACATAGAGTATTAGCTAGTATATTTTCCACCATTTCCTCCCTATGGATACTTCTCAGTTATTTCCAAGCATGTTTTTGTCTTCCTAAGCCAGACCTACCTAGCTTTCAAACTATTGTCCATCACCGTTTCTCTTCAGTACCAAATATCTTTGTCTGGAAGGTCTTTGATTCCATAAATCTTATTCAGCCTCCATCCCATTGCAACCTCACTTCTGCCCCAACTCCTTAATTGGAACAAAAGTCACAGACTTCCTTACTACCAGAGCCCAAAGACAGACTTCTTATCTTAGCTGACCTCATTGCAACATTTTGTACCTTTGACCACCTTCCTTTTCTTGAAAATATTTCCTCCTATGAATTGCAGAGCACTATTTTCTAATCTTTCCTATTCTGCTAACCACTTGTCTTTCTTTCCCTCACTGGCTGCTTACCTTCTTCCCTGGGTTTGCAAGAGAGGTATCCTCAATCCTCTTCTCTTTTCACCCTACATGCTCATGTGGGTGCAGTACACCCTTTTGTGTTCCCAATAGCTACTTGCATAATTCCCAAACACACACATTCATGCATGCAAACACACCTTTTCCCTCCACTTTTCAATTTTATAACTACTTATGAGACATTTCACCTACTGGGCCACAAATATTTTAAAATCAAATTTACCACTACCATCCTTTCCCACAAATGTGTTTCATACCCAACCTCTTGTAAATCAACCATTTTCTAAACACAGATGCCTGAGCTAGAAATCTCTGGATCATTCTTGATTCTGCCCTCTCCCTCACACCGGAAATATCTAACAAGTCATTGAATGTTGTTGATTCTAGCATCAAAAGTTTTTTCATATTTGTCCCTACTCCCTTCTACTGCTAAATAGCTTCCTGATTCACTTATCTTGCTTCCTATCTCTATACTCTTTAATCCAATTTATCAACACTTTAAAAATACACAAGATTATGTTAACCTCTTAGTTTGAAAATCTCAGGAGGTGTCTATTGCCTATAGAGAATGACGTTCAAACTCATTAACAAAGCACTTGAGGCTTTTCTCAACCAGATTTTAGGTCTCTTCCTTTTAACACTGCACAGCTCTCTTCCCACCTTCAGTCTCTCAAGCAGTTTGTACTTTAATCTCACCACATCACTATTAATTACCGTGTGCTTTCTGGAGTCTAGAATGTTCTTCAACTCTCCTTGTTCCACTTGGAGAACTTTAATTTTTTAGAGTAATAATTGGACTCAGGATACTATAACATGATATCATTATTGAGTCAAGATATTTTAGTAGAATGTGTCAAGAGGTGAGACATTACAGGAGTTTTAGTCCAAGCCCAACACTCTCATATTAAAAATGACAAAAGTAAAGGTTATAGAGATGAAATGATTTGTCCAAGGTTACAAAAGCATTATTTTATACCAGGTACAGGTAAAGCAAGGAAAAAATAAGTTATGTTCAAGCAGGAATTATGGAAATAATATTTTGTTAGATCATTTTAACAGGTGAGAATATTGCATATTTTAATGTAGTTTTACTATTTCTATAACTTACCTATGAATGATGTATATAAATTAAACCGTAAATACAAATAAGAAAGCAAAATGTACCTAACATATATCACCAGTAGACATCAAACTCACAAGTTCCCATTTCTTATCACCAAAAGATACAATGTATGGAAAATCAAAATTATGATTTTTTTCCATTTGACAGTTCATTTTTTCTACTATAAATGCAAAATTTTAATATACTCACACAATAAAGAAAGTGATCCTTCTTCCAAGTAATGAGTCATTTCTCCTGATTTAGGACCAGTTTTCAGTTCTTCAGAATCTAGTTTTCTCTTTAGGAATTTCTGATAGCCATTTTATGTATTCCACAATTACTTTTTAAACAATAAGGGACATCAAAAGTTGTATTGCTAAGGGAGCACCAATAGGAGTTATTGCCTTTATTCTGAGGTACTTAAAATCCAATTAGAAAAATCAACATTTCAAAGTCTCACTTTTACCATGTGTACATAGATACATGATTTTAGAATCCATTTTCATCTTAAAAATTCTATGATTTTTTTTACCAGTTTCACAACTCTAAGATTTAATTTATCTCTGCTTAGAGTTTTAGAACTTTTAAGTAGAGTTTCACAGAAAACTGTGCCTTAGTCCTAATAATAATGACTTGTAATCATGTTGACTGGACATTTCTGTGTGGGCCTAACACAGGGCTATTCTAGGTCAGTAGCTATAGTGATTGAATTGTTTATTAAGACTTCTAGGCATTTAAAGTAATCAGATCACAGGGTGAGAACATGGAGGAAAATAATTAACTCCTTTCATTCACCATTGATTATAAGGTACCACTTCCCCCAATAGAGGTTAATCTATTAGATACGCCATGAATTTTTCACTGCTGAAATCCCAGTCTCCCTCAAACTACCTTTTTCTTTTTCTTTTCTTTTTTTTTTTGATACAAGACAACACAAATATTTAATAAAAGAACCACCAGATATTTATTTACCTGAATAGTTGTTTTAAAAAATACATTTTATTCAACCTGACAATTCTTCAAGTATTTGAAAGAGTCTTTTTAGGAGAAGGTCCCTGGCTTGAACTAGGTAATCTCAGGAAAAGAGACAAGTGAATCATGAGGACTTATAAGGACCCCCACCTCTGTGCAGCAACTTCAAACTGAAAGATTTGTTTGGCTCTCCAGATTTTTATCACAGTGGCTGATGCTGAAGAAAGTAGAGGTAATCTTTATTCTTAAAATGAGTTTAATTGTAAAAAGACATTTATCATAGGGGTTAAAAATACAAAATGAGACATGAGAATAATGTTTACAAACTTTTATTAAAGTGACAAAATCACTTCTCTAACAATGTTCAGCATAATTTAGTAGGCAATCTAAGATATTTTTACCACGTATGGGATGACTTTTACCATTAACCAATAATTGTTCTCTTTCTATTCCATTGTATCATCTGCTCTTTCTTCTGCAAAAGCCTTAAATCTAAAATAGCACCAAACTACACTGTTTATTTTTCCACAGTAATATTCAGAAAAACATTACAAATTCTGATCCACCTCATTTAGTTTTCTTAAAACAGCTTATCAAAACCAAATATATTATTTTTACTCTCTCAAGTCTTTATCTTAAAAATAAAAATTTACTAAACATTCTGCTATAGCCAGACACTTTAGTTTTCTAAGGTGCTATAACAAGTTACAATGTATTTAGAAAAGGGGCCTTTGGGAGGTAATTAGGATTGGATCAGGTAGAGGGATCACTCTGAATGTGTGCACCAAGGAAAGACCAAGTAAAGACACAGTGAGGAGGTGGCCATCTTCAAGCTAGGAAGAGAGTCCTCACAAGGACCTGACCATGCTATAAACACGATCTCAAACTCCCACTCCCCAGAACTGTGAGAAAATAAATGTCTATTGTTTAAGCCGTCTAGTCTATGGCATTTTGTTATGGCAGCCCAAAATGAATTAGTCACTAAAAGTTCTTTCAAAACAGGTGAAACTTTTAGAGCCATTAATTAATCACTCTCCTAATATTCCCAGATAAATAACTAATTCTCCAGGTTTAGGGATGGGTCAGGCTCTCTCTTGAGTTCTTTTCTTAGGACATAGATTCTAAAAACTTCCCCCGGAAAACCAAATTTTTGCCTGTATCAGCTTACTTATTATATACCCTGAATTTTATGAAGCATTCTGATTTTACTCCATGGCGTCCATTTTTTTTTTCTTCTGGATTTCAAATATTTTCTGGTTTTGTTTATACTGAAAATGCCTGAAATGAACCTCTTTTCTCAGGGAATTCCTCCATTTATGAAATCCTGCTAGAATACCAAATTATTCTGCCAACTCTACAATATCATAAATGAATGACTACACATCTAGAGGCTAATTTAATTCTGTGACCATAATGCTGCTAGTCTATGTCTAATAAACAATTAATTTTCAACCTTTTTCATAGTAAAAAAGTTTATAATATTGTTTAAAACCACTGAAACATTTCCTTATTCTTTTTATGTACAAAGAAATGTGTCCTGCCCTCCTAATCTTTCTTAATTTAATATGTCACAATAACCTTATTAAAAAAAAAACAGTAAAAAATGATTGGTCAGATTCACTTTATAATTGCTATTATTTACAAAAATCAAACTACCATCACTACTGCTTTCTTCCCAAATAAATTTTCAGTTATATATACATAATGGTATTAATAATCTCATACTCTTTCTGTGTCTTTTATCCCCTACTCCCAAACCTCAACTGCCAAACTTATGTTTTTCATTTAAGAATTTAACAAGGAAATACAGAAACTGGCATAAAAGTAACTTCCTGAATACTTAGTGCTTTAACATAGCCTCAGTAGTGTTCTTATGAGGTCAAACTATTTGGAGCTTCAGGTACTATATTTTCCCTACTACATTAGTTTGAAAAAACTAGATTTTCAATATTCTCTAAAAACATCATCACCATCATCATGTGAACTATAATTATTCTATAACCACCCCACTTTAATAATAAATGCTGAGCATATTAAAACATAAATGGAACGCCTTAAAATGCATTAAGCTCTTCTCTTATTAAACACAAATTTTTTAACTCTTACCACAAGCCTTTTATTCTTAATTCACAATCATATCCTTCTGGCAGTTAATCTCAGCACTTAATGTCACTCACTCCAAAAAAAAACAATCTTAAATGGTTATAAATGCCTTCTCCACTTCTCTACTTGTCAAGAGAAACCAGAGGAAGAGAAGAGATTGCGTTCAGACACTAAGTCTATGCACAACATAGTTATGCTTTGTTACACACCAACTTTTGCTAGAAGATCCTATTTGTAACTTTTCCCCATTTCTATTGAACTCTGTCTAATTAAGTGTAGGCACTCAACAAACACCTTCTGTTATGGTGATCACGGTGATGATGATGGCAAAGACAGCAACGTTGATGGAGAGCTTCTTGAGTACCTGGCACTGTTCTATTTAATTGTCATCACTATAACAATAAGTAATAGTAGTATTTAAGAATCTGAGGGGAAGCATCTTATACAAATTAATACAGCCGGCATGTGAATGTAGGCAGTTTGGCCTCAAACCCTATGTTCTTAATACAGCATCCAAATGATAAAATTACTTTCATGAATCTGTACTCCAATATCATAAGATTCTTAGCTGCAACTGATCTACTTGATCTAGTTTCAATAAAAAATGGAAGTTACTCTAGACTTTTAGACAGCTCATGGTATCCCCTGCAGGACCAGAAAGTCAGATTCAGAGGTCTCATAACCAAGAACAATTTCCAAACCCCACAACAGAAATGTTCCCATCAGACACCACAGCCACCTCCCTGTCCACCACTGGGGCCTCCAACAACTGGCCATCCTCATTGTGACACTTGCCAAAAGAAAAGATTCTGCAAATAAAGGCTTCTACCTTTCCCACCATTAAAGTTTAATATCAGCAGATCTGAATTCATCACACAGTACAACTAATGTGCAACTGCTGGCTGTAAACAAATTCATTTTTAGCTATAATTTGAAGTGAAATGTAAACATATTTACACTATATTTATAATTACGGTTTAAAGTAAGCATGTGTTCAAGGTCTATAAAAGAAGACAATTAGAAAAACAGTGTAACAGTTTGTAGTTACAGGTGATTTGTTTATTCCTTTTCTTCTGGTTTTAATGTTATTTATGTAAGAAATAAAAATTCAGAGGGGAGAAAATATACCTTGTCCTTGAAATTTATATATGACATCCTAGAAATGTGATTGGGTTTCATTATGTTCCTAAAAACGCCACCCAACCCAAAAACACAACAGCAGATGCCTCTTATTCTATAGGACCGCAGTTCACATTGTATTAGATTCTCCCCAATGTGAATGTGCCCAATGCATCGGCAGCTGTAAAGAACAGTATATCACAATAATTAGAAAAGCCTGATTTTGATGTAAGAAACAATTTCTCCTCTCAACATCAAACTGCACTCCTTCCTCAGGTTCGAGGAAACCAGAAAGGCTGCCTACTCTGATATAAATGCTGAGAATGCTGAAGTAACCAAAGACCTACCTGGGGAAGTGCTCGCTGCACCTACTAGAAGCACCAGGCTCTGCCTGGTTCCTCCCAGAGCTACCTGACCCATCTTGGAGTCTGTCCATGACTTCCAGACCAACCCTAACCTCAGAGAAGAAGAATGTCCGTAGCTCTGGCCAAACTCTCCAGTGCTTGAGATTAAGTCCCATTTGCTGTTACACTGGCTCCTCATTTCTTCAGACTCAGCCTGCAGACTGCTGAGGCAAAATATGATTCCCAGATTTTTTGTATAATGGGGATCTTACCTTTATAAACCTATCTATTGTTATAGATACTCAAGAATCTGTTCTTGCCAGGAACTCAAGCCCCGTCCCCAAGGCCAGCCTGACAGCCTGGCTCCCCATGACAGAGCTCCCAACAGGTGCCTCCTCTAGTCTCACTGCCTCCCTCTCCCCCACAAGACATCTGCTTTATTTTCCTCCCAACTTATTTTATGCCAGTTAAGGGGGACAGGAACATCTACAAGCAGGTCCACTCATCCGCACCTCTCCCACAAGCCCACTCCCTTCCAATGAAGGAAATGGATCACACCCAGCTTTGCCTTACATGTGACAGTAAAAATGCTGGACAGTCTATTTTGAATCTAAACTCTTTCAGTTCTAAGATACAGACATCAAGGAACATACCGTGAAATCTATTTTTAAGTATAGATACATTGAAAAGGATCAAATGTAGGTGATACCAAATACAAGTGACACTATGATAAAAGGAACACATATCTCATTTTAAAAAGTTTTCCTCTTCAAGTTTCCCACACATAAAATTCTAACCACTTACGGGTAGTCATCATTTCAATGAATTGTGTCAAATGAAAAGGGAAAAAGAAAGATACATTCACCATGAGGCTAATTTATGATCTCACTAAATCCAGCAGACTGAAGGATTTCATTTAGTCTATCATGAATTCTTAGCCCAAAGCAATTCTATTAAAAGCCCTTGGGGCGGGGGGGGGGGGGAAGAAAAAAAGAAAACCCTGAACTCGTCAGGTCAGCCAACAAAAACTTTCTCTAAATATTGTACTTATATCAGATACCACCCTTCCCACAATTTTAAAAAGCTAAAACCAAGGAATTTGTCTAAGTAGGAGAACAACAAAATTAGTTTTTAACAATTTTTTCAGAAATTTAAATAATAATGTAGATATAATACTTTACAATTTCACATATATTACATTCTTTAAACAATACTGGGTATCTGTTGAACGAGACTGATATTACTCTATGTAGACCGCTGTATGCAGCTTAGAAAATGTAAGCTTAGAAAAAAGTTACCAAAACATAGGCGGAAGTATCTAGTTCCAAAAGGAGAGAGCCTCTTACAACTCAATTTTGTGACTCCAAGTCCTTGAGACTCAGCTACTCCCAACTTTCCACTATGACTAAAATGTGGGTCTCATCCTTTGACTAAGAGAGTAGCTTCTGCATTCCAGACAATGAGATGAAGAAAGAATCTAGATCATGCTGCTTACATTTTCCTACACACATTCATTTTCTTTTTCTGATGGTTTCTCTTCCTATTATCTCACTAGTCCAGTGTTCGACTCTGTGGAAACACCACAAAGGCAAGTTCTCCTTCAGAATTGCTTTCAGAATAACAAATAGAGAGGCTACCTGGGAATTTCCGAAATACCTACATTAAAACTGAACTGTACTAGAATACTGACAATTATACAATGTCCCAGGAAGACAACCTGAGGAAAAACATGTGGCTTCAAACAAACAAACAAACAAACAAACAAACAACCCTGCTGAGAAATCCTAATAATAATCTTAATTTTAAGCATTAATAAACATACTTGGAAGGCTTTTTCACTGGCTATTGGACACTAGCACTGCAGTTTCAAGAGCTCTCAATAGAATTGCTTTGGTCTAAGAGTTCATGAAACCCTTCAGACTTCTGGATTTAGTGAGCCCATACATAAGTCTCATGTTGAATTTTAATTTAAAGTATTCTTCCTTTCATTTGCTTTTTTCAACACCCTGAGTTTTTTAAGGCAGAGGTTCCTTTTACCTTTATATATTTTTAACTTCACATCACCAACATTTAGCACAGGGCCTTGCACATAGTAGCCTTTCAAATGATGACTTAAATGAAGAATAACCTTCCCCTTCCCCCCATTCCTTAATACGCACGTATTCCATACCCAACACACATGTGCATTGTAAGGGAAAATGCAAAAACATTACAACACACTGACACGCAGAGTAAATAGTCATTAAGACAACATGTGAACACATGACAGAGATAGCATTGTTAAAGAAGACTTTTAGCTTCCAAAAACTGTGGTGCCTCATAATGATTTTAAGCTTTACAAAAAAATAAGAGAGTATGTGCCACTAATTAATTTTTAAGGCCTAGAAACTTTAGCCACATAAAATACAACAGAAACACCCAGTATGATTTGGCCTTTGCTGTCACTTTAAGAACTACAATATCACAAAGTTCATAACCAACTATTTTTTTTAAAGATATCAATAAATAGTAAGATCGATTATCCCAGGGAAAAGATGTCCATGGCCAGACTATAAATAAGAATGCCTGGAAAAGCACCATGATCTGTTCCTTGTATCATCAGCCATCCCACCCTAACCCAACCCTCTTTCTTTACAACATCCAGGTAGAAAATGCAAACAAGTCATTGCAGGAAATTTGTGAATGCCATATCTGAGCCTTGCCTCAATCAGACCAAATCAAGGACCAGGAAAGTAGAGACACTAAGTGTTATAAAAGTGCTAACCTTACTGAAAAGCTACATAACTCACCAGGCATGCACTTTGAAATACCTCTAAACATGGTGAGAAACTTGGTCTGATGCACTTACACTCTGACCTTATACTCCAAGAGTCCAAGCTGATAAAACCCAGCATCTCTATCTCTACATCAGATTGGGTAAGGTTTAGCTGAAAGGGATAGAAAATCCAAAAGAATTGTGGATTAAACAGGGCAGAAATTTGTTTCTCCCAGCAAAGCAATTCTGCTATAGGAAGTCCTTAGGACCCGTTAACTCATAAGTCATAAACTAAGGTGCTACAATAATTAACAATGCAACATGGCCAAAAGTTAACTCTGCTTCAAAGCTGCCTCAGTTTTTCTAACTCTTCTTTAATAAATCCAAGCCATTTAAAACTCTTGATATATGCTGTTTCTTTGAGATGGCTCTCAATCATTATTAAAACGAATTTCATTTCTTGAACGCCATTTGTGAGCAACAAAATTTAGGGTTGGAGATACCACCAATTGAACAACTTGCTTATTCACTTGATAAAAAGCAAAAGCTACTCTGTTTTCAGTACAAGACATAGTACTTTTAGTATAATATTTACTTTTTTTAGGAACGAAGTAGTTGATTCTCAAAACACAAAACTTTTTTACTTCTAAGATAATAATAATACCGAGAAAATTAAAAAGCAAATTAAAAGACTTTATGAGACATGGATATTTCACTTCATTTCAAAAGAGAAGTATGTATACCTGGATTCCTTCAACCAAACCATCAGGATTTCGTGTAAATCTCAGTTTCTCTCCATTTCATTAAATTCAGTAATGTTGTATATTAAATACACGTTTAGAAACCACTCCTGTGAGGTAGTCAGTTCATTTATTCAGTGACTCAGCAAATATTTATTAAGTACTTGTTTGTTGACACACTCCACATGCTAGAGAGTATACTCTCAAAGAGTGTGCTGCATAAGACTCAACCTCCCCAAGAGTTTTATATTTAAAGGCTTTTGCTAGGCAGAAAAACACTTATTCTCAGAAACGAAGAATTATTTCAGTATAGTGAATAACACATATAATGTTCAGCGAGTACAGATTCTCCAACCATATCTCTATGAATTTCCAAGAAGTGATGTAACAACAGAAAAAATCTTAACAGCAAGTTCTTTCAAATGACTTGATTAAAGTATCTTGGTACGAAATGGTATGCAGATAATTTGGGTAACATAATTTTAAAAGAATGAGTCAGAAGTATCATCACTCTTATAACCTTGACCCTGAATTTGGTCCAAAACTTCTATACATTTTTAGTGGCATGTGAAAACAGATGACACTGTAACACACGCAAATGGCAACATTTAAAATTCATAGTAGCACAAAACCATTACTTTTCCCATTGGACCCCTCGAACTTTAATAATGTCTGACCTGGTTGGCCAATAAGTTCTAAAAGCAGACAGAGGAAAATTGCCAATATTTGATACTGCTGGAATGATTTCTCATTTAGAAAGATGTTATAAGTTCTCTTAAAAACAGGTCACCAATTCTGTACACATTCAATTTTCTCAAGAGGGTAGCTATTGAAAAGAGGAGGTAACTTAGGACATGCAAAATAGAATCCAGCTAAAAACTAGACTTTATATATTCTTATTATCCTTATATACAAAGTAAAAATAAATGCATATCCACTCCCCCACACATAGTTATATATGAACCAATCCAAATTAAAGAAAGTGTGGCAAAAGGAGATGTGAAAGAACATTATTCATTTATTTCCCAGGACAAATGACCCAAAAGCTAGCATCTCATTAACTGTCCTAAGGAGACAATATACTACACTGCTGAGACTGGATAAAGACACTGGGTAATCACACATTTATAATTTTCACATTACATAAATGAAAAGATTTATAAAGGCACAATGTAAGAGTCTACCTTACTTAAGTTACTTAAAAGAATCAAAGTGACAAGAGGAGCAAGCAATTAACTGCTTCTTCACAACACCACAATTCCAAGTGGCTTTCTCCGTGCCCCCTTGTTTTAGTCAAATATCACTTCAGCATGCAATTATCCTTGTGCTTTGATGTAGTAGCCATTTGTTTTGTTTTAAATGCAGATACCTGCTTACTGACTGAAAATTTCCCATGTTATGGTTTGTGAACTGTTGCCTTGATGTTGCTTATAAATGACTTGAGCAATATATTCACTCTTTAGGACCCCTGAAACGATATTCAGCCAGAGTAAGCTCTAGGATGCATGCCTTATTTGGAAAAGTCAGAGGGCTAGTGTGCAGTCACACAGAGAGAGAGCTGCATAAGGGAGAAGCTTTCATAATTTCTCCCAGAGACTGTTAAACGTTTCCTTTCACAGCTTTACAAAAACACCAGCTTCCAGATTGGCAGGGCATTACCATGGCATTACAACTCCCTTAAAGTTTTTACGCAGCCCTCATTTATCTTCACAGGATCTCTATGCAAAAAGCAGGAGCTCTTGCTATCCATGTGGGCAAACTGGAGCTCCAAGATAGTAAGTCACTTGCCCAAGGCCATGCCTTCAAGATGGCTGCAAAACTGTCTCTGGAAGCCAGACCTGCTGTCGGGTCTCAGATCTGCAGGCCTGGATTTTGTGGCTGGGTGAAAGGTGAAGGATTCTTCCCAATGCTCATCTAAAGGAACACAACTAATAAACCATACCTGCTTCATTACATTTTAAAAGCAATGGAACTCAGTTCAAGTTTTTGCATTTCAAGTCGATGGGGCCCTGATTCTTTACAATTACAGTTATTTTTTAAATTATACTTTCAATGACTGCATAATCTCTTATTTTTAGCATTGTACTGACACAGCTCATATCAAATTGTCACTTAATTTAGTGATATGGTCAAGATAGAATAGTCTCCCCTTATCCGAGGTTTTGCTTACCACGGTTTCAGTTACCCATGGTCAATCGCAATCCAAAAATGTTAAATGAAAATTCTAGAAATAAACTTCATAAGTTTTAAATTCAGCACCATTCTGAGTACCTCAGTTCATCTCTTCAGGTAGGCACTGCATCATATCACATCATCACAAGAAGAAGGGTGCATACAGTATATGTGAAATATGTGAGATAGTTTGAGAGACAAACCCCATTAACATTCACATGACTTTTATTACAGCACATTGTAACAACTGTTCTGATCTATTATTGGTTGTTGTTGTTAATCTCTTACTGTGCCTAATTCACAAATTAAATGTTATCATAGGTATGTACGTATAGGAAAAAGCATTGTATATATACAAATCAGTAGTATCCACTGTTTCAGGCATCCACCGGAGGTCTTAGAACATATACCCCACAAATAAAAGGGGACTATTGTATACTTATGTGTATAATTTTAAAAGGCAAAGTAAAAAGAAAACTATTATAACATCTGACCATTTAAGTTATATTCAAGAAATTGCCAAATTTTTAAAACGGGAATATATTATCTAAAGAAAAACAACTTTCACCAAAACAGTATGTTTTATTAAACAAAAAGAACATCATGAAAGAGCAGTAATATTTTCCTTACAGGAAGGTTACAGATATTTCTTTATTGGCTTTTTGTACCCTCCTTCTGGAATAATGATCCAAAAAAAAAAAAAAAAAAACCTCAAGGATACCATCAAGAAAGTAAAAAGAGAACCAACAAACTAGGAGAAAATATTTGCAAATCATCTATCTGATAAAGAGACTTGTAACAAGATCATGTAAAGTACTCTTACAACTCAACATAATAAAAAGACATCCTAAACGGGCAAGGAATGTGAATAGAGACTGCTCCAAAGAAGATATACAAATACGCAATAAGCACATGAAAAAGTTCTCAACGTCATTAGTCAGTGAGGAAATGGAAATCAGAAGCACAATGAGATACCACTTCATAACCAGTAGGATGGCTATAATCAAAAAGACAGACAATATACAAGTGTTGGCAAGGATGTTGAGAAATTGGAACCTCATGCATTGCTGTTAGGAATGTAAAATGGTGCAGACACTTTGAAAAACAGTTTGACAGTTCCTCAAAATGTTAAACTATATTACCCAGAAATTCTACTCCTAGGTAGATACCAAAGAGAAATAAAACATATGTCGACACAAAAACTTACATACAAATGTCCATAGAAGCTTATTCATAATAGCCCCAAAGTGGAAACAACTGAATATCCACAAACTGAAGAATGGATAAACAAAATGTGATATAATCATACGACAGATTATTCAGCAATAAAAAAGAATGCAACAACATGAATGAACCTTAAAAACATTATGCTAAGTTAAAGAAGACTGTCATATGGTATTATAATACTTAAAACATTCAGATAGGCAAATCTATAAAGACAGAGAACAAATTAGCGGTTGCCTACGGCTGGGGTGAGCAGGAGTGGGAATGGGGAGTGACTGCTAATGGGTATCTAGTTTCTTTCTGGGTGATGAAATGTTCTGGAATTAGATGATGATGGTTGCACAACTTTGTGAATATACTAACATCGGTGATGTTTAATCCATTGAACTGTATACTTTAAAAGAAGGTGAGTGTTATGGTATACGACAATTTCAATAAGAAAAATTCCAATTAAAAATTAATATTTATACAACATGTAATAAATTATAGTCTTGCTCTGCATAACGGCATTGTGGCGGATGATGGACCACAAATACAACAGTGGTCCCATAAGATTATAAGGGAGCTGAAAATTTCCTATGGCCTAGTGGCAGTGTAACCTTGGTAACATCGTAGCAATGCATTGATTGCTCTCATGTTTGTGGTGATGCTGGTGTAAACAGCAGTGCTGCCAGTCCTATTAAAGTATAGCACATACAATTTTACACAGGACATAATACTTGATAATGATAATAAATGATGTTACTGAATTATGTATTTACTAGACTATATTTTTGTTATTTTAGGGTATACTCTTTCTACTTAACAAAAGTTTGCTGTAAAACAGTATGTTGTGTTAAGTTGGCAGCAGGCTCATACTTCTCATGCTTACACATCTCTTAATTCATCATTTTCTCTTGTGCTTGATATAATCTCATGCTGTTCTGTACAGTAACACGCTATGCAGGTTTGTAGTTTGGAAGCAAAAGGCTACCCCATACAGCCTCGGTGTGTAGTAGGCTACACTATCTGGGTTTGTGTAAGTACACTATATGATGTTCAAACAATGAAATCACCTAACAATGCATTTCTCAGAATGTATCCCTATTATTAACTGGCACATGACTGGAATTTAACTTCAAATTAGGAAGGAAGGAAGAAAAAAAAAAGAAACAAAATCTGTATCAATCTCAAAGAAGTTGGTAATGATCATGCACATCTCATAGCAGGACCAGGCCTTAGAGACAATGCAGGAATATATACATTAAGTCATATAAGGTTAGATTATTTTATTCTACATACTGTATTGGAAACCTTTTAAGCAATGCATGCTGTTTAAACTAATACATTATATTTCTCCCACAGCTTATTTTAAATACTCTAAAATTATATCCTCAAATTCTTCTGTGAAATACATAATTAATTCTCATCATGTTTCATTTCCCTGAAATACCAGATAAGATAATATTTCCATTGGACACCATCCTGGTCCTCAAACTGTTTTTGAGAAGGATGTCACTTCTCATCTATCCAATAATCTGATAAGGGAACAGAGGAAACAACAGAAATGTGTAGACCATCTTTCTAGTTTATTTTACTATACACAAGTTTCCAGTAACACTTATAATTTTAACTTATATAATTGATTAACTCAGAAAATGCCACCAAAATAGCAGTATGGAGTTAAGAAATCAACTCCTACTGCTTTAAACCCAAGTTCAAAAGTCTCTGACTTCCAACCTGTTGTGGTGTTAATCCCTAGACCGGTGGCAACCTTACTTAGAGTAAATTAACCACCCCTTAATTGTACAAAAAAAGCTTGCTGGTAATGGGTAATAAATATGATTATGCCTGTTGGGAATATAAAATTTATAAATAATCCTTAGAGATTAAGGAAATAGTGACTTCTATAAACAAAGATTTTAATTTAGCAGAAAACATTCAAAAATAAAGTTTAGGTATATAAAGGAACTGAAACAGGCATCATAAGCAGGTAAATACAGAGATATTGTGAGAGGAAATTAGATTACCCCAGACTGATTTTACTCAGAAGCTGTTTAAACCTTAATCCTAGTACGAGTTGATTTCTTAACTCCATGGCTTATTTTGGATGATTTTCCAACCAGATAATAAAAAGCAATTTCATTTAAGTGCTGCAGCCACAGGGTTACTGCATGAGGCCCTTCTGTGCTCCATTTCCAAATCTCATGGCGGGGCATCTCTATGATTTGTTCATTCTTTGGGAAGCATGCTTTCCTCCATATGTGTACAGAATCCCTCAGGATAAAACCCAAATTTCTTTTTCCTGTTCTCACCAATATCAAAAAGCAGTACACCTCATGGAAGTGTAGAAGTTGAACTTTCTGCCTTCTTTATCAGTCAAGAAGTATATCTGCATATTTTCCATTAAAAAAAGAATTATACAAAGCCAGTATTTTTAAATAATTTAAAAATTATTTATACAGTTAGCATATGATATTCTATTCTACCATCTTGTCTGGAAGCCTCATAAAGCTGGTATTTCTAAAATAATATAACAAAAAACTTTGAAATGTCATGCTCAAATAAGGTATAATTATGAGTATATTATATACAATGATATGTGATAAATATTAATAGTCTATATATTTATACATAAGGTATTTATGTAAGACTGCAAAATACACCACATGCTTTGGAAAAACCAGCATCAAGGTTATCTGCTGTGACTTCCTATCAGCAGAGAGAAGGAGGTGGATGGAATTCTGGAACATAAGATAACATTCATGTTAAAAAAAAAAAAAAAAACAAGTCCTCATCCTCAAGCAAGCTAATGAAGCAAATGATAAGCCACGGGTCAAATTCCCACTTCTACAATCAAAACTTATCATAGCAGCCCTTGAAAAGGGAGTGCATCTGTCATATGTTAATGACTTCAAGCCGTTCACTGAACTTCTAGGTGTATAGGAAAACTTAAAAGCACTTCACGACTCCTTGTGGGTATAATTAGACTGTTGCAATTGTTGGCAATTTTCATCTTGGGACTTTAAAAGGTCACTCCACTCTTTAAGATACCAAATTTGGAATCACTCTCCCTTCTGGATAGATTAAAGGCACCCTACAATTAGTATACAGCTGCACCTGTTGCAAAGCTTCTTTCTTCAGTCATGTAAATGGGAACAGTCAACAACATTCTAAATTCTTGAGGGATTATTAAACCTCCGAAACCCAAGCGACAAACAAGTCTAATGTCTGCTGTCGAGGTGATGGATAGTGGTCACACCCTGACCACACACAGAAGCCATGATCTTTATTCTTTATAGACAATCCCAGCTAGCACGGGCACCACATTGACCTGACTTCAATCTCATAAGCAGTCCACATGCAATCGTGTATTTAAGTTCTAGGTTTTCATGATCTAGTTGTGTTTCTACAAAGAACAAAGAGAGTTTCAAAAAAACATTTTAAGTCCAATTAACTAAAATTGCATTATTGATATCTAACTTGACTAAAACACAGTTAAGGAAAAATGACACTGGTCATGTGTCAAGGTAAATCTTTCTATTTTATAAAGCTTATAGCTCGAAGATATAAATTCTCCTGTAATTTAATCCTTTACCAAAGTTCTCTACACATTTCATAAACTGGCAGTGATTTCACTGCTATGGTACAAAATAACAACATAGATATTTAAAGTATATAGCTTTTAGTGGAAATGTAATTAGGAAAAGAGACATTAATTTAAAAAAAACAGATTTATAAAGTTCAAGAAAATTTTATATGTTAATAAATTGTCTAAAAGCCATAAACTAAGTTCTTCCTTCCTCCTTTTTTTCTTTCCTTTCCTTTCCTTTTCTTTCTTTTTTTTTTAAAGAAAAAGAAGTAGAGAGGACAGAATTCTAAAGCCACCTTTTTCTTTAAGCCATTGAAATACTGGTACTTTCTACTGCATCAAAAAAAATTTTTTTTTTGGTAGCTGATATGTGAGTACATTAAAAAAAAATATGGTAATACCTTCTGAAACTTGTGATACAGTAAATTAGACAAAGCTCTTATTACCACAACAGTATATAATATTTCATCACATATACTTAAGTATATTTTCCTTATATATAAATTCTTTTCAAAATATAATTGAAATTTTACAAAATAAGGAAAAACTTTTTTCAGGAGTTTTACTACATCATTGTTAAGTATGTATACTTTCTTCTGTATTAAATTATATGTACAAGTATTTTTTAAAAGCTGACTGAAATAATATAAAAGTTAAATCAGTGAACTATTTCAAAATTAGCATTCCAACTAGAATAAAGCTAGCTTAACTGGATTACATTCTTACCATTCCACTCTGAATAAATAAACAAATATATTTCCCAGTGAAACGATTTCCTACAAGGATGTGTGTGTGTGTGTGTGTGTGTGTGTGTATACATGCACATATATGTACTTTAAATATATCTCCTTTTAAAAGTCATTAAACCACATTACAGAATTGCCAGTTTTTGTTTTTTGTTTTTTGTTTTTTTAGGATTGCTGTTGGGTCTATATAGTAATCAAATTTAGAAAACTATAAATTATATTTAAATTTATTATTTACAAGCAATTAATTATAAAAAACAGCCAGGTGGCTTTCATTACATAAATTACTGTTAATGACAGAGACCTCATGCTGCTACCATATTTAGCATTTGCATGTGTCAAGTGCACAGAGTGCTGTGTAACTACCCTCTTCAGGGTAGAACTGATCATTGAAGCACAAGGCAGGCTGTCTAAGTTTCAGATCACACCTCAACGAGCTGTTTGAATCCCAAATACTATCAAGGTTTTAATGATATTGGCTACAGGAACTTGTAACGATATTTTGCTTTAAAACCAGATACACAATTATTGATCATCAAAAAAATATTTAATTACGCTTAGCTCCTTAAAGTCCTATCTCTATGATTTAAACATTACCAAAAAAGTTCTATCAATTCTTGCTGAACCAAGTAAAAGATTCACTGATGTCTCACAAATGCAGTTTTTAAAATGATGTTTGACATGTTTCCTCCCATCATGAAACTATGCAAGAGAAACAGACAATAACTCTTTTTTCGGGACTCTGCCTCCCTATTCTATTTAGCCTATTGTAATGATTCTTCCAATTCTCCTGTAAGTGTAATTCCCTTCCAAAGAGAATGAAGAATTTGACCTCTTTATTCTGAGATAAAGCATGAGTTTCAATGATGTAAAAAGCGAAAACGACCTCATATTGTTACTCTGAATTCAATGCAATTCTTGAACAAATAGAAAGTCTGTACCAAACACGAAAGAAAATAAATATAAAGAATTTCATCCTATCTCAACTAGAGGCCTAAATAAGTAATTCCATCCCGCTCTAACACTACCACCAGAAAAAGGACAAAATTTTATGAAAATGCCTCTTAAGCTGTAGGATAAAATTCTGGAATTACTATATTTTTTCTAAAAAATATATATAATAATAATTTAATTTAATAGGTTTTAAAAAATTAACTGAAAATCCCATATTGAACTAACTCTCATATTCAGAAGTTCGATAATTAAGAGATTATCTACCCCTTCACTTCTCCTCTCCTTCAAGAAGTCTGCCTTTTAGAAATTTCACCACTTATTAACATAAGCAGAGAAGTGGGTAATGGAAACAAATTAGAAGAAAATTTAAGTGTCTTTAGCCACTCAGTAATCTACATTTGATGAGTAGAAAAAAGGGAGGACACAAAATAATGCCTAATAGTTTAAGAGAGGATACATACTTGCGCAGTATGAGGATAAAGTAACAAAATGAATGTTTGAAGCTGGCAGTCAAGAACTAATTTATTCAATTATTTTTGGCCAAGGTAAACATCTCGGAGAAGTAGTGGGATTTACATTCACCACCAGTGATATTGCCTTTATCTCGTATCTTACCAAATATACAGGGTTGCCACCAAGCCTGGAAACATAGTCAAATATATAATAAAGGGTTTATTATTATTGAATTGCAACACATGGCAAAATAAATGTCTCCAGACTTAATGATCACCTTGTAGTATCAGCCACCTTATTTATCAAACCTAATGATATGTGCCAGTCTCCAAATATCAGATCCATTCTCAAAGTACCAAAGTTTGTCATCACAGAAGATATTTAAAAGACTGTGACACATGCTCTAAAAATACTTAACAAGGAGTCTCAAAAGCATTTTGGCTATGGTTAGATTGTGTGTCTGGTAAGAACCAATATTCGTCCTAGCACTTTTTTTTTTAATGAGTCATTATTCTGTAGTTGCCATACATGATAGTTGAAGAGGAAAGATCAATTATCTGTGGACATTACAAGAGTTAAGTAGAAGACAAGAGACAGAGGGACTGATACCTTGGTAGGCTCTAGAGGATACCACCTATCAAAATCGTAAGTGCCTCCCACTGGAGAGCTGGGAAAAATTCATGTGTACACATGGTTCAGAATCAACAGTATCTGAAACAGATACTTCTCCAGAGAGGAAATATAGATGGCTAATAGACATATGAAGAGATGTTCAAGGTCACTAATTATCAGAGAAATGCAAATTAAATGAGATATCACCTCACACCTGTCAGAATGTCTATCATCAATAGATCAAAGAACAAGTGTTAGCAAGAATGAGGAGAAAAGAGAACACTCATACATTGTTGGTGGGATTGCAAATTGGTATAGCTGCTATGGAAAACAGTGCGGAAGTTTCTCGAAAAATTAAAAATGGATATACCTTTCAACCCAGCAATTGCATTTCTGGGTATTTCTCCAAAGAAAACAAAAACAATAATTCATAAAGATCTATATACTTCAATATTCATGGCAGCACAATTTACAACAGCCAAGATATGGAAGCAACCTAAATGCCCATCAATAGACGACTGGATAAAGAAGTTATGGCTCATATATATGTAATGGAATATTACTCAGCCATTAAAAAAATGAAATCCTACAATTTGCAACAACACGGATGGACCTAGAGGTTATTATGCTGAGTAAAATAAGTCAGACAGAGAAAGATAAATATCATATGATTTCACTTATATGCGGAATCTAAGGAACAAAAAGGGCAAACTAATCAAAAACAGATTCATAAATATAGTGGAAGATTTGGTGACGAACAGAGGGGAGTGGGGGTTGGGGGGCTGGGAGAATGGGGTGAAGGGTTAAAGAAGTACAAATTAGTAGTTGATAGATGGTCACAAGGATGGGGAGCATGGCATAGGGAATGCAGTTAGCATTAATGTAATGGCTGGGTAGGGAGCCAGAGGAGAGAAGGAGCAATTAGGAGAATTGTTTTATAAACTAATAAATGCCTAACCAATGTACTATATACTTGAAACTAATTAAAATAAAATAAAAAAGAAAGAAAGAAAGAAAGAAAGAAAGAAAGAAAGAAAGAAAGAAAGAAAAAGAAAAAAAGAAAGAAAGAAAAGAAAGAAAGAAAGAAATCCCTTAGTGGCTGCCAGAAGTGAGGGGTGGGCACAATAGAGGAAGGGGTCAAAAAGTACAACTTCTAGTTATAAAATAAATAAGTCCTGGGATGTACTGTACAACATGGTGACCATAGTTAACAACATTTGTATTGCATATTTAAAAGTTGCTAATAACGTAGATCTTAAAAGTTCTCAAGAAGCATCTGAAATCTTGCTTCTCAGCATGTCATTTTGCTCAAATAAGCTCTTAGAAAATTTAAAAAAAAATCTCATCATGAGAAAAAAAATTTGTGTGCTGATGGATGTTAACTAGACTTTTTGTGGTGATCCTTCAGCAATGTATACAAATATCAAACAATTATGTTATATACCTGAAACTAATATAACATTATATTTCAATTATATCTCAATAAAAAGTATATTTCTGTACATATAAAGGGACGAGGAAAAAACTGGAAGGACATACAGCTTAATATTAATAGCAATTAAACCTTAACGGTATTAAAGATTTTTTTCTGTTTGTATATCTGGACTTTCTATTAAACAGCACATATGGAAAGAAAAAGAATTAACAGTATATGAAATTCATAGTTTTTCTCCTATTATTACACTATTAGTACTATTAATAATTTCAACAATGCAACAAGATTTTTCATGTCTGTCCAATCTAAACTAGGAACAAGAGCCTATCAAATAAACAGAAAATAAATTTGAGAGCTGTGTATCAATAACAGCCTAAATGTTTTGGTGTATGATGTAAGTAAATGATTCAGTGATGCTGTGGTCAGGGCATGGTATAATGAGCTTTCAGAGGGAAGTCTAGAAAAGCCAGGCAGCAGTGCTATCTATTTTTATGATGCTGGAAGCTCTGCAGTGGCAGAGCTCATTGGCATCGTGTACCAGGCAGGACGTGAGGAATGTACTCAGAGGGTTGAGTCCAATCTCAGAGAAGGCCCAGACCAAAGGCCTCCAGGAGACGACAGTAAAGAAGTAGAAGCTGAAGACTTTCTGCTTTGGAAACTGCCATAATATTTGAGACATTGTGGCAGGCTAAGAAAATCAAAAAAGAGCCCTCCAGAAGCCACCTAGGCAATTAGTTTATAGGGTGAATACCCTGTGGCTGCCCAGTTGTAAATCCCCTGAAGGGAAAGTTAACTGAGGTTTAAAAATAGGGGGCAGATCACTTCAGGAGGTCCAGTTTTACAGAAAGATCATGCCAAAAATCATAAAGGTATTTACTTCACATGGTCTGGGTTGGTAAGGATTATACTGGTCTCCATCTGATTCATGTGAGCCACATAGTTAAGATTATAAGAATAAAATGGAGACTAGGAAAAGAAAAATGTCAGATCTCTGATTACAAGTCTGCCTTGATTCCAGACACTGCAGTTTCACACACAGACTCCCTTTCGGTGCAATCTACATTCTCCTAAAGGATAGGACTCTTAAATGTGGTACCTAGTGTGTCAACCTTTAAGGAAATCCCAGTGGGAAGGCCATCTGCATTCTGAAAGGAAAGCTACTCCTCACACCACGAAATGTTAGTTAGTACTCCTCAAAAATTTGCAGCTCAGTAACTGCTGAAAAGGGTCTTTTGATCAACTTATACCTGGGATATCAAAACACTGTATCATTGCTTCCTAAAAATAATAGAAAGAAATTACTTTGAACCACATGAAGCAAATCTGCTGACTGTCTCAGGAATAAAAGTCAATAACTAAATTAGAATTTACCACTGAAATTGGGGGGGGGGGGGCGGGGTGAGACAAAAATAAAAGTAGATCGAAACTCTTTCTACAAATGTTAATAGGTCAGAATTCTTCCAGAATCTAATTTCTTTCACTCACTTTTACATCAAAGTTTTATAAGCTACCAAAAACTATATGTAGATAGAAACCATAATGCCATTACTAGCTCTTTTGGTGTTAATATCTTTGGTGTGTGGCCACAGATTTTTATACCACCACCAAAGTACTCAGATAATATCCAAATTTCTACTAAACCAAGCCATAAACAAATCTTCAACTGAAAAGCTCTGTCTACTTGTTTATAATCTGTTACCTGGAAAAAAAGCAGAAGGTCTCTCTAGCCACCTAATCACCATATCAATGACACACGCCACAAGAGACAAGCACTAGTTTATTTGATTGATCATGGTAGATAAACTCCAAATAACAGAGAAATTAACAAATGCTTGACATTTGCTCAACATCCATTATTCTGACACTGCTTTCAGAATTTCAAAGCCTGGGAGTATGCTTAATCAACATTCATATTCCCTTGTGAGCTACAGGCACCATATTGCACCCCGCCTTCATACTGATGAAAACTGCATATTGGCCATTTCCAAAATGTTCTGGGACTCCACACAGGGCCCCCTTTCTCTCTTGTTCCTGCTCTGCAGTTTTCTTTTAAACACTTCCAAGACAAAAGCATCTGCCAGTTTTTCTCTCTAGGGATGTATGCAAAATGAACTTAACAGTTTTAAGGCAGGAGTAACCCTCACATCTAAATTCATTCATAGGACAGAAAAGGGCCTAAGAGGCCTCTCCAGGGACAAAACCCTGCTGAAATTCTCCCCACACACAACAGTGGGAGCTTTATAAAATCTAAGTCCAGACAATTTCCAATTCAAATGCCCAACATAGCATGACCTTTGTCAGATCTCTCAGCCCAAGATGCACCCATGATTTTTTATTCTAACCAGCACAGACATTAGACAGGGCACTACTGCTAAGCAGGAGGTTCAATATTTGCATGCTCTTCTATTGTGAAAATGTAACAGTGACAGCACTGTGTCAAATTCTTTTCCCTCTAGAACTTTAACTCCATAGGAGAGGCATGGCTGACAGATGACTCCCCAACATCTGTGTTATGTACACTGCACAGCTGAGGAGCCCCGATCACTGTCAGAACATCGCAAAGATGACCCGCGCCTTTCTTATGCTTTCTTCTTATCCCTGCCCCAGATATATACATATACACATGTGTATATATATATTACAAATAGTACAATTTTTAACAAAATGTGAAAATGGCAACACAGATTAACATAATTCATAGTCATTAAGCTGTTCATGTAGCAGCTCAACATATGTTGTATAAATGTCCTATACCAAATAATTTATCAGATCTGACACAGTGCACATCATATTGTTTTATTTAATACACTTACTAAAATTTCATGGATCAAGCATCACTTCTGAAAGCACAGAGAAAGCACTAGAAAATATTTATTCATCTCCCGTGATTTATTTTGATTACCCTTACAGCTACATGATAAAGTGGAACTCACAAAATTACAAGGTTAAGGTTTACACAGCCATTGCTTCATCTACTAAAATATAACAAATGGCTCCATGTCTGTGTTATATTTTACTTTCATTTAGTGTTAAGTAGTACACCAGGCTAAGCACTTAGCTGCCTACTGAATATTTTAATATTTTTAAATAGGACTTAAACATCCTGACCCAGAGAGTGAGAGCTTAAAAAAACAACCTTAGGAAAGAATAGCAAGTCCTTTGTACATACTATGTAGAATAATACTGGGCAAAAAGAAGAAACATGATTTTTGAGTCATCTTCTCCTCAAAAAAGACTTTATAAAAATAAGCATTGACTAGTATTAGAAAGTTCACAAAAATCCACTGAATGCACAAAGGTCCACAATACTATGCTACTCACTAAAGGGAGGAGGTGGAAGATAAAATCCCAGCAAAACACATGGCTCCTATCCTTGAGGAATTCATAGTCAGTCGAATAGAAAGCAAAAGATAGGGATGCATACATTCCAAATGAACAGGTAAAAGTAACTACAATCATCAAAGCAAAAAAAAAAATCTTAGTGGATCTAAACCAATATCCAAATATTCAAGAGACCAAAAAAAGGGGGAGGGGATGGGGAGGAAAGAAAGAGAGACAGAGTAATTGGCACTTGAGACTCTTTTTTTCATCCATTTTCCTTTACAATGTTTTATTTAGAGGCAGGTCTCTCAGACAAGGAAGATGAGATGAAAAGGATGATATAAAGAGCAGAAATGGGAGATGAGAGGCCAAAGTAGAAAAGGTCAATATAGCTTTTCAAGAAAAACACGAATGTTTGTGGCCTGTTCATTTTTGAGAGAACCATTAAAGACTTTATCAGATCAACTGCCTTGGGAAAGAATACTAAGGGAAAAAAAGTTTTAATTTCCAATGAACTATTTTGTTTAAGATGCAGTAAAAGTGAGATGAAGACAAGGAACAGATCTTTCTCAGGAACTAAGTTTTGTTTCCACTTATGGGTGATAATCATCCCAAGATAACTACAAAATAATAATCTTCCCACAAGTATTACCCTCGGGTACCCACAGAGGCTCCATATGTTTCAAGGTGTAAACACTGCAGTCCAGAAGCAAGGCGTAAGCTTCTCAAAAACTCTGCCTTACCATCAGATGACAGGAGAGCTGACAGTCAATGAGATGCTTCATGTGGAGCAAGAAAACCACGAAGCCATGTTATATTGTATTGCAGGTCAGGCAGCAGAGTGACTTCAGATGAATAACAGGTTACTGTAAAAATACTGAAGGGTCTATCATACTGCACCCTCAGAAAGGAAAGATAAAGACTATGAAGTCAAATAGAGTTCAATACAAAAACAGTAAAGTTCCAATCTCCCAAAAGAAAAGAACTAAAAATAGGAAAATAATCTTGCTCAGTCTAATGCATAGTGATAATGGCACCTGAAAAATCCTTAGTAAAGAACCATTTAACCCTTGCAGCTTTATGTCAGAGCAAAACCACTTTACCCATATTTAAGGGTTTACAGAAAGATGAGCTCTAGCATTACAAGAAAGCCTTAAGAGTTGAGGTGGTGGTGGGGAGGTTGTGCATCAAAAAAACTCAACATGAGTTAACTGAGAGCACTGAAGAAAAGAATGAGTTTGAGCGTTGCAAAATCTTTCTCGGACCCCTATCATCGCCATCACTCTGGCATTTTATTTCTACTCAAGAAATACATTTTACCTTTCTGAGATTATTTTCTGGTTACAAGCCAACCATTATGAACCTTTCAGTGAATCACTGAATAGGGCACTTAAAGGGATAAACAATTATAAAAATAACTCTGTCACAAGTGCATACATTTTATTTTATTTAGTGATGTAATAAGCTTAAGGGCATATATCAGGTCCAAAATGGTCTTGGTCATTAATTTAAGCAATAAATCATAGGTCTTGCCAACAATGACGGCAAACAGATGCTAACAAGGAAATGTATTATTTAATATTGCCATGTGTTATAAAAATGTAAGTGTGTTTAAGACATGTCTTAAATTTTTATAATAATATGCATTTAATACATTACTGTTTTGACACATGCAGGAATCAGATTTATAGGTCCCATTCCGTAGCTTCTTCTGTGAACATGAGAGCATATTCTGGATTTTTTTTTTTTTTAAACAAGAAGGGAAATCTTTAAAGTGCATGCTTGCAACAATATCTAATTGGTTGTCTTGCTGTTTTGTAGTAAATAATGTCAACATTGAAACTCATTAAAAAGAATGAATTTACACACCTTACTGGAATATAAAAATAGAACGTTTTAAAATTACAATTTTTAAAGAAATCTTAAAGTCTAAGAAAGTATAAGAGCACTTTTTAACTAAGTTAGCAACTAATTTTTTCACATTCATTTTGAGCTGTTCTGCATGACATCAGACAAAAATACTTGATTAATCAGTACAGTTCAACATTCACAAATGTAGAAACAACTAGGGAAGAATAATTCTCTTTATATCTTCATTCAAAAATCCTAAGAATCAAACAGTATCTCGAAACACACACTAATTTGAAATGGAGTCTTTTTATTCGAATTATGTCAAACTATAATATTCCCCTTTTAATATTTCCTTTCACATCAGTAGGCTTACATCTCTCATTGGCAGGTTCAAACCCCCTAGGGAAAAGGCTTGTGAGAGAAGGGAATTAGGGTCTAAGGAACTAACCCAAAAACTATTTTTTTAAGAAAAAAAAATGAGCTTTTGAACATCAACAAGATGCTAACTCCGCTAAAATATTTTTTTATTTGCACATTATTTTGTCTGAGTGTCCTTTTCAATCAACTCCCTATAACTGCTAGCATGATCTTCCCCCTTTCTTGCATAGGCGAGAGTCCATGTTTTAGAACACTTGAAGAAGCAGTACTTGGAGTATGGAAACTAAATTTTCTTCATTAAATCTACTGAAGCAGATATTAAAAATGCATTTAATATACTGGCAATGGTCGGTGGGCACCGCTGACTGTGACAGGCCAGTTACTGATGATGTGCCGTCAGCTGGCCTTCTCAGCAGGCGCCTGGGTCTCAGGCTGCTGAAGGACAGCAATATCTTCCCTTGTGTGTAAGCTCTATTCATCTCCCAAGTATTTACTAAATCACAGGCTTCTGCACACATAGCCCACGTTTCAGTGTATGGTAACAAATGATGGATGGCCTCGTCAATTCGTTATGTCCTGAAAGCATGGTTTCTTGCCATTCCAATCATCAAACCTCAGCGCTTCAGAGCTGATCAGTCACCGCGAATATATTTTGCAGGCTCGATTAAAAGAGTAGAGTTCTTTCCATTAGCGTCTCTGACACCCTCCCCCAAACGTTTGTTGTTTCAACCAATTATTTGCGCAGAGTATTCAGTTAAGTGTTCAGATAATTACAACACCAGTAAGTTTGCTTCTGATATTTGCTAAGGTGTAATTTCATCTATGACAAAACAGTTGAGGCATTTGATAATGAAATTTACATTTTAAGACAATTTTCCATCTATGTACAACAAGCAAAACCTTAAAAATATTTTATAACATATTATAATGTAAATGATTTAGCAGATGCATTTCAAAGGAACTTTCAAGGGAATGACCAGTCACTGAATCATCTAAACCGTTATGACAATATTCGTGAAAGTTCTCTTAATTATAATCTAGGTAAAGTAACAAACCACTTAAACATTCTTCTGACATTTTCAAAGTTAGATGATAAAAGTTAGACTTGTCAAAGAAATAAACCTCTTAAAAGAAGATATATTTTCAGTTCCAAGGTTATATATGTCAGTTGTCTTTCGAATAAACCATAAGAACATTTTTATTTTTAGCTACTGGTTATCTGTGGAACAGAAAATAATAGCATACTCATACCTTTCACTCAGAAACAATAAACTTTGTACAAACAAACTTACCACAACTAAACAGATAGTTGAGCTCTGAGGAAATGGGGTGCTGTGAAAGAGCTAAACAACATGCTATAAATAAACTCCTGGAAATGCTAAAAAATATTTTAAAAAGTGCCAGTCTCCCCTTGAGCCAATAGCTAGGTAGGCTCTGAAGTACCCACAATCAGCATAAGCTCTACCACATTGCCCTGCCTTTCACCTCAACCTTGACCTCAAGATTAAGTCCACTTTTATTGCGCACAAAGGTCACCTGTATTAGGTCAAAATTCA
The DNA here is from genome assembly GCA_028627145.1 of Eidolon dupreanum. Lineage (NCBI taxonomy): Eukaryota > Metazoa > Chordata > Mammalia > Chiroptera > Pteropodidae > Eidolon > Eidolon dupreanum. The sequence goes on from CM053509.1 coordinate 58,345,306, forward strand.
AAGTCCCTTGTCAGAAAAGGTTGATATATTCCAACCTTTCCTTCTTCATGCATCAAATTTTTCATGGTAAAGTCATATTCAGCAGACAGTATATTCAGCAATTTATTTTGCCATTGTAATACAGTGCAGAATACAATTGCCCAAAAAGCTATCGCATGAATAAAATATTTTTCATAACGATGTCCCAAATCTAGACTCCTTACACATCTCTAACAGATGAAATAACAGTAACCAAGTCTTATTTTTCATACTTCAGTAGAGTTACATGGTAAATAATTGTCCTCAAATTGCCATCTATAGTATAATTATGACTTCTACTTCCATAATACTTGGCTACAAGCAACTATTTTTTAGAATGTCACTTAAATTTTTAAGTTGTTTTTTAAAACACAAAGATCTCCACTCAGTTTTGATACTCTTGTTCAAATCTGGCTTCAGCAGCATAAGCAAAGTAGGTCTAAACCTGAAAGCCTCTCTTCGACCTAGGACCTAGAGAAAGATATGCTCTATAATAAACAAAACAGAAAAGGGGAAAAAAATTAATGTCTTTCCCAACTATTATTGCAACTATATGATCAGCAGAACTGCACAAATAAGATAAATTAAACAAATTCTTTGCAGGCAGAATTCTGAAACACACTGTAATTAATAAAAACCAAAGCCTTTAGGAACAATAAATCTATTTTCTTTAAAAAGTTTATGCAATTTCTTTGTGTTTACAAGTTCTTTTCATAATCATTATTAGTACCATGACCGGATTTAAAAAGTGTTTAAAAAGAGTGTGCATTTTAAAAATTTATTAATACCTATGTTAAACACTACAATCAGTGTTCACACTCATGTAATGATCTGGAGTGTCCCTACAAAATCTCCAGACTTACACCTGAACTCACATAATTATTGGATTCAAGCTACTTCCTGGTAGCAGAACCCAGCTCCAAAACTGGTATTTACCCAAATATCTTTCATAAATTTATAACCACCTTGTTATCAAAGTGAGGCAAGAATGTAAAACAGCTTGCAGAATATGGGGCATTGCATTTGAAAAAAGTTATTAGAAGGAAAACATTTTAAAATTCTCAGGTGTTAACAGTCCCAATTATTATGTCGTAGGCAGTGGTCTTGTTATATAACCATTTTCTATTATGGCAGTGAGGATGGGGGGAATCAACCTAAACCTCAATATGCTCATTTATTAACAGAATATCACATCTTGGTTGCCAGTACAATCTAAGGACTTTACTACAATTTACTAAAAAGTGGGTTTTCTATTATCCTGGGGGTAAAAGAACACTTCGGAAACCTAAAAAATAAAGAGGCTGGTCTTAGGAAAAATCTTTTCGGTTCTAAATATTCTAATTATTATACGCATAAATACCACTGCAATGAGCATCCTTAAGTCAATCATGGTAACAAAAGCAGTAGCAGCAAAAACTTGTTCAGCACAGCATCAAGAACTGTAGTAATCATTTTATAGGTCCTATCTCATTTCGATTTCATAACAATCCCATTTTATAAATAAGAACACAAAGACACCAAGAGGTGAAGAAAGTTACCCAAGATCACCCAGCAAGCAAGTCATGAAGCCAGAATTCATATGTTAATTTCCAGAACCAAGTTCTTTAAACCAATATTTACAACTGCCTTTAGAACAAAAAACTGAACAGCCCCCTGGAGTTCTCAATAATAGGGTTCTGCTTCCTATCAATTTATAAAATAATTAACCATAAACAGAGAGAGCTAAATAAACCACCCAAGGTCAAGCATAGGCTATGACAACTCCCCCAGACTCAATACCACCCAGACAGCCGACACATGTACACTCATCCCCACACAGAATTCCACTTGTCACTCTACAATGCATATATTCCAGCCTAACATTGTTAATATTTTCCATTTTTGTTTTAGTTCCACATGATCATATTATTTTATTACTGATACTTTAAATATAAAAAAAAATAGAACATGTGATAATTGAGTCTTTGTAAAATTATACTAATTCAAATTGTAATGTGATCAGTTGGGTATCTTCTCATTGTTTTTCATTCTCTGCAATTAGCAGAGATGCTTTATTTGCTTTTTACACTAGATTACTTGCCAATTGAAGATGTAACACCTAAGCTTAAAGTTTCTCTAAAAATAACTTCTGGCATGATAAACCCTCAGGTATACCACTGAAGCATTTCTAAATTCCTACAGAGTGAAGTATCGTGGCAATGTTCCTAAATTTAACTAATTAATCTATTTTGAAAGGAATTAATTTTCCTAAATGAGACATATGTATATAGCTGTTTTTTTCAACCAACCAGCATTTACTTCATGTCAGTTCAATCAAATGTCCATCATAATATATATAATATCTATAATACACTAGGTACTGGTAAGGCTCGAGACTGGAATTCTAGCTTCCACACTAACTACAGTAGGAAAAGAAATATGTATCCTCTCTTTGGACAAGAAAAAAAGAAAGGAGAAAGCCCAACATGTAAAAATATTATAAGAATAAATGAGATATAGATGTAAGTATTTTGAGCCCCTTTCAGGAAAAAAGCTATGAAAATCAGATAACTGGGTTAAGAAAATTCTGGAAAAGACATGCCACAGGGCTATAACATACAATGCAAGTTGGAAACTGCAGGGGTGTAGGGGGCTTAACATATACCTCTGGCGATGGTGGGGAAGGGTGGGGGGAACCCAGGTTTGCAGCATTTGCCAATTTCTGTGGTGTAAACACTACCACCATGACTGATTTTAAGGTACTGATTCACGATCACAATTTGTACACTTGGGAAAAGATGCTCACGATCAGCTCTCATAAGCTGGAGAGGGCCAGCTCCAGTACCCATTGGCTGTTGCCAAATTCAGTCCACAGACTTGTTCTGTTTGGGCAGGACACTATTGGCTCACACAATGTTTTAAAAATTCAAATAAATTGACAACATTTAAAACTCAGGATATTTTTTCTAAAAAATCAGATCTCGAGCTGCTTTCTAGGGAACAGAAGACCTGGCAGCAATGGGCCCACATTCCTGCATGGCTGGCATAAAATGGCAACTGCTCTCTTAGTACACACAACTATACTTCCACTTTGCCACAATCCCAGCCAGGCCAGCTTCATTTATGCACACTTTGTTGATACCTCCTGGCCCCCAAGAACGATGAGAGTCTGTGATCTCTAGTTAAAAAGCATGAATGGAGAGTTTTGCCTCCAGATGTGGAAACTTAGTCAAATCACGGGGCAACATTCTTCCCTCAGTTTCTGCATCTATAACATTAACCGATTTGACTAAATGATCTATAATTGCAACCTCAATCCAACACTCTTTCAGTCATTGAATCTGAAATAACGAGAGGGATGCAGTTCCCTCTGGGGAAGCTTCTGTGATCAGAACATGAAGAGTTCCAAAAACACCTATCAAAGAGCAAACGACAATTCAGAATGTTATAAATTAGAGGTTAAATGTGTTTTAACCTTAATATATATTTTAGTTGGCCACACAAAATAAGAAATCAGATAACGTTAACTTCATCAGTTAAGAAATGATGTTTGTGAGCTGTGCATCCTATCTAGGCTACAAGAGTCTGTGGGGTTTTTAATGCTCTATAGCAAAGAGTCTCTCTCATATCCCGAGTCCATTTTCTATCTTAGCTAAATGGGGCTTGAAGTGCAAGTTAATTTCAAATTTTATTAGCTTTCCTTACCAATATTACCAGAAAAAACAAACAGCAGTGTAATATACCTTAAGCAAAAAATGATATTGACTTGGAAGAGTTGTAGACAGAAATAAAACATTGAAAAAAATGAATTGCCAGTCAAATTTCATGTGTGATTATAGGAAGATGGATTTAAACAACACTTTACTATCCCAGATCCCATCTACGAAGGAGGCCTATGAAGAGCACAGAAGTCTTAGACACCATCTCATAAGTTACAGAATCTTAGGAGGCTAAGGTGTGGCAGAGGCATAAGTGACAAATCACAAAGGGGTTTCACCCTAAATTTCTAGTCAACTGAAAGCTGAAGTTAGGTACTCACAGCATTCTTAGATTAAACTTATCCAGTTCTGACTGTTTGAGAGTGATTACAAATATACATGACAAACAGTAATTCATAAACTTGTTGAGTATAAAGCTGAATCTTTCATGCCACTAGGCTGATTGGGTAAGCAGCAAGTCAATTAGCTAATAAGTGAGCTTAACCAAACACCTGCATCCCAAAGCTTATAGACTGTCCATCCTATAGAGTACTAGCTGCATATATTGGGATTTTCAACAGTCTTGAATGATAAACCTTGTAAATATCAAAGGTCCGGCATGCCTCCTCTTTCCTAAAGCAGGACTAAAAGTAAGATCAGCATTTATATCATTATTTTTTGGTCCTGGAGCAAAGGATAGATCTCAACAATAACCAAAAAATTTACAATTAAAAATAAGTATAAGAGTTATGGGGAAGGAGAGAACATGGTAACAATGCACCATATATTTTGTCTCGGTCTAGTTGTATGACTAATGCTCTCAGGACAACCTCAGAAAAAGACTGGGATTCATACAGAATGGCTTCAATTACCAGAGGTAATATTTGGTCAGGGAAAGACTCAGTACTTTCATATTTGACTGAGCAACAGTATCAAGATCCCTGAATCCACTTTACTTTTTCCTCTACCTGCATGGCTTTCTTTGTTTCAAAATATTTATTCCTGTGGTCCTGACATTATTACCCTAAGTTTAAAAGTTGTCAAACATTTTTAGCAGCTGAATCTCAATATTTAAAATACAAAAAAGAAATAATTTCTGAGATATTTTTACATTCAGTTATCTCAATGAAGTTTCAGGTATTTTGTCAGGTCACAGATGGAAAGACATACTTACAAAAGTAAAAAACAAACAAGCAAACAAACAAAATTTTATTTGCTGTCCTAAAGCCAGAAGGGGAAAAAAAAATAAAGATCCCCCTCAGCTAACAGATAGCATTTAAAAAAGCTGATACTATCAAACATGTCACTGTCTTTTGGTATGAAGGGAGCACTGGGTTATGAGGAAGAACTAGTAACTCAACATATATGTTATCAAGATGCCTCCTGAAAGGTAGAGATGGAAAGAGAGAGAAAAGAAAAACAGGGGCAGGTATTTCATTCCCTGATGTGGCCAGGAAAGGGCTGGATTCATGACCAGCCACATGCCATTTTCAATACATGAGGCACAGATTGCTCCATGCTGGTTTCATACCCATGAACCAACCATGCTGGATCCATTTGTCTGTTCAGTGCCCATAAGAAATGGAGACTTGTCATTCAGTAAGAAGCTGCACTCCAGTGTGTTCACTGTATACCAGCTCACTGTATAAGCAATTTGAGAGCAGAAAGAGAAAATTATCTCGAATCACACTTTGAAAAAATGTCCTTTCAAGAAAAAGACAATTGAAAATAAAGGAAAATAAGAAAAATTTATTTTTACCCATCTCCCACATGGTTTTCATACCGGTACATGACTTTCACATATTAAGGTCACTTTTCATACTTACTCTGGAAAAGTTCTTGTATATTGGTTGTTTTGTTTTTAAGGAAAATTCAACCAATATGGCAAAATAGCACAAAATGTGTAATAAAAACATAACAGTGAATTCAGTCAACATTTGTTTAAAGTCAAATAATAAAATATTATTACTCTATACATCTATTGAACATTTTTCTCCTAGGGAAATATATAATTCCTCTTTATTGTACCAGCAAACATTCTGGTATGGGTTATGACTTAGTAAAGTTGGATGCCTGAATATAGACATTAAAATGAAGTCGATAATCTAATAACATGAAAATTTTCCCCTCAAACTAATAGGAAATACAGTCAGCATGTGAATTTTTCTCAGCATAACATTATCTGAGGTTTTCTTCAAACACTGTGCTCCTTTGCAGGAACTCAAGCTCATCTCACTTTTGCAACTATGCAAATCCAAAGGAGCACAAATGTCTGATAAAAGTTAACCAGCACTTTTAGAAAGAAAACGTGCCATATAACAAAATAACCCACCAGTAGAGTCTTTAACGCTAGACTACAAATACAGCAACCAAACAAAAACCTGAAATCTTATGGAATAAAAAATCATTTTAAAACATAAGTAATTATATAAAATAACCATATTCTTTTCTTAGACCAGTTTTTAGACCAATTTCTTTTAGACCTCTTTCTTTTCCAATTAGCACTAGTGATTAATACAGAAATAGTCCTAGATATATTTCCTGGGTATATGAATATTATTTTTAAAGGTCATGTAAACTAATTATATTTCTTTGGCAAAACTGTCAAAAGAATTTCCAGTTCAAAAAAAAAAAAAAAAAAAGACTGACATTTTCTCCCTTTATAAAAGTTATTCTCACTCATTTTTATGGATTCAGGTCCACCACAACATTATCATAAGTATAGAAAACTGACCACAAATTGAGAACCAACTCTCAATTCAATCAAGAGAACAAGGCCAATAGAAATAACCTGCCTATTTAACTTAAATCAAGCCCTAAAGTATTAATTATGTACTCCAATCTGCTACTACGATTCTTAAATATCAGTGAATCTAGGTTAAAAGGTTTTAAAAATTGGCGTTGTGTAGAACTATGAAAGATTTAAGGCAAATTTCAATGATCTGAGCCATATTAAGTTAATGATCAAATCTGTGTGTTCTCAGCCATATAATGATCCACATAAATATTTATTTTCTGCAAATCTACAGATCTTTCGAAGCAAATTTTTGTTTTATATGTTTCAAAAGGTTATTCCTCAGACATTTCTTCTATAAGACATACACTAAATTCTAATAATAATCATATTTACAGTTATTAAATACATACCAGAACCTCTACACTATGTTAGCTGTTTTACATACCTTATTTCACTTAATCCTGAGCCTTAAGGAACTGAACAGCAACACACAAAAGAGAATAAGAGTAAAAATCTGGAGCAAGACTCTGAGTTTGAATACTGTTTTTTTTCTACTTCCTAGCTATGAAGCTTCATCCTTCCTTTTACAAATGGCTAACTATGAGTCAAATAAAAAGCAGCAGAGTCAAGTCTTTCCCAAGAACAAATTGTTACATGAAGCAAAAACAATGGAATAAATAACAACCTCTGGGAAAAGTGGACAGACTAAAAGGAACCATGATACTAATAGTGGCACTAAATTAAACTCAGCCACCCTAAACAAACAGAAAGTTAAGTAAAATTACTGTGCTTTGGCCAAGTAAGTCTCTTAGCTACCCCACTCCTAACTAGACTGGACTGGACTCCTAGGTCTATTACCAAGAACCAGTAAGTTCAACATTGGCAAATTGACAGTAGAGCCAGCCCTAACTCTAGTTCTCAGGTAAAGGTAGGTGAGGATCTCAAGAAAATGAACCCCATATATTCATTTAAGCACAAATAGCCCAGCCAAATGAGTTTTTAACTGCTCTTTTTGAGATTTCTCTAGGAATAGGGTCATATGAGTGAATAATTTCCTGTATTGTGATCCAACAGTGGGAAAGCATGTTGTGATCCAAGACAGAAAATCATGCTTAGAAATGTGGAAGGCACCATTAGAAAGCCTGATACAGGATTCCTAAGGAAAAAGATATACCAATGGAGTAAAGACACTTATTTGCTAGAGATTTATGGTATCTAGAGTTTAATTTATGACTCATTAGTACAGGCATAAATATTAACCAAATAACTAATGTATGACAAGGGAACTCAGGGGAAAAAAATCAACAAAAGGCTTAGTTTACCAACAAAAGAATTTTCAACAAAGGTATATCTCCTCTAAGAATCCCACTTCACTAACTATATCTGAACTAACTGTTCAACAAATTCTTTGGTTTCTAACATTCCATGATTATAATAATTTACAGCTAGAGGATAAATCTTAAACTCTTTCCTCAGACTACAAGTTATTCAAAATTAACTGCATTATTCTATCTGTTTTCTAAAAAATACCCAAATAGTGCCACAAACATAGTGAGCACACAGTGAATTATTATAGACCAAATGCTGTAAGAGGTGGATAAATTGCAAGGACCAGTGAAAATCATGCGCTGACTGTAGGATGGGTTGTTTCACATAACATGGTGACAGTGGACGATATTAGCTGAAAAGTATTCCAGTGAGAGAAAAAGAAAATCACCATTAGGTAAACACCCGTAATAACTGTTTCATTTAAGAACTATCGATGGATGCTAAAATCAGTGGAGAAAACTGTGATGTGAGAAACAGGATATTTGCAAAATCTCAAAGGATATCCCTACAAAGTAATTATTGTAAAGTGAACAGTAGTAACTTTACAGTGGAGAAACTTGGCAGACATCACACCTTACCAAGTGAACAAGGTTAATCTCACCAGTAATAAGACATATGAAGTTGTGCGCCCGATGACAGGATGCTCTGAGAAGGGCACAACATCACTTCTGGGGTATTCTTGCCAAGAATGGTTACCTTCCATCTAATCATGAGAAAATATCACACACAAATTTAGGGATGTTCTACAAAATAACTGTCTGGTACTCGTCAAAAGTGTCAAGATAGTAAGGCTTTGTCACAAGTTTGAAGTAACTAAGAAGACATTACAATTAAATCTGATGTGCGATCCTGGGACAGAACAAGGATATTAGTGAACAAAAGAGCAATGTTCAAAAAAGGTCTGTAGGTTAATTAATTGCATTGCATAAAATTAATTTCCTGATTTTGACAATTGCACTATGGTTATGAAAGATAGTAACAGTATAATAAGCAGGATGAAAGGTATATAGGACTTCTTGTCCTATTTCTATAACTTTTCTGTAAGTTTAAAATTATTTCAAAATTATATATTATTTTGAAATGAAGAGAGAGACCACATGTATTAGTTTAAGCATAGAGGGCCCAGCCAAATGAGTTTTTAACTGCTCTCTTTGAGATTTCTCTAGAAACAGCCTCATATGAACCATATACATGCATACATATACATATAGTCAAATGCATATGTAATATTTAGTATTTGGGCAGGAAATATAATGTTAAAATAATAGCCTGATAAGTAACAGCCAATTAGGCTGAGAGCATCTACCTCAATAAGAAGGTCCAGGAAATAACTGGAAGATGCAGATCAATAAATGTGTCCCCAGCAAGTACTTAAATACAGTATATCCTATGTTCTTGGGGTCAAAGGGCTCATTACTGAAAAACTGTAGAACAAAAAATAATTGTGAATTTTGGAGTTGTAAGTTATTAGAAATCACAAAGTCCTACCCCTTCATTTTAAATTGGAGGATTTTGAGACCAGAGTGGCTAAGGGGATTGCCCAGGTTCAATGTGATGACTTGAAAGACATAAATTTGTAATTTTAGTGAAAACAAAGAAGCCATGGGGAAAGGAAAGCATGCAGAAGCCACGGTGTAAAATAAAAATTAAGCTACATATTTATTCCTGAGCATATACTGAAATAAATTTCAGCTAGAAAGTTTAAAAAATTAAGAGTAAGAAAGAAAGCCATAAAGAACCTAGAAGAAAATTTAAATGAAAGATTCATTTTTCATATCTTAGAATAGAAAAGGGGTTCCTCAGCATAAAAGCAAAAGTGCAAAATACCCATAAATTTAAAGTTAAGCATTTCAAAAATAGAACGATATCTAAAAGCAAACAACTGGGAAAATATCTGCAACAAATATGACATATAACAGATCAACATCCTTAACATATGCAGATCAATAAACAATAACAAACAAACAATAACACTAACACTCCAATAGAAAACAGGCAAAGGACATCAGGCAGGTAATTCAAGAAGAAAACTAAATAGTCAATAAACATTTGACAAAACATACAATGTATTAAAATTAAAAATGCAAATTATGAGACATCTTGATCCATCACATTAAAGATTAAATGATAATTCCCTTCATAACTGGCAAAAGTTGCAGAGACAGATACTCCCATGCTCTGTTGGTAATAGGATTAGTACAATCTTTTTGAGAGTAATTTGCCAATACACATCAAAATCCTTTGAAACATAAATATCCTTTGATTTGAATAGCTAGTGGTTGTCAAAGTATGGTCAATAGACTCCTGGAGTCCCTGAAACCCTGTCAGGGGTCTACAAGGTCAAAATTATCTTTATAGAAATAATAAGGCATGATTCGCCTTTTCCCCTATGTGACATCTGCACTGATGGTGTACAAACAATGGCAGGTAAAGTTGCCAGTTCACGAGCACAAATCAAGGCCAGGCACATCTGTCCAAGAGGTCACTGTATTCTTCACCACCACATACATCCAGGAAAAAAAAAAAAGCTGGTTTCACTTAAGATTCACTTATTAATTGTATTAAATCTCAACCCTTGAATACACATCCTTTTAACATTCTATATGACACAATAAGAAGCAAACACAAAGTTTGTCTACTGTATACAGAAGTCTAATGGCTGTCTCAAGGAAAAGCACTTATATGATTGAGAGCTGACCTGGCCGATTTTTCCATGAAAACACCATTTTTCCTTGAATAAACAATGAGCAAAGTATGATTATTCAGATTTGGGTATCTGGCAGAGATTTTCTCAAAAATAAATAATGTAAGACTATCACTTCAAGGAAAACAAGTGATAGTATTTGTTGCCAATGATAAAATTTGAGCTTTCAAGGGAAAATTCAAATATTGGAAAACTCTGTTAACATCACCATAAGCTTGACAGCTTCAAATCTTACAGACTTTCCTGATGAAATCAGTGGGGATATTAACAAATGTGAATTTTTCTGATACTATATAATGAAAGGTGACATTTGGAAGATTTGCATAACTCACAACCAACATTTTGCAAGAGAATAATGTATGATGACAAAAATCACGCATAGGTATAAGATCCACTCAAAGTTCAAGATAGGTCAGTGGATTATAGTATAACAGTGAAAGATCTGTGATATAGTTTTATACTCCACGTGGCAATTAACCATTCAGAAAATGCCACTTGTTGGGTTGTACGCAGTAACAAAAATATCCGGAATTATCTGAAAAGCCTATTAAATTACTCTTCCCTTTCCAACTACATATTTGTCTGAGGCCAGAGTTTCTTCATATTCTTTAATCAAAACAATATAACACAACAGGTTGAATGCAGAAGCAGATATGTCTTCATTCTATTGAGGCAGGCATTAAAAAAATTTGCAGAAGTGTAAAACAAGGCCATTATCTCATTATTTTTTTGAAATGGTTATTAATCATGTTATGTTAAACATAACATGATAACAAGTAATAAGTTTATTATTGTTATTTTAAAATAAATTAATAAGTAAGTTATTAAATTTTCTGTTTTTAATTTATATTTTGGTAAATATCAACAGATAGAACCCATATAAACAAAAGTTCTCTGGGGTCCTCAGAACTTTTTTAGAGTTTAAGGAGACCTGGAGACTAAAAGTTTGAAAACTGCTAATATGGTCATTCCCAAGCTCTGGGAATCTAAAGAAAACAAGCAGACTTGGCATTATATATGTAAACATATAATATCATAAAATTAGGAAAACAAAACCCTTGATGTCAAACAAGAAGAAATAGATGGTACACACAGAATGTGATATTATTGGTTACTTGAAACAAATTGTGAAGAATTTTTGAAGATGAGAAATATTCACAGTATGTTAAGTGAGAAAAACAAGATCTACAAAGTGCATTGGCAGAGACAATATTGCCCTAGAGAAAAAAAAGACCAGAAGGAAATATGTAAAATGTTAACAGAAATTTTCTAGCCTATAGGATAACAAAGAATTTCTTTTTTCTTTACTGAGCATGTAAAACTTTTAAAATCAGGAAAATTAAATTTAGTAACTTTTCAAAACATTTCGGTATTTTAATTTGTTAGAATTCAATGTAGGCGAATGCCACCAAAAAAAATTGCTGCTATTATTATTATTATTATTATTATTATTATCATTAAAACTAATCAAGGCAGATTAGTATAGAACTCTGAACTGAAAATTACAAAACCTGTTTTCAAGACACTGTTTGGCCATTAAACATCTCTGGGATTTTTGACAAGTCAACTTAACCTCTTTGAACCACCAGAAATTATCTCGGAGGTCCTGGCCCGAAAAACTTTCTGATAAAATGAACTATCATATTTAAAGTTTGTTCAAGTCCTTTGCAATGAACACCTAAAGTAAAACAGTGCTATAGTAAAAACTGTGACGCCAACTCCAAAATCACACTCTTTATACAATTCCCACCTATGCTGCTAAATGGCTCTTCAATTCCTTCTTTTGCAGATTAGTAGTGCAACCTCTTTAAATAAAGTTTCCGGTGTAAGAAAAGTTTGTTATTCCCTGAGTAGTATTTGAGAGAAGTGAAAACTATTTGGGCATATCATGAACAAAAAGGAAAAGGGCATATGAGAATAAGTAGTACAGCACGGTGCCCCAAACGAAGAGAATCCTTCATAAGTGTACTTCATAAGCCCTTCATAAGAGTATGGCGAGCATACCTGTTATGGAGACGACATAGTATTTACTATGGAAGCAAAAGAAGAAAAACAGAGAGAGAGAAGAGGAAGAGGAAAAGAAAAGCAAAAATACAGTGGTAATATTAGTACACAATGAGAGAAGAGTATCTAAAATGTATGTTCTATTTTAAAACGACCCAGAAAAATCTACCTGGTCCCTTAGCTGACCAACCTTCACCCATATCACTGCTCATTGGCAGAATTGGCAACAGTTAAAGACAGAAAATTTACTTACAATTTGTCAATTTTATTCTTACATAGAAAGTCTGAGTAATATCTTAAGACTATAAAGGATAAATGTTGCCTTAAATTAAATCTAGATGATATTAGAAAGAGATCCTGCATTTCACAGATTAGGAAAACTGAGGTCATAAAACTGAGATCATAAAAGTCCTTGAACTTACGCTTCAATTTGTACTTTATTAATACTAACTATCCAGTAATCTCTCTCTTTCAGAAAATACTTCTATGATGATATCTGTTCAAGGGTTACACATCAAAGACAAGGAAGTTCTCCATTAGGGGCTAATGGTGCTCAGTGCCACAAAAAAACATTCGTACAAGTTCGAATTTGATTTTGAAATAAAAGTAAACATTCTAATCTTTTAACATGTCACCAATACAATATTTTTGTCCTGGACTGGTTTGTAGTGTAACGTCTGGGCCTCAGTTCACACATCTTTAAATGAACTATAAAGTATACAGTTCCTAAAGTCCTTTCTTAAAAAGGGATAATTCTAAAATCATTGAAAAAAAGACATGTTTGGGGGAAGAGAGAAGGATGAAATACACCTGAAATATGTGTGTGTGTGTGTATGTGTGTGTGTGTATATATATATATATATATATATATATATATATATATATAGATGGATAGATATAGATATAGATATATATAGATAGATAGTTGTTCAAATGGCCAATCTTGACACAAGATTGGGATCCATAGGGTATCAGTCTCTGAATGGCGTGGGAACACTTGAGAAGAGAGCCATAGTCCAACAGGAGGCCCCGTTAGGCCAGTGCTCTCTTGTTTGTTCCCATGGACCAACTGAAAACGGTCCTCCATTTCCTCCTTCAGAATCTATTTTTACTTTAAGAGTGTCCTGTCATCTATCATTCATTCCTATTATCTGCCAATTAACCTAGACATTTATGGAGCACCTACTATGTGCACCCATCACCTAGCACATGCCAAGTTTTCAATAAACAATTGTTCACTTGATTTTAATTGCAAGGCCTTGGGCAGCTGCCCAGAATTCATCCACTGAGAATTTCCTCGGGAAGGCAGGAAAAATAAGAAACCTCTTTGCCATCCTCAATCTCCTAACACCTGACATGTGTGACACGTGGTTCCTAAGTGCTGGCTCCGCTGCCCAGGCACAGCTACTGCAGGCAAAGGGCTGTGAGGGGGTAGAGATGGGCACTTACCTGGGGAACCTCTGCTTCAGCTTCCTCAGGCTCTGCCTTGTGGGAGGTACAGACACTAGGCACTGGGCTATCTCGTCGTACTGGGCTTTAGTCAATATCATGTTGGGCCAGAGACTGGGAGATGGCGGGGACAAGTAAAAAATCCTGAGCTCGAGCAGCCCTGGTGCCGGGAGATGAGGGGTGGGCACAAAGCAACACTGCACTGGGTCCTCGATTTCCTTGGCTTACCCTTATCCCCCTTCAACCTTAGCTCCACAGCCTGGGTTTAACCCGGCAGCTCCGCGGCGGCGTGGATCTGGCAGTACACCCGATTGCCCAGCCTTGTCTTTCTGAGCAGCCGCAGTAAGCCAGGCCGAAGGCAACCAGCCGCCATATTGGTTAAGGGCAAACCAACCAGGAAGTAGCGGCCGCTGGCAGGGGCGACGTGTAAGTCTCAGCCTGCAGCTATCTGGGCATCGCCTACCTGGGATCAACCTGGGGTGCTCGAGACGTTCTTACCCTCCCAGTTGCCAGAAGCCAAGGAGTGCTATCGCACACACCCGGCGTCAGGGCACACGGTGTCCCTCAATCCTAAAGCTCGAACCCCGGAAAGCCACTGCCAGGGCGCGCAATTTGAATACGCTTCCAAACGCGTCCGTTTTAATGTAACTCCAAGTGGAGACTGACCTACAAAGCAAGTACACCTTCACTGAATTCTCGCTGCACTCTGCGAGCAGGGGCCGAGCAATGAGACCCTAAGATCGCTGTGGACACTACACAAGCTTGTGAGAAAACCAACAACTTCTGCAGTTTGCGTGGAAGGTAGTCCCTCCCCCCACCCCCCATTCCCCAAACTTGGGCTGGGAAACAAACTAGAAAAATCCGACATCATCAAACAGCAGTAAAGAATATCGCTCAAGGATTGAAATCATTTCTTACTCGTCTCTGTATCCCGAGCTCCCAGAAAATAGGCGCGCAATAAATGTTTGGAGAAATGGATTAATGAATGAATTAAACTGTTTTCCCTGGTGCTGTGAGCGTATCTCATATCTCCTGAGGCCATCCATATCTTAGGACATCAGCCCCCTTTTTAAAACCCTTTTTAAAAAATCAGTTTTGTTCTTAGAAGGCCATGTATTGTGTTTCTTTTCAGATTTTCACATTTTAAGCAAATGAAGGAAAAAGTGTTTAGATGATAGAGAATGTGTTAGTGGTTAATTTTTTTTTTTTTTTTTTTTTTAATCTGGAATAGGTCTGGGTTGGAAATTCAGCTTAGATATACCTCCTCTGATAAATTCCTTAATCCATCTAAGCCTCAATTCCTTTGTCTGTAAAACTGATTTCTAATTCATGAGGTAGTTGTTAAGATTAAATAGGATAGTACAAGGATTCCTCAGCATAGCGTCCAGCAGCTAGGCTATGTGAGATAAATAGCCTATGTAAGACTGCTTGATAATGATAGTTCACATGGACATGGCACTTACCAGCTATTGTTTTACAGGCTCCCTGCACTCTGACTCACTTAATCCTTGTAACTTCCTGTGAAGCAGGTATTATTGCCATTATCACCTTCCTCCTCCCTTTGTACAGGGTGAATAAACTGAGGCATGAAAAGGTTAAGTAACTTCCCAGAGGTCATGAGAACAAGTAAGCAGCAGGCATAAAGTTTAAACTGCTGAAATTTGGTTCCAGAGTCTGTGCTCTTGCCAACTCTCAGTAATGCTTAATTACAGCACCAAATAGTCACACTCTCTTAGGCCAAAGGTTAAGGATTTCTTGAAAGAGAATAATCTACATTTCAAAGAATCTTTTAGTCCAAGTTTTAAAAAAAGCTCCACTACTTTATTTTCCCAGGCGTCTCAAAGTCCAGTAACAACAGTGGATCCTAAATCCAGAAACCATGTTTTTTCTGAATATTTACATCAGAATGTTTTCTTGCCATATGCTTTGCATCTAGCTCTGGTTGTGTGACATTAGTACATAACTATTTATTTATGGCAGCGTGGCCTGGAGTTGCCACCTGGCTAGTTTGTTGCTGACCCTGCCATGACTTTTACATGAAAGCTAGCTGACGATAAGCAGACACCACTTGATCCCCCATTCCTTCATCCCTCCCACTTTACCCTTTCCAATTCACAGCCAACAGATTTTTATAGAAAACATCAGTTCAAGGATGTTTGCACTAGTTATTTTTTATAGTAACTCTTCTCTCTGGCTCCTGTCCTGCATTCACCCTCACAACCCTTAAGGAAAAGGCCAGGTTTGTTTTCTGTTTTTATTTTTAACATGCTGGCAGTTTACAATTTTGACCCAAATCCAGTAGATTGTTTACAGTTAGTGCCGAGGAAAAAGCACAGTTATGTTGCTGTTTTTGTTGGCAGTGACAGTGTATTGTTTATTAAGCACAAAATAGAAGCAAAGCAGAAATGTGGTCTTCTTCTTGTTGTTGTTCAGGTGTTTTTAAATTTTCTTTTTGTGTGAAATGCTTGGATAAGCCAATTATTTCTTTGAGGCACACTTTCTCCTTCCCTTACCCTCCTCTGTCCTGCCCTATCTCTTGCATTACACTTCATTCCCCTCGTTTGCTCCTTCTAGAGCTGCCTTTCCATGCCTGAAGTTCCCCCACTCTTTCTCAGTCAGTCAGAAGTACCAGCCATTTCCCCGCTAAGTAAAGTAGGGTCATGAAACAAAAACAATATCAAACTAAATACCCAAAGAACTAGCTACCTGTTTAAAATCAGCCATAAAACTGTGTGGCCTTGAACAAGTGACAGCCTCACTGATTCTGAATGTATTCAGTGTAACCCCAAGAAATGGAACTTTATATAGTTCCAATAGAAAGAAAGAAGCTGTGAATATGAAAATAGTATAGAAAATTATAGCAAGAAAATGTGTCAAAGTGGGGACTAGTGCAGCTCCCTGGAAGTACCTAGAGTCTTGAAAGATGGGCTAGAGTGAATCATTTGACCAGATTTCTGTCTGCTAATTCCTGGACGACGTGAATGATGAACAATTTAACAGGAGTGTACGGTTTGGCAGAGAGGCATCAGAAGGTCATTTCAAGAAGAGTGCTAAACACAAAGGACTAAAAATAAGAATGAGCCAAGTCACGCGCATGGGAGAGTTATTCTGGCTAGAGCAAAGAGTTCTAGGCAGAGCGAAAAGGAGTTGAAGATGCTTGACCTTGGAAAGTGTCAGTCACATTTTTAAACAGTCTGTTGTTCATTGAGTCAGCCAAATCCAATGCATGCTTTTAAAAATAAATACTGACATATTATTTTTATTATACTTTAATGTCTGATTCTATTCATGGAACCTTGTTAAAGTCAATTCATTGATTATTTTAAAGACAAGAAATTGAAGTTTACTAACTGAATAAAGAGAGTTAATATTATTTAAGCACCTACTATGCTCAAACATAATCTCATTAGCTCCTGATTTATAGATTAGAAAACTGAGACTCCAAGGGAGTAAAGGATTTGGCTTATGGATCCAGTTAAGTTGCAATACCATGATTTGGATGCAAGTCACTATGACAATAAAGCCTCATGTTCTCCACTGCAGTGTACTATAATTCAAAAAGGAAAAAACTCTTTGGTTGAACTCTCCTCAGTTAAGTATCTATGCTCTGAAATATCCAGGTACTTTCTTTGGCCATTACCAATGCCTGCTGAAGAGGCATGCAAACTTTAATTTCGACATTTAGCCAAAATGTACTTTTGAAAAAATTGTCTGGTCTCTTGACTAGAAGAGATTGCATATTTTTCTCTTTGTTCTATGAAGTACCATCTAAAGTGAGTGATGCATATTTTGAAACTGAAGTTTACATCTATATGCTTGCCATCCATAAGTGACAAGTCATTTTATCCTGGTCCCAAAATAATACAACTGCTTAGTGAACAATAAAGAGCAGAATAATTTACTTATTGAGGCTTGCAGCAATTACTCAAATTAATGACTTTGGGAAAACAAAAGAAAACATATAGAAGGGCATTCTACACTATGATAGTGGAGCAATTACACTGAATAGTCGGGAAAGACCAAAAGAGAAATGTGGTCTCTTCATGCAAGTCAATAGTGAATGAATTTCTATTCTGTCAAACCAGGTGATTTGATTCCAGAGGGAGATTACTAGTTGATGGAGATATTCACTTAAGGCCTGTTACAAACAGAAACTGTGTCCCACATACATATAATTCCAAATGGCACCTCCTCCAGTCCGTTGGTCAATGTTGGGGTGGGGTGCACTAACTAAGGGCAGGCACCATGCTAAGCACCTTAAAGATATCGGTCTTCCTTTAATTCTCAGATCCAGCATCGAGAGGTAAGTGCTATTATTAAATCCACTTTTTAGGTGAAAAACCTAAGGCTTAAAGAGGTGGTTTCTATTTATCTCATCAATTACTTTACAACATTCTAGAGTAGTGTTTCTCAAACTATTTGTATTGAGGATCCAGTTTTCCCCAAAGTGTCATGAACAAATGTTTCTGTAAAATAAGATAAAAAATGAATTACTAAAAAATGAAGTTAAAAAAAACAGACATAAAATTCAAGGCATCAATTTGTTATTACGCAATTCAACAGATGTACAATTAAATTACTCTGTCGAATTGAAATAAAAGGTTCTAAATAGTTATTCTCAATTTCTGTACTTATCGCATCAAGACATGTACAAAAATTTGAGGATCAACAGTGGTTTGCCCATGACGTTTTGAGTAGCACTGTACTAATACCTTAGAAAGCCAATATTGTAAGCCAGGTAGGTGCAAAGTCTAGGATATCACATTTCCATGTACTCTTAATTAGAAAAGAAGTATAACCGGTTCATTTTAGATTTCTGAGTATCAATCATCATTATTATTACTATTATTCTACTGTATTTAGTTCTTCTCAAGTGATGCATATTTATTAAGATCATCAGTGCAAATCCTTGCAGGCTATTTCATTATGCACCCTATAAAGTTAACACCGTATGTTTTGATGGCATAAAACTCAATATCTTCTTTAGATTATAAACCCATCAGTCAGAGCTCATATACCACTTCTGTTCTGAATTACACATGGAAAACTACTGGCACATGATAATGGCTATTAATTGGCATTTACACATTTACTATTACGACATTTGACAAGGATAAGAAACAAAAGTAGTGTTTTTACAGGGACATTTTCTCTTGGGTGTTATTGTGTTATAGCAAAAGGAGACACGTGAACATGTTTGTTGAAGAAAGCCTGAAGCCTCTTAAATTTTCTCCTCAGGCTCATCAGGGACTCATGGATAATTTGCAGGCAATTTGTATCCCCTTTTCCTGCAGGACTAAACCTCAGATGTAATTTCTGCAGTTGTCAATCACTCTTCTTGTCCCACCGACCATTCTGCAAGAATACATCATGTTCTGAGGGCTTTCTCACATTTATAAATTCAGGAATTGAAAGGAACTATGCTAGTGGAGTAGAGGGTTTCTGCTGGCGGTAAGGGAGAAACGAAAGGCAAGGAATCGAGTCTGTCTGTAATAAGCAGTTCTTTCAACATAAGCTAGAGTTGGAAGCACATGTCAAATGGAGATTAGCTCTAAGTCTCTTCATTTAAAAAATTAGTCTCTTTTGCCATCCCCCTGGGTTAGACTTCCAAAAGAGCAGGCAAGATGCCAGTTAGGATTTGTAACCCCTTCTCTCTCCATGATAGATAGAAGGAAAGTTAAGGGAAGGAGTTTCAAGATAAGTATAGAGATTATATAATAATAATAGGATCTTCTCTTTTGAGAAAATGAAAGCACATTGCATGGTTATCTGATGTATTGCCATCACAAAATGTCTAACAGCTATTATTATACTCACTTGGCATATGGGGAAACTGAGGTACAAAATGGCTTAAAACTTTAACCAGTTTCTTTGGATTTCGCTTTTAAATGTGAGACTATAAAAATACATTTTTATTTTTATACTTAGTTTCTTTTTATACTTATTTTTTTCTCATGATCATCAAAGAAACATATGTTCTTTGAAGCCAACAACAGACGATCAGATACTATAAATTATCCATAGTCCCATCACTTGGAAGCCACTACTCTAACCACGTTGGCATGATTCCTTCCAGTCATTTTTCTACAAAGTTTTCTTTTCATAGATAAAATCAAACTGTATTACAACTTGAGTCCTGCTCTGTTCACTTTACATTACACCATGAGCCAAAGATATTCTTATCAACACTTGGCAATTTTTACCGTAGTTTTATATTAAGAGTAGAGCAGTAGGTTTCTGAAGTTAGAACATGAACTATCACAAGCCAGTCCTTGAAAGGAGGGCCTTGGCATAGCTAGCAGGAGGCTGGACCATCTTTCGGTTCCAGCAATGAGCTGCAATTCGACAATGTGGAAACAAGTGATGTAATGGACCCTCTGGAACAAGGCAGAAATTTCTGTGACCGATGAACAGCTTTCCCGGGCATTCCATTCACAGAGCTATGATTGAAATGATTATCAGTGAGCTTCCTACCATGCGGACATTCTGTCAGTCAACATATTGACACAGGAGCCAGCATGTTTTTTGTTTTTGTTTTTGTTTTAAAGGGTTATATCTGAACATTCAGATTAATTACAGCCCTTGATGCTGAGAACAAATGTTTTGCATTATTCAGAGGACAGTCACACTAGATGCCAATCCTCATGTCAGTGGATCTTTGGTTTTCATTTCACTTTCAAACAACACCAAAGGTTTAAGTTGGTAAATGGATGAAAAGGAATTTGGGTAATGGTGTGGGCATGGAGTAACAGAGGTTGGGACTTGAAAAACACTTATGCTCTACACGAGCACACACACATAGACACACACACAAATCTAGTTTTACGAAACAACACTGGAACTATTTATATAGAAAAAAAATTTTTTTAAAATATATAATATAAATACTCTTAAAATGCAAAGACCAATGTAATTCATTATGCCAGCTTCTCTTAGGAAAATATGAACATCCATGGAAAACTCATTCATTCATTCAACAGATATTTACTTAGTGCTACCATGTGCCAGACGTTGTTCTAGACCACTTGTGTAAGCAATATACCAAGTCCCCCTTCTCAAAGATTATATTCTTCAATAAATTAAATTTCTTTTATCAAAAGATTATTTTATGTTTCAATTTAAAGGAAGCTAAAAAGACATGACGACTAAATAAAATACCTGACCATAGGAAGGATTCTGTGCTACCAAAAAAAAAAAAAAAAAGTACAATAAAGGACATTATTGGACAAACTCACAAAATTGGAATACAAATGATATATTATATTTTTAAAATATATATATATGTATATGTTACCCTTAATGATGCAGAAAAAAATAATCAAAGACAGTGTGAGCATAAATGATAAATCAAATGGAGTAAATGTCAACATTAGGTGATTTTAGATAAAGGCATGTGGACATTTTTTATACTCTATATTTTATATTATTTTTATTTTTTATGGTTTCATTTTGTATTTTTTTTTTGGCAAATTTGAAATAATTCCCAAATAAAGTTTTTTAAAAACCTATTTTACTTTGTAAAATGAGTGATAACACAATGTCCTTAAATCATGTGGCAAGCTCTCCTCAGTCATACATGATTTATAGACATTTCATTTACAGGCTTATTTTCTCAGGATTTCAAAGATAGAATGGTATTTTGTAATCAGACCCACAGGAAAACTGAGGCATAACTTTCAAAATCTCTGTCTGCTACCTACAACATGGACTATGGATGTTTTCTGTCTTGTCCAGAAACCCAGTGATTTCCTCTTATATCTATATAAAATATATCATTAATAACCAATTAAGCCACTCACTATGTAATTGATGGGGCCAAGGGCAGGCTGCCCCAAAATATCCCACAATGGCATATTGATTACTTTGAATTAAAGTTATGTGACAAGCAGCTGGTGCAAGAAGGGTACGATGACCTTACCTAGCCTCCTAGAATGCAGGAAATAAAACTTTCCTGTGAAAAGTGCCCTTCTTGCTGCAGGTAGTCTAAGAGAGATACTCTATTATTTGAGTTAAGGCATCCACGGTCAAAAAGCTTGCATAAACAAACTTTGTTACTCCTTTACTAATTTACTACTCAAGCCTAAACTTTGTTTAGATTCCTCAGTAATGAGCACCCAAACTTAAGTGTCTTTGTCGTGTTCTTCACAAATTTATTGTTTCTTTGTGTAAAAAGTAAAAAAAAAAAAAAAGATGGTTGGTTCATCCTTTCAGAGAGCATCATCATTTATGATCTCCCATGTGTATGTATTAAGTAGGTTTTCCCCTTGTTAATCTGATCTTCTGTCGATTTTATTTTTAATCCTGACATAAGAACCAAAGAAGGGTGGAAGGAGGGAATTCTCTCCCTCCCCAACATAATTATAATTCATACTCTCTGTGCTGATAAACACCCCAAAGATCTCAACTACATGATAGAAACAAGAAATGCCACAAAATAATTGCTTCAAACACATCCTTCTTCCTTTCCTTCCTTCCCTTTTTCCTTCTCAGGGGTCAGATAGCGTTCACAACTTTCTACCACTCTTGCCATTATTTCTTTCACAGGTGTTTACATTAATAAATCTCTCGCATGTCAAATCCTGTCTTGGCAAGTACTTCTCAGAGGACCTAGACTGACAGCTCCCTATCTTCAGAAGCATACACAGAGAACAAGAGGTTACATCCTAGTCATCTTATTATATTTGGATGTTTCCCAAGTCTTTATCATCAGTACATTGAAAATGATCTCCCAAGAAGTCAATCTAATCTAATGTTTATGAGAATCGTCTTTGAAGTCAAAAGAACTCATGTGGAAGAACTAATTGAATTATTTTAATATTTAATTGAATTGGATTTCTACCATGGTGATATAAATATTAGGTAGTAATACAAACAAATTTCTATTTTTCTGGACTCTCCTTTCATTGGTACCACACAGATTTTCCTTATTTTAAAGACAGACATCAAAATAACTAGAAATAAACTTCCTCAGTTGAAATCAAAATTCCTATTTGCTTTCCAGAGGAGACTTAAACTTATACCCAGATGACCCTAATTGCATTTTAGCTATTTCTGAAATTCTCCGGGCTTAAATTTACCAGTACTCTCTTGGATTTCTTTATTTCCACAAACGACTAATCCCATTTTGGTTCTCTCTTGAAGAATAACTTTTCTTTCAGTCTTGCTCAATATATAATAAAATCTCTTGTCTGAATGTAGGCGTCCTGAGCCATGTATCCACTTGTGTACCAGTCATGCCCATCTTGGAAACCTGAAGGCATCTCAAATACAGTTTAAAACAAACAAACAAACAAACAAACAAGCAAACAAAATCTCTCATTATATGCCTCTTTAAGTCTGCTTCCTTTCTTGGAAAATGGCACTACCAAACATCCTTTCCTGCATACCCAATACCATTTTCTACATGTTACTCTAAAAAATATGCTTCTGCCACTATTTAGAACCTTTCTTTCTTTATTCTATTAGTCTCTTAATAAAATTCCTCCATTGTCTGTCTCTATTCCAGTTCTCCACATTAAATCAAGGTGATTTTTCTAAAAATATAAACGTAAGTCTCTTTGAGATGCTGTTGCCTACTTTGCAGGTTTCATTTATTTCTTATATTTTCTGATTAACTCAACATCCATTCAGGTTGATAGATCTCATTTACTAATTATCTACTACATGCTAACCACCAGAAAGAGCCTTATGCAAACCTATGGGAGAGGTATTATCATTTCCAATCAGAAAATTTAGAAAAAATAAGTCACTTGTTTAATATCATAAAACTGGCAAGGGACAAGGACAGATCTTTATGACTCAAAGTTTGTTTGTTTGTTTGTTTGTTTGTTTGTTTCTTTCTTTCTTTCTTTCTCTCTCTCTCTCTTTCTCTCTCTCTCTCTTTCTTTCTTTCTTTCTTTCTTTCTTTCTTTCTTTCTTTCTTTCTTTCTTTCTTTCTTTCAGATATAATCTACATAAAATAAAGAGTGCAGATTTCAAGTATACATAGTGAAAAATGTTGGCAAATACATACATCCCAATCAAGACATAGAGCTCTTTCATTGTCTCGCAAATTTTCCTTTAATCAAAAAAAAAAAAAAAAGACCTATAATTTATACAATGAAAACACAGATTTTAAGTACATGATTCTCGAAGGCCTTATTTTAACTCTTTACTTCTAATTCACCAAACTTGCCTTATTTTTTTTTTATGCTTTTATACAAAGGAACATACATTTCCCCTTGTTGTGACACCCTTACTTCCACTGTAATCTAGTGGCTTGAGTGTGTCCACGATCTCTAGTTTGTACTCTTAACTTAGCATCTAGTGTCTTGACAGGCACGTGTTAGTGTTCAGGACATATTTGTTGAATGAACGAGTTCATGATGCTAAAGGTATAGGTTAGTGCCTTGTAAGTCATGTATGTAGTTTAGATTTTATGTCAAGGCAACAAAGATCTGTTAGAGATTTTACACAAAGGAATACCATGATTATCTGTGTTTTAGGAAGACAACCGATAACACTGTAAAGGCTATAAAAGAGTAGTAGAAAGTAGTTACAGGGAATTAGGTTGATAAATCATTGCAGAAGTCCAGAAAAGAGAATATAAGAATATTGGTTAAAGGAATGGGATTGGAAAAGAGAGCTGAGGCTTCAAAAAACTTTTTTGAGAAATATTGTCCAGACCTCAATGGGGGAGGTAAAGGAAGGAAGATTCAAAAAGACTCATGGTCTTTGGTTAAAGAAAATAGATAGCTGTACCAGTAACTGAGAAAAATTCTATAGGAAAAACAAAATAATTGGGCAAATAAATTTTAAGGTATATAGGTGTAATACAAATATATTGGACATGTAATGGAAATATCAGCCAAGATCTCAGAAGAGCAATCAGGACTACAGATGTAGCAGTTGTGCTGGATATTTTCCATTTGTTCCTCTAGATACACTTTCCAACCTTCTCTGTGCCCTTGAATAATTATCTATTGTGATACCATCACTGCACTTGGCTTTCAGTTGAATTTAGACAATTAGAGACAACAGCAAAAAATCAAAGGGCAGGAGGAGAGTGAGTTTTGGATATATATTCCATGAATCTCTTCTTCAGGTCACCACAGGCTACTTACATCCCTCTTCCAAAGGACATAGCTCTTGCTCAGTCACCTTCTCTAGGTAGCTATTCTCCTAGAGCTACTCTGTCTACTCTCAACATTCCAGTAAGGACTAGGGGCAGTAAAGCCTGCAATACTAACCACTCCTTGCTGGTTTCTCTTGAACCTGCCCACACCAAGATAAGCAGTCTTTATTAAAATCTTCTTAATTATCCCATTTGAGAGTTTTTATCCCATCTGTTTCCTAACTGATACAAATGGTACCTAAAGTCCTGGGAGACAAAAATCACCTGAGGAAAGACAGGGTAATAAGAGTCCATGTAAAAAAAAACAAAAAACAAAAAACAAAAAAAGCAGAAATGAATTTAAATTTCTTACTCAAGGCATTTGCAAAGAAATTAGTTTGAGTGGCATCAAGCAGAACAGAGCCAAGGAAGGAAAAAATTTCAAAAAGGAGTAACAATTTCAGATGCTGCAGGGAAATGTAACAGAATGAGAAGTGAAAGTAGACTCTGTGTTAGCACTTAGGATACCATTGGTAACTTTATCAAGAGCAGTTTCATTATGGTAGGGCTAGAGGTGTGACTGCAGTGTGCTGAGGTGAAAATGGGAGCCGAGAAAAGAGTAGATGGGAGTATAGACAACTTATTCAAGAGTTTGAAAGGAGAGGAGAGGAGTAAGGCAAAATGTTTATAGGATGAGGAGGAAATTGTACTTACTTGTCGAAAGGCTACAGAGAAAGAATCAGTGGAGAAAGTGAGATTGAAGATATAGGAAAGAGGCAGATTAGGTGGATAAGTTTGTGGAGGCAGAATGATGAAAAGATGAGCTTTTCATAGCAGGGAGCATCTTTCCCTCAAACATCAATGAAGGATGTAAAAATTCAGTGAGCTATCTATATGTCCCCATAACCACCCATACGCATCCCTAGCACATGACTGCCATGGTTACTTTACAAGTATATTTACCTTTTGTCTTCTTATATAAACTTATATTCCAGGACAGGGCATATATTTTGCATATAAGAGGTAATTGTGTGTGTGTGTGCGCGTGCGTGTGTGTGTGTGTAATTTTTTACGTTGAAAATTTACCAGTATCCTAGATTTAAAGGTAGAGTGGTAGAAGGATGTGCTAACAGATGCTTTTATTTTCTCTGTGAAATAAGGAGTTCAGTCTGGCTCAAATTGGGGAACAAAAAGAAAGTTTGAGGGAAGAGGTACCAGTTTAAAACAGCTACAGTCAGGAATAGTCTGATTTTTACCCAGCAAGTAAATTCAGATATTGATTTGACTTCCATGTCTCGCCTACAAAGAATGTGAGTTAATGAGCTGATAGGAGAGTTCTGGTCCTGTTTGTTTTCTTGCCTATGAACCTTTGATTTCATTAAGATGAGTAAGTCTCTCTGAGCCTTGTCAATTTGGGCATTCTAAACTCCAAAACCAGTCCCCGAGCCAGGGACATACTCCGACGGTCCTGCTGCTCTGAAACGTGGCTTCAACAGCTGGAGGACGTCGTTTAAAAGAGCTTCCCTTTACTGAGCATCAGTTTCTTTTAGTTCTCAGGTAGTGCATACACTGTATGACAATGAGATCAAGGTTCACATGTGGCCAGTTGAATCAGTCTCTTTTCAGGGTGGTGAAATCACGTAAAATTATTTTCTATATTGCTAGAGGGAGTTTGGAATTTTAACATGTTCTCTCTCTGTGTGTGTATATGTATGTGTATTTATAATGTGTAAATAATTTATAAGTATTTATAATAATTTACAATTTATTTCTTAGCTGCTCCCAAAGAGACTTTGAGGTGACTACTCTTTTATTTTACCAGTCTTTTTTGTTTGTTTTTTTGATATGGGCAGAAATTAGATCTTTTAAGGCCACTTAACCTGCATCAAGAAGAGGCAACATAATATAGTGGCAAGGAATATAGATGCTGGATCCAGTTTAAACCATAATGTATTCAGCTCCTGGCTCTTCAATTAAAGGGTTGTATGTGTTTGGGTACAATAGTTAACTCTCTTGTGTCATAGTGTGTGTCTCCAGCTGTAAAGCGAAGTAATGATAGTATTTACTTCATAGATTATCATGAAGATTAAAAATTAGAATATAGGAAGTACTTCAACTAGTAACTGGAACATGGCTTCATGCTGAAATTATTAAGCCTATTAATTCTTACTATTTCTTTAAAATAAATGGCTATAAAATGGCCTACAAAAATACCATTAGATTATACTATGACTCAGAGTATTCATTTAATAACATGGATGATATATATATGGTATGCTGAGAGAAGATTATTTACTTGTTGAACAACAAACAGTTGGGTAAGTGAGATTTGAATCATGTAGTTTGACTCCAAACCTAGATATTTAACCACAAAACTATATTGCCTTCTTTTCACACAACTATTTTCCTCATTAGGCAAAAATATCAGTCAAGATATAATTAGGCTTAGTTAAAACTTACAAACAAACCTGGCAACACTCCAAGTAGTTACAGAATAGTAACTGTTTTTCTCAGAATTATTATATTTTATTTTTCTGAGGAATGTTAGTATACTTTATCAGCTTTATTTGATTTAAGATTCAGATGTTTGGAGAAATATTTATTTGCCTTCACTTTAGAACACCCATTGCTCCCCGAACCTTTGAAAGACCAAGTTACAAACTATATGCTATTAACAGTGCTAGACACGTTAGAATATGTTCTTGCATTTCTTCATCACAACAACGTATGTAAGACGTAAATAATAATGTCCTCATTTAAGCCAGAGGAAACTGAGAGTCTAACAGGTTAATACAGAATTTTCTTTGCATAAGGTGATAGATGACAAGTAGTAAGTCCAGAACTCAAACCCAGGTCTGTCTATGATCAAAGTTAATAATGTCTTTCCTCTATCCTTGTGTTTCCCCACCCTTGCTCCCCAACATCTTTGTAGCTTTTAAAACAACAGCCTGAATTTCTAGTACTGAAGCAAAACAGACCTGACTTTGAATTTGTGAGACAGATTCTATTCCAAGATTCTTATATCATAGCAGAAAACTTTTAGAAGAGTAAAGACAGTGGCTATAAAGCCACTTGAACATCAAACCTGAATATCAGAAACTATTAATAATTTGCATTGTTATGTGTATTTTGCCACTCTCTGGAGTAGGATATTAACTAGAAACCTGTATAATTATTTACAAATGCCAAACATGTTAAATACATATATATTTTTTCTGAAGTGCTTTTCTTTTACAAAGTGGAATGTGAAAAAAAGTTACTACAGCTGCTTCTTCATAATATGCAATGGATTTAAAGTGATCCAAAGTGTAACATAACTTATAAAAGATGAATTTATTTTAAAGAGAAATACATTAGAGATATGGAGCAATGAGAACATTAAAGGTTTTCTCCCTGCTCCTTTGCACTAACGAACTAAATGTCATTTAAATTTTTTAAATCTAATGTCATCCCAAGTTGAAAATTTCGACCTGGAGGGAGTGTTTATGACTATCTTGTAAATATCTACTTTAAAAAAGTAATTCATGCACATTAAATCAGTAGAAATCTTGAATCACTGAGGAAAAAAATCAGGTTTGTAACTTGTATCATTTCCCTCAACCAACAGTAAATTCCTGGAGAGGAGGGACACCATTACACACCATTCTATCTACCCAGAGTGCTTTTCGCTTTCCATGTAAGAAAATTTAATGATCTCACAAAACAACATGTCTAGATGTACATGGTGCCAGAGTAGCAGTTTAACACTTTCATAAAGGGGCCAAGCTCCTCCTATATTCTCTCCACCATATTTAATGTATTAGACTTTTATTTTCTCACCTGTCTCAGATCCTGGCATCTGGTTATTGTTCAAAGTAAGAAGAGAGGACAAGGGCAGCACCACTGGGTTACCTACTCATGTCTGTCCTTTACAAGACAAGAAAATCCTCCCAGGAGCTTCCTGGTGAACTTCCTCTTATTCCTCATTCCAGTAGTAGATTCCTTTGTAGGTCTTCAAGTGTATAAACACTACTATAGCCCCTAAACTTCCCCAAATACAGTGATTTATAACTGAAGAATTTAAAGGCTCATTTAGAGCTTTAATAACGATTATATATGATAGCAAGTAGAGGGCCAGAAAGCTAAGGACATACATGGAAACTGCACAGATGGTGAGGGTCCCTTCTATGGAGTTGTATCCATTTTCATACACCAGCTTCATAGCACCTGAAATTTAAACTCATACCTCAGCAAAGTCACAAATTTTAAGATGGTGCAGTCCTTTAGGTTTCCATGCAATTCGTCAAGCCTTTAAATAAGTCTCTGAATAGCAAAGGTCTACTTTAACCACTGATTTTGTGATGAACAAGGTGAATTGTGTATGTTTTCCTACTGAATTATCACTGCTTACATTCTTGAGAGAGTCTTTGTTGATAGCTGACTTGTAGACCCAAAAATATGTTTAGTTATAGTTCCCTCAAGTTCCAACAATAGATAAAATAAGCTTTAAAGATGTTTCAGGTGAATAGCATTTCACCTTGTACCTTGGTACAAATTGTGAGCCAATTATATATGAGTAGAGCCCAATTTGTTTAAACCTCATTGACCTTTAATACAGTTATGACATGTGTCTTGACTTGATTCTTCCCTCTATTGATTTGGTCTGGAAAAGTAAAACAAGAGGTAAAATGGCCCCTCAGGGTAAGTTAAAATTGTAGGTTAGGGCCATGTTAAATTGCTTTAGTATACTTTGTGTCTCTTAGAGTCAGAAAATGAAGCAATAAAGTAAGTTGATGTAAGTAATTCTTGTTTTTAAAAGGACCTTGAAGTGCTCTTAACAATATCATGGATTTGATAAGATCTGCTTTAGACTTCTTAATTTAAAATGAACATAAAGATGGTAAAGCCGAAGGAATGTTGAAATACTAGTGTTGTGCTGACAGCTTTGAAAGTGAATTCATGGGAGAGGACCGATAGGAATTCTTCACTATTGTCTGCCATACTTGGGGAAAATTAAAGTAGCAGTCAGCGCTAGGAATTTCCTGGGGGGCATATCCAGGTGTACAAAATATTTAGGAGGTTTTCAAATGCTTTTGCTTATGCATTATCAAGTTCAGACAGTGTTTAAAACCTAGGCGATTTTCAAGTTTAAAAGTTAATTTTTGTGACAGGCCAACCTATTAAATCTGAGTGTTCACAACTTTTTTCTCTCCCTGACCCCATCCCCTACTTGTCTGTGATTATTGTGGTATTTATGGGCTAAGAAGAGGGTTAGAGAAGACATAAAGAAAACATTGATTCTCATAGAAAAGGAGAGAGAGTGTCATTAGTTGGAGAAAAGAATAGACTGTTTGGAAAGTAAAAGTTGAGAAAAAGGACAAGAGCCAACACAAGAACATGAGCTGGGCTGGGGACAGAAGATTATGATGTTTAGAGACAGACGAGAAAAAGTCGAGGTATGGTTTATACAGAGAGAAATAAAAAATACTGATTTCAAAATATGTTGTTATGTATGATGAATAATACTACTTTGAGATAATTAGATATTAAGTTGTTTTTTCAAGGTAAGAATAAGCTGTTTTGGCTTTATGCTGGTTCCTATTATTATCCTTGAAGTTGTCATCTTTTTGCTTTTTAAAGCCTTTTTTTTTCTTTTATGCCAATAATAACAGTTCTATTGATTGATTACCCATAAAGGAAGCACATAACTAGGAGAAAGAGATACTGAGCTTGAGCTGGGTGAGATGGGATTATCAGGTGAACCAGAAGACATGGAGTAGATTTAGAGTACACTAAAGCTGGACAAGAATTGGAGGCTTTTGAGATAAAAGGGCAATTTTAGGAAGAAGTTGTCATTCTTAAGACCTCAGATACTGCTTAAACATGACTTCTTTGATTTCAGCTTATGCTTCTATGCATTTGATTCTAGAGCTCTGTTTGTGCCACTAATAACCAGGAGGTAGTTTAAGCCCACTAGAGCTCTGGATAACATGATGTGCTGATTCAGAAATTCCATGCTCTGAAGGTGATAAGTGAACCACATAGCTTGAAAGCCTCCGTGTAATTATGCATGAATTAGAGTTTGTGGAGAACTAAGAATTGACAACTACTGTTTTGGAACCAGGAATGGGGTGGCAAATTTGAACAAAAATAATATCACATAATTCCTTTGATCAAGAACTTCAAACTCCATTGTTGTCATAAAAAATAACATGAGAAAATAACATGAGAAGGAGTCAGTCCCACTTGTAAGTCAGCCTTTCTAGCTCCCTATTCTAAAGAATCATTCTGTAGGATCCACTTCAGCTCTGTTGGTCAGTGTCTCTCTTTTCTGTGTCTGCCCACCATCTCCTCTATTTAAACACATAGAAAACATTTCTTGACTGCTATTGATATAAATTTTCTGTACTAGAAGCAATGGTGTCTACTCTCGAAGTTCATTCTCTAATCAGTGATAAGCCTAAAACCAGTAAAAGTGGTTCATAACAATAATTTTTAAATTGCTGCAGCTCTTTGGAGTCTTACATATATTATCTGAATTGTCTTAATAACTCTGAAATGCTGATGATGTGTATGCATTTGTTGCTATTATTTCTATTTATAAAAACAGAAAATTTAGATTGATTGAGGTTGAGAAACTTGTCTAAGTTGTTTTGCTGAACCTTACGACCTACATCTTCTAATGTCAACTCCCATGTTTTTAAAAATTGAATTGTATTAAATTGAAATGAATGAAAACTTACATCATTTTAAAAGTACAGTAATAATTTTGAATATAATTGTAAAGTAGCAATCAGAATCATGTGTGTCTGTTCTTGAAAGTGTAAAATTTATTACAGATTCCAAAGAGGGATATAGATTTAGAAGAGGATACTTATGGAAAATAAAAAGTAATGAACAGTTATAAATTGATGGCATATTCAATGTACATTTATATATATATTTATAATTTAATTCAAAATATATATTAGAGTAATGTCTCACATTTAGTCAGTACTTACTATGTAGCAGACACCTGATATGTACCATGTTGTTCAGTAGTTATAATATCTGTCTGAGATAGGAATTATTATTAAACTTTAATTTTCGGTTGAGGAAATGGATGCTCTAAGAGGTTTAAGGCATCCTCAGGATCATAGGTCATAGAAGTGGGATTCAAGTTGCCTGGTTTCTCTGGTACCACTTTGCAGAGCCATGGGGTCCAGTGTGGGACTGCATTATGGTTAAGATAGTTACTCTAGATAGTAAGGGACCTTGTTCAGCAGGGGGCAAGAACAGTTTCAGGGAGGGTTTAGTATCATTTAGTAGGTTTCCCTAAATCTTCTATTATCCTGGTTCAAATGTTTTATTCCTACCATTCCCAACAAGACTCTGGCCAAAACCTTAATCTCAGTAAATATGAAACAAGTTTAATGACATATTTTTTTTTCATAGAAGATCTTTGGAAGAGTATCTCAAATGCAACTGCAATTCACACACCCCTTCCCCATAATTTCCTTAATATGGGAAATCCTCTTGAAGGTTTCATTCAATCTCATATTTGTCTCCAGGAATTAATCTCCCCATTCACTTACCTCCTAAATTTACCTTTTTCGTTCCAGATTTCTCTTGGCCCTCAGTATAACCCTCACTAATTTCCTTTTGTCATTATCAAACTCAATATGACTCAAACTAAGCTCATTGGCTACACTTGCCCCTTCAAAAGATTACCGAAAGATAAATTTGTTTCTCACTGTCTGCTCTTCTCTAATCACTCCGGACAGCTTCTATAAAGATCTGGTTATAAGATGATTGGCCTTTTATTGTTGACTTCTTTGTTCCCCAAATACCCCTAACTCAGAATCCTACTGGATACGCTAAAAAGTATTGTTTATTCCTTAGTATTATTCATTCTTTAGATTATGTATTTCTGTTAATAATGACTCCTAATGACTTCTTTATTAGATATTAATTTTTTTCCTTTGAAACTTCTCTATTAGCTAATTTTATCCACTAAACCTATTATCTCTCTTATGTAAGCCTATTATCTCTCTTATTAACTCAAGCCATGTATCTTTTAGCTGGCCAATCAAGACAGAATTTGTTTTGTTCTAATATTATTTTTCTCCCTTGTTTAATTTCAAAAATTCTTGACTGAGGCTTTCCCGAAGGTTTCAAGTAAAAATAATCTCTTCTTCCTATTGTCATATTGTATCTCTACGTTTAAAAACAGCCCCTCCAAAAAAGACAAAAATAAATAAGTAAATAAACCAATTCAAATCAACAAAGAAAAAACCCTCAAAGTCCAACTTTAAGGCTTGTCCTGATTTATTAGTATCACATTTTCCAATGTGTTAAGAAAGATCCCCAACTCAAACTTCCTAATTTCTCTTTTGTTGTTTTTATTAATAAGTATCCATTTTAAAGGATAGTTACGACTTTTATTGGATTGTAAATCTCCTTGAGGGCAGGAGACTGTGTCTAACCACTAATAGGTACCCAAGCATTTATTAGAAAGCAGTGCAACCTCTAGGGGGTCAATAAATACTTGTTGACTCACTGACTCTATAAATATAAATGGCAAAATAATCAGACATTCTGCTAGCACATAATTTGCTCCCTGTAGGTAAGTTTGTCTCTTTGTAGCATTGATTCTTTTAGGTCACTAGGGTTCCATTTAGTGAATTACAACTGCCATGTGCTAACTGGTACCCTGGTGGCCTGAATGAGTTTAAGAGTCTCCCCAAATGAAGGACATCTCCTGAGAGGGGCTCTGAATCTGGTTGAATACCTAATCCAACCTTATTTTCTTCCATAGCTCTTTCCCTCTAGGCCTTTTTAGCTTTCTCACAAGGCAGAAACTCTCAAGTCATAAACAAATAAAAATTCACTTCGTTTACCATATTCTTGCTGTTTTACATTTTTAAAGGAAAGTATTGCTAAATTACAGTGAATGCCAACAGGAAATTCACAATTTTCCTTGCAGCATTTTTCATAAGTGAGCAGCTTTCCAACAGATCCAGCTGTCAACAGTGTCCTCCTACTGTTTGACTCACATTCAGAATTCATTTCCATGTACGCCACAATACAAAAATTTTGCAAAGCATTAAAGGAGCATGTAGAATACTCTCTAGGTGTTTCTTCCTTGGGCTCACGCTCCCAAAGCTTTTGTTTTGCTTACTGTTCTCTACCAAACAATGATCCTTTATGCAATTTTAGAAAACCTACCATGGGATACAGTTAATAGATGATTTAGTTGCATCCTAGCAGGATTCTCTGTCTTGGATCCTGAGGAATTTGTTCTCTTTTGTTGTGTAGTGAGCTAAAAATTACAAGTAGAGTCTTAAAAAGTGGTTGGAGTCTTCTGAACTGCAAAGACACCAAGTTCCCAATTCCCACCATAGGATTGAGATGCTTATAAATCCAAGAGATTTATGAACAATTCTTATGGTGACTTAAAACATGCCATATGTAAATTGTGTGAAAGGTAATGCCGTGCTCTAAAAATACCACTGCATCCTGATCAAGTCCTAAATACCTTATCTCCTTCCACATGCCAGTTGCATGGGTCATTCCAATGTGTCTTGAAAAGGCATCCACACCACACCGCTGCAGAGCCAAAAGATTACAGCTACTCCCAGTGGCACACCCTACATTCTGCTGGGGAATTCTGTTACCTGCTTACTTTACCTGAAGATTTCCTCAGCTCCTGACCCAGCTTCATTCCTTTGATTTGGGGATTTTTTGGTTTCTCTCACTCTGTATCATTTTATTTGCACACTTGTTTCTTACCAGCCTGGTCTGCCCCCTTCTTCTTTTAGTTCTTGGCTGGAGATGATGCTCTGTAGTTACTCCTTGCTGGCCTGTGGAGAGACTGCAAACTGCACAATATCCAGTGCCCAACATAATTTTTCTATTAAATTCCTATTTGTGGGAAACCTTTATTCATAGGAATATTCTTTATTGAGCACCTTCTGTGGGCCAGACACTGTACTGGGTACTTTTTATGTTCTTATTTAATGTCCAGATACAGAAATCTAGGCCCAGTGAAACATAGTAACTCACCAAGATGCCAGAGCTAGTGAGAAGCCGACAGGAGTCAAAGCCCAATATTTCTGGAGCCAGAATTTGTTTCACCACAGTGCCATATTACCTACTGATACTTTTCTCCCATTAAAATTGTGTTATCTATTGTTTTGTCATTGTATTTACACACACACACACACACACACACACACACACACACTCATACATGTCTGTGGCTTGTGTATATAATAACATTTATCATTTTTGTTATAGATAGCTATGAATATTTTAAGTTCTCCTCAAAACTTCTAATTTCAGAGAGCAGAGATTGAATCTTATTTATCTTTATGTCCTTCCCCCTTTACTCTAAGCCTGGCACCAAGTAATTGTTCAATAAATGGTAAGGATACTATTGGTTTGGTGGAGACATCATTAGGAAATAAATTTTAATTTACAGAAGTTTATTCAAGTTTCCATCACTATTGTTGTATTATAACTTGCAATTTTGGCACTCCTAAGGGGAAATATTTATAGACTACTTGGGCAATTTACAATTATTCTTTCTTTATGAGCAATAATAGCTAATCAGTTGCATATTAAAGAGCTGTATAAATAGGCTGGCTTAAAATATTTCTGTGTTGCACACATCAGTACAATACAAACATGCAAACATCATTTTTAGCAGCTATTAAAGCAAATATTCTGAAGTGAGCCTTCATTTTGTAAGGCAGTGCTGTCAATAAAAGTCAAGGGTCAGACCTGTGCTCCTAAAACCTCTTCCGTGTGCCTTTTGACTTGGCTTCAAATACTTCTTAGGGATTTAACATGTATGTAGATGAATTGTCTGAAGTGACTAATATAGTATTTTTTAGAAGATACCACTATTAGGGCAAAGTGGTGTGTTAATTTAGTATAAGAAAAGTTTATTTTTAATCCTAATCCCCTTGGCTACAAGGACATGACAGGACAATGCTCATGGCCCAATATAACCCATCACTTCTGCTAGAAAAAGCACCACAGTAAAGGAGTGTCGTTGGTATAATTCTCATTTTTACAAAAATCACAGACTTCTTAAATGTGTCATGCGGTGTCGATTTTGTCTGAATTAGTGCTCTTTCTGAATGTTTATGTTGCTCTTTGTTCTAATTCCCATCTCTAGGTTTTCTCTTTTATGCATGCTAACTTTAAGTGTAAAAAAAACCCCAAATCCAAAATAATAGATGGAGGATGGGAAAACATTGGATGATTATTGCAAGACTGCATCATATATAAAGACAGTCTCAGCAATTTATTTGGCTGTGTCTGGGTGCTTGCTTAGGGAGCTAGAGATCTAGTCTTTCATTCCATCAACAGCTCTTGCTGTCAATTAATTAGAATATATATTCCTATTAATTCAAGGCTGTGCGAAGCCTTCTTTATGTACACTACAAGCATTTCCATGAAACTGCATCTGTCCTCAGTTATAACATGAAGCACCCCCGCCCTGAATTTGACTATTTCTTTCCCAATCTACATATTGTATGCTTGCCAAACTGTACAGATGCTTTTTGGATTGGAAAGATATTGCTGCTTTTAATAGTATTTTAAAATGTTAAGAGTGTGGATTTAAACTTGATCTCTTTACAAACATGGGTAAGTAAAACCCATTTAACAGATCAGGAAATTAGGCTACCTGTGATTTGGCTGTAATATGCAAACCAAATGATTAAATATCTTTCAACAACGGATTTTCCCCAATGGATATAGCTATCTCACAGAAAATAAAGCCCCATGTCCACTTCTGAAATAATCTAGACAGTTTCAAAATAAAAGTGCTAAACTCATTATCTTCATCCTCAAATCCGAATTTCCTTACGGAATTCTGTACCTCAGCTAATGGCATTTCAATACACTCCGTTGCCTCAGTTAGAACTCTTATTTAAAGTCATCCTTGACTTATCTCCCTTATTTTCCATGTCCAATTGATCATCAGACCTGTCGGTTCTCCCTGAGAAGTGTCCTCTGGCTAAAGTCCTTTTTTATCATCCTCATGGCCACTGGCTTAGACCCTCATCATTTTTGTTTGGAGTATTAATACAGCCTTCTATCCGAATCCTCCGGCATCTATCTTCCTCCCCTCAAGTCCATTCTTCACACAGACAACAGAACGATCTTCCTGAAAACAATTCTCATCAAGTTGCTTCCCTTCTTAAAGACCTCAGCTGGAGTTCAGTTGTTCACAGAATGAACTCTAATCTCCTAAACTGGGCTCTTATGGCTTTGGCAATTGAGCATCAACTCATTTCACTAGTTTCAGTTCTTGCTGTGTTCTGTGGGGACTCTACTCTCTGGCTGTATTCCTAAATACTCATCTTACATTCTTACATTAATTAATTATATTAATTGATGCTTTTGCACATGTTGTCCTTCTGTCTACGATGCTTTTTTTCTCTTTTACCACTTAGCAAACTCTTGGCTTTTAAGACCATGCTAGTATCACTTCCTCTTGAAGTCTTTCCCAACACTGGCAAAGTTGTTCTTACTCTGCTCTAGAATAAGAATCATTATGCCAATGATGCTTCTATTATCATATTTATTGCTTTTTATATTAACTACGTGTTAGTTCTTGTAAACTCTTTACGGAGGAGACTCTCCCTATACCTGATTCATACTTGAATTTTCCAAGTATGAAGACATTTAATAAATGTTGCATGAATGAATGAATGATCCATATTGATCTTTTCCCCATACCGTAGTGCTTTGTACCTAATCAAATGATATTTTTACTATAACATGGTATATACTTTCCTAAAAAATTTCATCTCCTGCAAAAACAAAACAAACACATGCATGTGCGCACACACACACACACACACACACACACACACAATAAAAAGGGTTCATTGGGCAGACTACTCAAATCATCATGCACTTGTAATCAGAGCATGAATAAAAATAGTATTTGGTATCTGAGCTAAGTTGAATCTCCCTGGCAGTCCTCCTTAGTGTGGATGGACATTGCCACAGTAGGTCTCAATAATAAACAGTAAAAATAGAGTCAAGATGCTGATAACACTTTAATTAGGGGGAGTTGCTGAGATAATGTAGAAGGAAATGGAGTATGAGCCTATGGGGTTGTTATTAAGGTGGGCACTGGGCTGTGCAACCTGCTACAAGCCGAGTCTCTTTAGGCTGGGAAAGCACCTCTTTGGGGAAGGGAACCTAGAATGCAAACATTCATTTTTAGTTTTCTAAAAGTAGATACCGCAGACTAAAAGGGTTGGTACAACCAATGCAACAGCCACTCTGGGGAACTCTTTCTTGCAGAAAGTTATAATTACCCTCTTGTTATATTTTGGTTCCTATAATAACTTGCATATTAAAACAATGTGACTTCCACATTGCACTGATGTTCCCAATTTATTATGTCCCCCTTTTTATCAATTACATATAAGCTAAATCACAATTTAAACATGAGCAGTCCAGCAAAGCAGACAGTATTCATACATTTGCATTGTTTAATTATCTAATGCCTACAGCTTGTCTTTCCAATGAAATGCTGTAGCTAATTCTTTGAAGATAGGTGCTATATGTAATACTAAAAGAATTTTCATCTTTTGATGTGAATTTCTCAGAGTAGCAGACATTATTTTCACCAGTCATTTGTTTGTTTGCTCTCAAGTCCATTCTCTGCCCTTCCCCTCTCTAGTTTGTGTTACAGGGACCTACACTTCTCAGTCTTTCTTCTCAAGTGGCTTCTGGGTAGTTTTGGCCAATGATAGGCACAGGTGGAAGGATGGCAAGTAGTAGAAGAGGAGACAGATATTTCTTGTCTGGTTTTTGTCTTGGGCTGCTGACTACCTTTGTTCTATGGCTCTGGTTCCTGAGGGAGTGTCCCTTCTTCCATAGTTCCAGTTCCTACCGGGCAATCCTCTGCTGGGATTCTAGCTCCCACTAGGCAGCCCTGGGTTTTGAGCTCAAGGAACAACACCTCCTCTCCTTGTTTCTTAGGGATAGTATGGGCTTCCTGCTATTGCTCATTTTTAGGTTGCTTAACTGTACCTCATCTGGCTTTTCAGTTCTTCCATCACCACGTTACCATTTTCTTGTACTCAGTTTTCTCTGTGTAAAAGATCTAAAGTGTGTTTTCCTTACTGGACTCTGATATGCTATTAGAAGCAGTATAGAGTAAAATCAGATCTACTATAGGCTCCCATTGCCCAATATGTAGGCCAGTCTGCAAGAAGACAAGGGTAGCCTACAGCCCCTATTATGTCATTGGGAATGTTAAAAGAGGTCTTATGAATAATTCCTGAAATATCAAGAAAGCCCACAAACTGTTTTCACAGCACCTTGATTATGTACTTGAACTTTGACATTCTTATCTACAGAAGGTTATAAAGCTATGTCATTGATGGTACTTGAGGACACAGCTCTGGTGACTGTGCCCAAGAGTATGACATTTAAAGACTCATTTCCCCAGTTTTCTTTTTCAGTAGACACTTAACAGGGAAAGGAATTATAATGTCCTGAAAACCTCAAAATTTCTGATGCCTTATTTCTGAGTAATTTATAAGAAACTAGCAACAATAACAACAAAAAAACTTCAGTGAAACCTGGAAAAAGCAAGTTCCAAATCCTTTGAGGACAGCTGCAATAAAAAGTACCATACCAATTAATAAAGGAACTGGCTCAGTAGGTACACACTACAAAATCTTGTGCTGGTACCTCCTGTAAAAGATGGGTTTTAGTGTTTCCAGGAGAATAGGATAGGATGTTCTTCATACCCCCATCTAACATCTGTTATTGTGACTAATCAAACTTTTATTGACAAATAGGATACTGAAGCTGTAATCATACAGGCCAACTAAGGAAAGAATAATGCAGCTCTTTTGAATCAAGATTAAGTTGTGTTGGTTGATGTATTTGGAAAAAACAATATTATACTTGGCTTCTAGATAAATACTGCAGAGACCTCTTGTAAATCCTCCAGTAATTTTTTATAATCCTTCACAAGTAGTAAAATCATTGCTGTGAGGCAGACAGGAGAGGAATCCACAAATAAGACATCTGTTATTGTTATATCAATGATGATATATGCCCAACTCTGAAATAACAACATTTAACAAGAAATGGAACCTTATCCAAAATGAGATCTCACTCACTTCCGTGACTTCATTTGCTACATTAATAAGAGTAAACTGAAGTTTATAATTGGGTGATCTTATCTATTAGCATTAGTAATACATCACAGGTATTGGGCTTTATATTTTAGATTAGTGGAATTTAAAATGTTGGAAAAGTCCTATGCTAACATAGAGCATTCATTGACAGATGAAGTTGGTAACACATTGAATAAACAGAAATATAATAGGCCTTTTTGCCTTTTTTTCTATATTTTTAAAGAAAATTTGTACCTCTCTCAAATTTTTGGTTTATTTGTTACAAGTTTAAGGTATTCTTACAATATATTAAAACAACAATGAAAGATTGTTGAGGCTTACAATGCTTTCATAAGATACTTAACATTATGAACCTTGAATTTTAGAGAAATAATTTATCACATGAATCTAACACATTTTTCCAACATACAGGTGAAAAACAAATTAGATTCTAAATTCTAAAGTCTATGTCACCATATGTTTGGAGAATTTTTGCTTATAGAATAATCAATTATTTGCCAGCACCAGATTTATGTGCAAATCAAAAGAATCTTAAACATGCTCTTTCAAAATGCCTTCAAATGATATCCAGGAATCTCTTGGTTTTTACTTATCTTTCTATGACTTCATTTGAATCCTATACTATATGTTCTATTAAAACAAAATTTTGCTCAGCTCTTGAATTTGAAATATAGCAACTCTATACATTCCCCAATTGGCCCCTAGTCTTATGCTTTACAATGCATACAGAAGAAAAGTCCTGCTCTGCTCCCCTGTGGATTTTCAACTTAAACTTTGTTTAACCCTTTTCCAACTTTTGCTGAAACTGGTGACTACTGGAGTCAAAGCTGTAATTTGTGAATTTGCTTAGAAAGTAGGTGTTAGAGCCAAGTAGGAAATAACTAGGCTTCTCAACATTTGCTACCAATAACTACAATAGACTTTTTGAAACTCCCTCTTTTTTGGGCTTCCATTACTCTCCTCTCCTAGCTCTTCTACTTCTTTGGCCTGATCTTTCCTACTCAGTTTACTATATTAACTCTCATTCCTCTTCCTTATCTTCATATGTAGGGGCTTCAACAGCTCTGTTTCTGATTGTCTTCTCTACCATTATTATTTCATTTATGATACTCATTTTTGAAATGTATTAAAGTATAATTTCCACATAGAAATTGTGTGTGTGTGTGTACATGTGTATTTGTGTGTGTATATCTGTTGTGAGGACACTTAAGCTTTTAGCAACTTTCAAGTATACCATACAATATTATTAGCCATAGTCAGCACATTGTGTGTTAGAGCCTAGAACTTACTTATCTTGCATAACTAAAATTTTGTGCCCTTTGACCAACATTTTTTCATTTTTCACTCTCCCCATCTACCACACTTGATGCCAAAAATGAATAACTGAATTGTACGAAGGAGTGGTGTGGCAGATATTGTGAGCTCTACTTAAGATCCTTGCCATATTTCTAAAGCAGACTATGTTATAGCATTATATCTTGGAGAAGAAATAATTTTCTCACTGTATTGACTCATGAAGAACATCCATTCTGGACTCCTATTAGGTATGCTTTTCAAACTGCAAGTTGAACTCAGTTTCTTCTTTATGGGTGTATGTGTTTCTTAATATTAAAAATAATTAGCTTCAATGTTTTTTTAAAAAGACATTTAATCATAACTGAGAAGATTCAGGGTATATATTATAAAGGTATCTAACCATTCCTCGACAGATAAATTATTAGCCTTCAGCTTGGTCAATCCTGTTAAGCCTATGATATATGTAAGCACTGAAGCCTTTCTTCTCTGAGATTAGTCCTCCTCAATCCTAGGGCTCAAATCTTAAGACTGGGAGAAAACATTAGATTTTACCTCACCAGAGAGTGAGATCTAGAATTAGTCCTGCTTCTATAAGATCTCTAAGACCTGTTGTTCTAAGATTAGTTCCGGTACTCACATATCCCCTAAAGAGAAGTCTTCCTTCATCTTTCTGTATATATCCAGTGAGTATAAATAGATAACTTCTTGAGTTTTCAGGTAAGCATTTCATGATCCTGTGGTCATTGGCTTTTTGCCCTAGATCCCAGACCACTGGCAGACATACCTTGCTTACCTGCCAGCCACCTTTCCCAGGGGCTAGACCTTGTCTCTGATACCTATAGTTCCTAGACAGATCCTGATTCTAAATTGACTGAAACCCCAAAATAAGGCACTCTCACATGTTAAATTCAAGGGCCACAAAAGTCTGGACACTCCAGCAACTGTCTTCATCGACCAGATAAACTATATAAATCCAGGTACTAATTTGCACGGCTGAGCTGTTCCCTCAGTGGCCAGCTCCACTGTTGGGTTAGCTTTCCAGCTTCAGTATCTACCTACTCCTGCTTCCTCCTTTTTATCTACCACCCACTGAAGTCTCAGTATGTTCCATAGACCAGGCTACACAAATTTGACATTTTTTTATTGGTTTCAACATGTTAGGTCAATCTTATACAAAATCATGAATTATTAAAAGGGGGAGTCTGATAGGTTATATTACTATCCCCTCTAAAATCATGTTTATTGAACATCTAAAGGGTATTGTCTCAGTTTGGGGAGACAGAGAACTGTAAGACCTTGTTTTTGTCCTCATAATGTTTACATTCTAATCAGACATTCATATTTGTGTACACACAACACACATGCGCGTGCACACACACACACATGCACACACCTACACAGGCAATATAAATGTTAAGTGAATCAAACCAATTAGAAGTACCAGAGGAGCTCACGGAAGAGAGATGACCCTGGTCTAGGGTGGCTGAGAAGGCGTTATGGAGAAGGCGGGACTTGGAATATTGAAAAAAGATGCAGAGACAGCTGTGTAAGGGGAAAGGAAAAGGGCAGCAAAAGCTGGAGAAACACTGTGAACAAAAGTCTGAAGGCAAGCCAGCATCACTGGAATCGAAAATTTAGGAAGGAAATTATGAGGAAATGATGACTTGTATTTTTAATCACTCTCAATTTGGAATGGGTGGAAGTTTCCCAAGCTACAGAAAAACCGGAAAGAGCTTTCTGGCTTCTAAGCTTTGAGAGTAACATGCCACATTAGTAGCAGCCATTGGTGAGAGAAAGAGATGGCTCTACTAATGACACTAAAAGGAACCCTAAAAGTGATGTTTTCAATTTAGTTCATAATTCTATAAAGACAAAAATTGTCCCTTTCTCACTTTTACTCAAAACCCCAAGCCTCCTCTGAGAGTCTTGCTTTTCCCAGCAAGGCCTTCCTTACAGATTACAATTGTTTTGTACGTACAATAGAAATATTGTAGAAATGGGGAAAGGGATTTGTCTTGGCTGTGGTATCTGCACTTATCTTAATGCTTATCTTATGATTGCTTATCTTTGTACTATGAAATTGGGTTTTGCAAAATAGCGCAGAGCAGGAGCTCTGGAACTGTAGTGTCACTGACGTGCAGTGTTTAGTGAACTAGGTACCATGTGAAGAGGTAGAGGTTTTTGTATCCTCTCATCTCAATTCTGTGCCTCTTTCCTACTTGCCTTCTGCTCATCACTCCTCCCTCAGCTGCTCTAGATTCTGTAATAGTGTCTCATTCACATCTTTCCCTTCCAAAAGAGTCCCATAACTTAAAATTTCCCTTTCTACCTCCCCTATCCACAATGCCTATTGTATCAAAAAGAGTACTAATATAGTCCATTTGTCAAATGTTTAAATGTACTTGGCATATACATTATTTCATTCAATGTTTCCCTTCTCATAGGGAAACATCAATGATTAAAATGCGAATGTAGAGTAACTAGTCCACCTTCTCTGACCATCAGTTTCTTAATTTATAGAACAGGGATAAGTACTTACCTGATAAATCGGTTTTAAAATTATAGATGAGGAAACTGAGGCTCAGAAACTTGCCCTAGTTAACACACAGTAAAACTATTCTAAGCCAGAGTTCAAACTCATGGGATCGGACAAGAGTTTGTCCTTATCTCTTTCCACTGTGCTTCCTCATGAGAATTTTAAGCTCTGGTTGAGAGGTGAGGGCCATTTGACTTTCTTAGTTCCTAGGGTTGCCAGATAAAATACAAGATGTCACTTAAGTTGGAATTTCAGGTAAACAATAAATAATTTTTTAGTTTAAGTACATACCAAAAATTGCATGGGACAGGCTTATACTGCATTCGTTGTTTATCTGAAGTTCAAATTTAACTGAACTTTAACTGGTCATTCTGAATTTTTTTCCCCTAAATACAGCTCTACCAGTACTACATAAATCACACCCTATAGACAACTGCTAAAGTGTAAAGAATGTGCTCCTTGAGGCTAAAAGGAAGTCAACTTTTATTATCGAGCTGTAGCCTGTCAGAACGGGAAAGGAGCTTAAAGGTCACCCGGTCCTCATTTTACCAATGAGTAAACTAAAGACCAGGGTGTGGAAATGACTTGCATTAACTCATAGTGCTTATAAAGAGGCAAGACTTGAAGTCAGGGTCCCATTGTCCTTGTTGAATGCCGAGTCCACCACACTTGGAGCTGTTGGAAAGCTTAAAATCAACCTGAGGTTTGCTGGTGAAAGAAAAC
Source organism: Eidolon dupreanum (assembly GCA_028627145.1). Lineage (NCBI taxonomy): Eukaryota > Metazoa > Chordata > Mammalia > Chiroptera > Pteropodidae > Eidolon > Eidolon dupreanum. Next base: position 58,390,017 of record CM053509.1, read on the forward strand.
ACAGCTGTCTCATGTATTGTAGGAGCTGAATAAATATTCTGGCCAACATGATGATTTGATGCTGATCTGGTTCTTGTTACAATGTTTTATATGGAATAGGCACATCATTAAATTTGTTGATAATGATACTTGTCACACACATATACACTAATATAATTATGAATACACACACACATTTCATTCTTAGGACTCAAGAGAATGTGTTGCTATCTCCCATGTGAATTATTGGATGCCCCTGGTAAATACGACGCTAACTCAAGTCAACCAATTTTTGATATTCTTTAAGTCTACAGTGGCTAAGAGAGAAATGAGGGCAACATAATATCCAAATTAGGGGAAAGAAGGACACTTGGAACAATGCTATTCAAAATGGTTGCCACTAGCCATGCATGATTATTAAGCATGCGAAAAGTGGCTAGTCCTAAGATGTATTTTAATTACAATGAATGCACTAGATTTCAAAGACTTAGATAAAAAGGTGTAAAATATCACAATAATTTTGATATTATTTGCATTTTTAAACATTTTTGATACACTGAATTAAATAAAATATCTTATTAAAGTTTACCTTTTTTTTACCTTTTTACTATAGCTACTAGAAAATTTTAAATTATATAAGTGTATCAGATTATATTTCTATTGGATTACTCTTTTCCAAAGGATTTATTATTTGTTTAAACAGAAAAAAAAATAGAGATTAGGATCTACACACACATATATCTTGCCATCTTTCTATGATAGTATTTAACTCATCTATTTACTTCATTGAAAATTTATGAAATTGTTTTGGAAAGTACAAACCATTAAAAAAATATAAAATGTCTTTGTAATTGCTGTTAAAAAAGAAAATAGGTAGCTATTGGATTTTCTTTTCAGAACTCAGCAAACATTTACTGATCTCAGGCTGCTCACCTCTTTGGGGCAAGTCATTTGGGCTTAGTTCAATTAAATGCCTTAGTTTCCTCATCTACAACCAGAGATCTCTGAAGGCGCAGGCCTGTTCCCAATACGCATGCAGCACAGGACTGCAACAATGAATGATGTGGCCCCGTTGTTGCTGACAGATGGGAATCATTCACTTTTCAGTGTTTGTTTTTTGAAATGCTTTTGAGTTCACGCTCCCATTGCAGTTGTTGCCATGGTCCTTCCTATGCTTTATGATATTAGTCCATTGCCCCTTATTCTGCCTTCTCAGAAAAGAGAGAGGCTTCCTGAAAATTTCACAATTGTAAAAATATTTTACTAGTCAGTGCCTTTGCAGTTTCTTCTTGTATTTCCCATTAAACTTGGGTAATTCACAGATACAGATAATAAAAGCCATCAGATATAAGAGAGGCACAATCAGATTCCATTTCATTAGAAAGTGCCCTAAGAAAGTCTCCTGCATTTGGGAGCTGCACTCTGAAGTCCTCTCTTATTCTGGTAATTGTAAATTTTAAGCTCTTGCTTTGGGCATGGAGGTTCTTTTGCATTGTGGTTAGTGGCAAAAGCCAAAATGTCTTCCTATGATGTCAACTTATGCCTGATAGAAGAAAATATAAATATTTTGGAGGAATTTTTTTTTTTTTTTTGCCTTTTCAACCTCATCTTTGTTAGTGCATCTGCACTCCACCTGACCTTTCTTGGTTCTGTTTTTAATTCTCCTCATATACCAGCTTTTAGTGGAGACTGTGTGCTTTAAGAAACGAAGGTCAAATTTCTGAGCCCTTATATGCTCACCCAATGATTTCTAGCCCTCTTTAATCCTTCCCTACACCAACTGCTGCAGTAATGAGGGGCAAGGGGTGGCTGAGGATTGAGGTCATGAGCTCTCAGTTTGTAGTTATATATTTCTCTGGTGCTTACACGGAACAGCTCCTCTTAGTTTCCTAGAGGTGGGTAAAAAAAGAAGAAAAAGAAAGAAATCACTGGGTTCTGTTACAATGTATTGATATTATTTGTCTGCGTTTTTCTCTGCACATTGTGCATCCTTGTTAGAAAGAGAAGGAGAAGGTCTTGTAAGTCATAAAGAGGAATGCATGTGAGTGTGTGTACACAACAAATACTGCCACTTGGCCATCCAAGGAGAAACTGTGGACTCTTGCCCAGAAGTGTCAAAGTACAGGGGACTTTCGTGGTGACAAATGACTCACTGAGCCTCCTGTTCTCCTCGAAGGCATTCTTCTGCCTATCACTTCTCGAGATGTTCATGTCATTATAAACACTCTATCTTTAAATCTTTGCAAGTTTGTATAAAGACAGAATTCTAAAGATAATAAATTACTAATCCAGAACTCATTAAGCATATTTGTAATTATTCTACAGCTTTTATTGTAAAATAGAACAAGTTTAAACTCTAAGCATGTAGAGTTAGTTCTAAAAATCTTAATGAAAACTACATGTTGAAATGGACCCTGTATAAAGTTGTTATTATCGTTTTAGACTATAATACCAAAGGCTGCTGTTTTTGATGAAATGCCATGAAGGGATTTTAACATTATTTATGAGATACCATAATAAATATTTTCCCTCCTGGAGTAGACAAATGGGAGGAAGAAAAAAAATACTTCACTTATGTGTTCCAGTGTCTGTTTTTTCATTTATTTATTCATATACATTCAACACATTTATTGAGTATCTACTACATGCTAGGTACTCTAATAGATGTTGGAGATGCTCTGTCTAGAGACAGCTATATATAGATACAAATCATTGAACAATTATTCAAACAATTCAGGTACTCTTTTAATCTGGTTAATTATTAGTTCATTTTTAAAAAAACAAATTTCTTCTTGCTATATGATAAGCAGTCTACTTGGTCTCATGGGCACTTTGGTATCAGTCCCAGACTTTAAGGAGCTTATATTTTATTAGGAAATTAGGAGTCATACATGGAGATCTGTAATACAACAGCACATGTGGCACATGCCACAGAGGCACAAATAAACTAATGGAGGTACAGTGATAGCAAAAATGACTTTTAATAGGAAAGGCACCTCATAGGATACCAGAGAGAATTGCCAAAGGAAATGACATTTAAGATGGACCTTGAGGGGTCCTGACAGATGGAAAGTAGCGGAGAGCAGCAAAATGGTTCTAGAATGAGAGATTATCAAAAAAAACATTGCCAACTCTGAATGGTGCGTATGAAATATGAAATCAAGTAACAAGACACAAAACTTCATAGCCAAAGAACCTTTAATGCAAGGCCCAAAGATTTGGACTGCACTTTGGAGGCATTATCAGAAATAAGATGATGAAATGGTAGGTCTCCACTTTTCGGCTCCTTTAATTTTCCAAGCTCTGGAGATCAAGTGGTGTTTGAGAAGTGGTGAAGAGAAGACTGCATCAGAAAATACACACCCAAGACTTTACAGTCCTGCTTTCCTTCTCAGTTAACCAGTCTTTTTTGCATGTCAAGTCCTTTTCCATGCTATTATGATTCTGAATTTGATGAAATAGGCTGTGCCATCACATTCCAGAGAGGTAATCTTCACTAATGTTGGACATGACTCTGAATTCTGCATTCTCTAGGCTGGGTGACTTTGCCTCAGGATTCCTGATAGAGGGATTCTATGAAGATACTAAATGCCCCACTGAAGCTGCTTTATGAGAATTCAACTCTCCCCAAATTGCTGGTACTGATATGTAACAGAAGGAAATGAAAATAATAAGGTAGGAGCAGACAGTGGGTATCAAAAAGAGAAAACTTCCAGACTGTAAAATCCCACTTCGTTTTTAAATTTCTGTGAAAAACTCTTCCAGATCATGTTCTGAAGAGCTATCAGAGGAAAATATCTGGGAAATTATTGGTAGTGTGTGTGTGGGGGGACAATGTTTAATACCACATTATGGTTCTTAATATTTAACTTCCACACATATCAACTTCAAAAAGTTATATGTAATACACAAATATAATTTTATTAAAAAACAAAACAAAACACTTAATTCCACTGTGTATTGAGTAATAAGAGGAAGTCTTCTTTCCTGTCCCGAGACTCTCTTCCCACCTCCCCACTTGACAACTCTGCTCAGCTTACCGTTGCTATCAGTTTTTGGATTCTTCCAGACCTTTTTCCATGCAGTCACACACATACAAACCCATGCATGCACACTCACACATCAACCTTGTACATTCATATAGTATATGTTGCCCAACAACTTACTTTTTGGGAAAATTTTATATTGCACATATGGGTTTACTTCCCCTTCCCTCTATTTCTGCATAAGACTACATAATATGGATTCCCATACTTTATTAACCATTCCTTCACTGATGAGCATTTAGGATGTTTTCACTTTTTTCACTATTAAAAACAAAGTCATCTTTTTAACTCTCTCTGCATTATCAGAGTATTTCCTCAAGTCAAATAGAGTATATAAAACATAAAAAAAAATATAAAAAAGGAGACAATAATAAGATTTTCCCAATGCATTTATGTAAGATTTAAAAAAAAATCTTTATTCTTTGACAAAGACCTGAATCCAATTGATATCCTAAATCCAGGTGCCTATCAAAATCATCCCGAAAGTTTTTAATTTATTTCAGATAATGCTCAAAATCCACTCTAGAAGCAAAATGCTGTTTGTAATGAGATATGTCAGTCACAAGTATTTAGATTTATATGTTGCTGCTCCATTTGTAAATGCTGAGTGCTAAAGAGGGATTTACAAGGCATAGTATACCTTTACTAGATAAAATTTCTATAGACTTGATAAAGTAGAGTATAGACTTCAGAGGTATATAAGACAATTAGTTAAGTAGGCATTTATCTTTGGGTAATATAGATTATTCAGAGTTCCAGTCAAGTGATGGAAAAGCTTCAAATGAAAGCCTTTATTTGAAATGTCCAATATTGGTTGCTCTCTGGCATAGTTTTCTCTTTCTCAAATGACCCAAACATACTAATAGCTATGTACATATTAGGAAAATCAAATGTTTACAAGTTCATTTCTTTAACCCTCACAGAGTAAATTGTTCAGAATGCCCAGTGTCCCTTAAAATATGACTTTTCATTCAATGTGCTATGTTATCTTTAAACAAGCTGCCTCCAGTGTTGGGGGGCGGGAGTGGGGAAGTTAACCAAAATCCTAACTGGGTTTTGAGATGGAACCTGATAGAAATATTCTCCAGAACCCAGCATGAGTGGAATGCCTCCCTGTTCTGTTGGTCAGTGGCCTTTATAATGTGGACATGGGAAAGAGCAGATTGGGCATCTGGGCCATGCAGGTGGAAACAATTAAGATTCAAAATGGATTTTGAAAACTGATTTGCTTTTCTCTTTATTTGCCACATAAAAAGTAGTTCTAGTTTCCTAAAATCTCTCAACCACTCATTAAGTTATGCATTTGTAGAATATTTGATGTTTTATTGCTTCAGATTTAAAATCTACCTTATATAATGTATGGGATATGTATACATATGCATCTATAAACACACATATATAGTCAGATCTGTGTTTCACATCAAACATCTACTGTATATTTCACCAGGGAGACAAGACCCATGTGTTTTGCAGAAGCTTTTAAAGCTGTTTCATTTATTTTATTAGCCTTTAATGAATGTAATTAGAACCGAAGTAATTAAATGCAATTGTGCTCAGTATGTTCTTGTTGTAAATTGCCCTAAACAATGTGCATCGTGTGAACAAATTTGTGGGATTAATCGAGGATAGATAATGTTTTTGGATAGTATTTCACACTAAACGGCCGCAGAGAGAAACAAAGAAGCTGGCGCAGTGTCATTAATCTTAGTCAACTGGCAGCTCTGGTGTAATTTGCATGACTTAGGCAGTGACACAGGATGAGGCTTGCTTGGGATGGGTGTTAGATCACTATGATACGTAGGTATTTATTCCCCTTTAGTCTCCTGATTTATAAGCAGAAAGAAGTTTGCACGCGAAAACGGACAGAAACAACAGTGTTAACAGAAGGAGTTGTAGAGTACTCAAATTATTACTAACAATATACATATTCTTTTGTTTTCATATTGTGTATTTCTGTTTTATTGTTGTTGAAAAGACATCTGTGAATCCCTGTCAAGATAGAAAAAGAAGCAGATATATTATGGCTGAGTAGTGTGATACCAGTGGAAGAAGTTTGGCTTTTTTTTCCTCCTTCCATATCTAATATATATTGATTCATTGCTCTAGGAATCTATCCTTTTTTGGGAGAGGCACTTTTGAATTGCATTATAGAAAACCTTCAAACTCTACTTATGAAAACGTCATTTGGAAATAAGTGCTTGGGAACATGGATATCGAATGCAAATGCTTTCTTTTATCATCATAAGATGTAGGATGCAACTATGAATGATAGGAAAAATTAGATAAGACATTCTAAGAAAAGCACACAAATCGAGCTTCAAATGTCATAACAGATGACAAATAAAAGGTAAATGAATTTGGGGAGTTTTGAACTGAAATGACCATGCCCTTGTGACCTAACGGACATGCTAATCTCAGTTTGCACAAGTGTATCTGACATTTATGAGCACATGGGCCAGGCCATTGTGTTCTTTTTCTTCTGATTGAGATTAAGTTGCTCTCATAGTTACCTATAATGTAGCCAAATAATCTTGAGGGCAGCACATAAAACTATATTGTCTTTGAAAATGCTGTGATATGCATAAGCTATATTTAAATATTTGAGAGGAAGACTTATGTACAAAGAAAGAGATGTATCAACTCTAAAACCGTAAAAGAATATTTATTAATCAAAAAACTACATTTCATAATATATTTTAGATTAAACTTTATATAGTCTTTTATTCTACACACAACTGTTTTATTTTGATACTAATTTCTTCTAACTTTTCAAAAAATATATAATACATCCTTCTGATGTTCAATTAAAAACATAAACTTTAGTTAGTTTTACTCTCAGCAAAAACAAAACAAAAAAACAAAAAAAAACTTCTCTTGCCTTAGTGAATATGTAGATTTTTAAAAATTCCTGTACCACAGAAATTTAGTTTCAATCTCTCTTTAATCTATGCAGGCACTGTAGTGTGTGTGTGTGTGTGTGTGTGTGTGTGTGTGAGAGAGAGAGAGAGAGAGAGAGAGAAAGTATCTCATTTTACATTCTTATTTCATAAACATTTAAAACAACAAAATAATTAACAATTCATGAGCATACATGACTTCTATTAATATGCCATTGACCTGCATATCCCTGTTCAACATTTAAAGACCTAGGACAACAGTATCTATTATGAGGTCAGGCCTATCGATACAGCATTAAAATGAGTCATATTTAATACAGTGCCTACAAATGATCGTGTTAATGCAAAAACTAGCATGGCAGCACAGCTATAGTTAAAATGATGCAGGACACTGTAAAGTTCAAATATTATACACACAACTTGGAATGAGAAGCAGCACAGAAACAGTTTAATGCTAACGTCATGCTTATTGTTCCAGACTGGTTGGACGTAGGGATGAGGGGGAGGAAAATGTTTTCCACTAAAACATTTGTGGAAAAAAGTCAACTTTTCTTTCCACAAATGTTATAGTCACTTGAGGACCATTTGATTTAATAGATCAAAAGGCAGTTTTTCCAACCCTGGCAGAAATATTATTCTAAAAAGGATGTAAACTGGTGGTTACTCAGCTGGGCATCATAACTGATCATCACATGATTCAGTCAATGTGTTGCCTCAGCGATCATCACCATTTCTATGTAATCTCTTGTCCAAGTCAAAAATACATGTGTGGCAGAAGTAATTTGTCCAGAGTACGAAGAGAGAAGTATTTCTATTCGGTTGTGCAGAGTAAATGGAAGTAATTTACTGACAGTCCTTGCCTGATACTATATTGGTATGCAGTCCAAAACATGATTAGGGGCACCTATACATGCCAGATATGCCATTAATTGCTATGTCAAGTATTCAATGAAATCATGATTGATGCTGCAGGGTTGCAGAATGTGACTTCCCTCAGAGCATTCTGTATCTTTTTGTACATATTGCAATATTCAACTTTAAAATTTATACACCATTGTGCCTATTATTGACTTAAATATTACTCACAGATTGTTATGTCTTTGCAACCTATGAGGTGTTTCTGAAATTAAACCCCTAAAGGCTTACACATAGAATATATACCCTGGGAAGGAAAAAATTATTTTAGAAAATCTGAGCTGCATCTACATTAAGACTCATTATGGAGATAAAAATATGGACACACTAGCGCTATTGAAGTATCTATACTATAAAACTCCTGTTAAGATACTGAGAAAAAGAGATAAGCCTGTAAAAAAAGTCCATACATTATAAACAAGTGGATTTGGTTGGTAGGAGAGAGATCACATTTTTAGAAGAAACCTAGAAAATAATTGCTCTGAAACCTATCTTTTATTACTGGTAGTCTCTGTAACTCTTTAAACTTTTTTCCTTTTTTGTTTCCATTGACAAAATGGATTTTAAAAATTACTTCCAAAGAATTTAGAAACATGTATAAGAGAAAGGAAATACATTTCTAGAGACCAGGGTTCAAGGAGAAGTAGTATTTTTAATGATCCTTGAGTGGAAGCTCTTGATGTTTCCTATTTGTCAAGGTATGGTGGAAATTGCCATGGACTGGGGCTCAACTGGGGTTCTAACGTTAGCTGCATGCAAAATGTATGATCTTAGGTAACTCATTGTTATCTTCTTATCCTTTGCAAAGGATAGAATTGACTCTAAACCAGATTTTTGTACAGAGGATTTTAGCTAGTCTCAGAGCCTGAAACTTAGATGCTTTACACATTGAAAGCGTATTACATCTTCCCCAACAAAGCTATTGTATTTAGAGCTTGAATAGTCCCAAGAGGAACTGAGCAGTTTATCAGTGAGGGTAAAATATCTGTGGTGACAAGCAGAGACAGGCATGTAACAGCTGAATACTATGGAAGTATGTCAGTCCTGGGTAGGTGCTCAGGGAACTCTTCTCCACATGGTCATTCAGTGACCCAAGATCCTTTAACCTATTACTCTGTTTCCTACAAATGACCCCATTACCATCTGAAACTGGCTGGCAGAAAGGAAGATAGCATAAAGGATCACACAGGGAGGTTGTTATAGGATAAGTCTTAAAGTGGTACACATCATTTCTGCTCAAATTTCACTGGTAAGAACTTGATTATGGGACCAAAGCCTAACTTCAAGGTAGGTTGTAAAATGTTGTAAATATAATCTAAAAAAGAAAAAAGAAAAAGAAAAAAAAGAAAAGGAATTTTAATGAATTGCAGTGGTCCCTGACCAAGCAATAGCTCTTCTACATATCTACATACCTGCATTTATAAATTTACATAAGGGTGGAGCAGTCTTCTGAATGAAAAAGATCTTGGATCTGAGCATTTTACTTTCAAGCCTCAACTAAGCTTAAAGATTATTAAAAACACATTTAATGAACTGCAGAGGCTCAAATCAAGACCGCATTTCACAAAGTACTATAGACTCTCAGAGAAAACCCTCATGAGGACTTCAGCTCCAGAAGCCAAAAGTTCTTGCTGTTGGACTCAATGTTGCAGGTCTCAACTGGAACAGCTCTTTCCATTTCTACATATGCAGCCCTTGTCCTCATAGTGTGTACAAGGAACCCGTCTGCTGGGTCTGCGTGGGTTTTGGCATCAGACATAAAGTACCTAGCTTTAGTCACCTCCATGAACCTCTTGGTATAAAGTGCACGGGAAACAGGCTCGGGGGTCTTGTAATTAGGAGTATTAATGTACATTAACATCATTTAAAACTCTATAGAAGTAAGTGTTGGGAAAACATGTAACCTCATTAACCATTGAGTAACTGCAAAAAATATAAAATTTTAACAAGATATTTGAAATATTGATCTTTTAGTGACATAAAATTTCTAAAATGTGATGAAGCAGTTTTCTATAACCTGTGTAGTGTATGTGTGTACGACTATGCAGAAAACTGTATAAAATTGGTCCCCATTTATATGAGTCCTATTTCAAAAGTTTGTTTCTGACATGCCAAAGCATGAGAGGTAATAAAGACTTGCACCTTTCTTGACACATGTTAAGTGCTCAAAAATAATAACTCTCTTTTATTGAGCAGCTATTGTGTAGAATCACTATAGGTATATTCTCTCGTGTAAGCCTCTAAACAACCTGATGAAGTAGATATGAGTGCTGCCATTTTACAGGTGAAGAAATAGGTTGTGGTATTCAGCAAACCATACAAAGTGCCAGAGTTATGAAGCAACAGAGCCAGGATTAAAATTCTGTCAATCAAAATCCACAGTCCTCACTTATAACTACTATGTGGTATGGTTTGGTGAAAGAGTATTGACTTGTATGAGGCCAAGACGGGGTGCCCAGAGAAGCAGATTGAATCCGGTAGATGCTGTAGGACTCGCTGGGCAAGTGATCATGGTCAGTAAGATAACCCAGGCCAGTGAGGAGGAGTGGCCACAGGCCCAAGTAAGCAATGTAGAGTAGCAGTAGTGTAATTGGAGTGATATCCAGGCATAAATACAGCAAGGTAGTTAAGCTTTCTGAGTCTCAGTGTCCTTATTCATAAAATGGGGATGATAGAACTACTTAACTTTTAAGGATGTTGTGAAGGTTGGATGAACCCTAGGACAGTACCTTGCACTAAAGACAACAACGATTAGTATTTATTAAATAACCTTTAAGCTCCCCTTAAATTCTGTAATTTTTCAAATATTAAGGCTTTACAGCGACGTTGGAGAGTTTGAAGAGGAACTACTAGGCAGGAGGATCATTAAAGTTGTATTTTAGGACAGTTCTGCTTCAGATAGGATAAAGACGAATTAGGTAGAGATGGGGGTGGTGGTGAACATGACGGTAGCCTAGTGCTGCTGGCCAGAGACAGAAATAGTGAATCAGAGTCCTTTCAGGTTGGAGTTCTGGCAAGAGATAGGCACAGAGAAGTACGAACAAAGATGTAAGATTGATCAAACAAAGCAGGGTCGTGGTATTAGTAGCACCAGGGAGAGCTCCCAGGATTCTTGTAATCCTTGGAAGACAGGAAACAGGTACTTCCATCTATTCCTGATCTTCTCTGGTTATGCCTTCCCCGTCCCCGTCTCCCTACTTAAAACACAAACCTTTTAGTTGTTTAAGTGCCCAGGTATATTAAGGAAGTTCCTGATCCAAGAGGAAGAAAACTGTATTTTCATTAACTCAGGAACACTTAAGACCCTTCTGTAATCAAGGCCATATGTCCATGGACTTAAGCTTAGATGGCATTCAAACCCCCATGAACTCTGTGAGAAATAACTTCAGCGTATTCTTTGCTTCCGTATCTTCCTGGAGCATGAACAGGAGTCCCAGCAACATAAACATTGACAAGCAATGCTTTCTCTCTTTTTTGTTTTATGCTCTTTGGAGCAAGTGGGCTTCCATGGGCCCAAAGATACGAACTGAAGATAGGATCAGAGACTCGCAGGAGAATCTGCCTTACATGAAGCAAATTTCAAACATATTTTCCCAGGGAGAAAGAATTTAAATGGTGGTTTTAGTCCAAGCGAAGCCAAATAAACCTACTTGACCTAAAATTCAATTTAGTGATTGTTTCCTATAGTGCTTCTGTGCTGAATTCCTTACCACCAATGTGGGCAGCAGTGACCAAAGAACACACATGCCTTCTCACCATCCTCGAGAAAGTAAATAGCTCCCTCTGCGTCTCTGGTTATGGAAGGGCATTCCCTTCCTTCCCCCTGCTTTTCTTGGCATTAGGGAGAATTCTTCTCCTGCTTCTTCCCATCCATAGGGGAGAGGCAGTAAAAGAGAGAGCCCCCCACAAGTTTGTGGTGGCCATTGCTTAGTAAGGGGCAATCTTATGTACAGAGTTCCTGTTTGTAGGTCTATCTAAAATTCACACAATGTAGGTCTGTCTTTAGTATAACATTAAAGCACTTCTGTAATTTTAATGAAATTTTTTAGGGGCTTGAAGGAATAATTTTCTTTGTTCTTTTGAGTTGGAGCTTCTGAATTTGCAGAAGCTTGTCAGTAATGAAAGGCTATTTTAAATCCAGCGGCCCTTCCTTTTTAAAACTTTCTCTTTTCTGGACTTCTCTAACACACAATCCTGATTTTCCTTTTACCATGCAGGCCATTCAAACTTGAATTTTTTTTTCAAGCATATGCTTTTATTACTGGGCCATTAGGTTTTGAAATTCCTCAAAATTGGCTCTAAATTTGCCTCCTCCCTCCCTTTTCCCCCTGTATTCCTTACTAGTCATCTTGTCCACCCCTACAGCACCAAATGCTTTATTAAAGTCAATTGTCTCGCATGTTTACATTTCCAGCACAGACCTCTCTTCCGGGTTGAACATCCATATATCAAACCATCTACTCTGCTTTCCTAAGCAGGTACATCAAAAGCACCTCAAACTCAAGGCATTTAAGACAATTCAGAATCTAGCCCTCCTCCTGGACCTATTCTTTCCCTAGTGTTTCCCATCTCAGGGAACTTATAACCAGTGGGTATAAAAAACCAGAGGTCATCTTTTGCACCTCAGTTTCCCTTGCTCTCCTTATCCAATTCATCCCTGAATCTGTCAATGACCTCCTAAATATTTCTCAGATCCTTCACTTCTTTTCATCTCTATTATCGTCCCTGACACCCTGATAGTTGATAGCTCTGGAATGCACTCTCACCCCCAAATCTTTTATATTTTGCCACATTATGGCCCTGCATGACCTTTACGAATTACATATGTTCTTGATTCCACTCTGCTCAAAACCATTTGGTGATTTTTCACTGCTCTTGAGATGAAGACTATTATCCCCAGAGATGATCTGCAACAACCCCTATTTCTAGCCTAGTCTTGTAGCACTTGCCTCCTTCCTTGTTATACACAACTCACATGTCTTTTCTATACTTAAGTTCCATTCTTTCTCCTGCCTCAGGATGTTCTGGAACATCTTTTGCCTCCAACTCATCGTTAGGCTAAATATCTCCTACTGACTCTTCATACTCCTGATTAAATAACACTTTTTTTCATATAAGTCTTTGTGATACCTTAGTTTAGATACAGTCTCTCTGCATTGTAAGTTCTTTGATGGGCAGGCACTATATGTATTTGGCTCATGAATATATTTCTAGGAAGGATGGAGTAGGGTGGATCGCTCAATATATACCTATTGAGAGAGTAAAAGAGCTTTGCCTAAGATTATCTTTGTCATAGCTGTTTCAATCCTATAGGTCAAAAGACTTTTCTTACTTCAAAAGGTTCATATTTTTTACTTCTTTTCTTCCCTGGAATCATCTTTATTATATATTTTTTCCATTGTTTCTGTATCATAAAGATTTCTTTTCTGATTGAGAATTAAGGATTTGAAAAGGAAATTTCAATACTTTGAGTTGGTGCATGAATATACACATTCTTTAGCATCTTTATTCAGCATTACTCTTTAAATTTTAGCTGTCTCACCAAGGTTTCCCCATCAGTTATTATTTCACAGTTTTCTGAAACATCTTCCAACAGAAGTTCTGTCTAAGTCAGTCATTACAAAACATGATTGCACTTATATTTCACCCTATGCTACACTTCTTAAATTCATTTAACTGCTTCTAACACATTTACTCCTACCACAAGCTGTGTGGGATTATCAGAGATAGTCCCTCAAGCAAGTAGATTTTTGACTAGTCATTTTGTGCCCAACACCTTGAATAACTGGATGCTGCTTTTGTTGAAAGGCTGAAGGCATGTGGTGTTTGGAGACAGAATTTTCAGTTTTATATTAGACCATGCCAGGCGACAGATGGTATGGGTCATCATAAAATTTGTCTTTGATTCTGTTTCATTGTTTGCTAATATCACCATAATATTTGTGAAATGGTTCACCATTATGCTCATTTTTTTTGTTTCTTTATTTTAAAAACTGTAAAGTCCTATGATAGTGACACAGAACAATTTTTTCCTACATATTTATTGGTACAACCCTACTCTCTCTCTCTTTGCTGTCAAGACCTTGGAGAGTATAGCTGCAAAGAAATTACCTTGTGATGGATGAATGTCTATCTATCTATCATCTATCTATCATGTAGTATATCTCCTGTCTTCTTCTTCACATTCATTTAGAGTAACCATATCCTCTTGTTTCTCATCCCATTTGGTTTGCCTGGAACTGAACCTGTGCTCAGTTCTTAAGAGTGGATGGAAGGTCTATAAAAGAATCAATTAATGAATTTCATACCCTTGACCACAAAGATTGGTTCAGGCGGTTACAAAGCTCAATTCAGGACAATAATGTTTAGGCCCAGAATTTTTATTTTTTAAAAACCGTTGGAAGCAAAAAAATGCTCTATGTGTGTATGCATATGCCTATGTGTGTTCTTGCGCGCGCGCGCGTTTGTGTGTGTGTGTGTGTGTGTGTGTGTGTGTGTGTGTGTGTTAAGAGGTTTGCCGAAAGGAGAGAATTTGGGCCTGGGAGTCGTTGAAGTCGTCTTGTCACCATAACCTGAAGATGGAACCAAAACAGAAAGAGGCAGAGCCAAGTGATAGTGTAAACTTGAATCTTGATTTTAACATTTGAGGTCCTGGATCCAGTTACATCTGAACCAGTTTTACCTCTGAAGTTCTCAATATATGTCTCTATTTTAGTTTTTGGTTAAATCATTTTAAATTTTTCTTTCCCCCATTGTAAGCAAAAAGAATCCTGGCAAAATGCATTCTTTCTTTTCTTTTCTTCCTTCCTACCTTCCTTCCTTCCTTCCTTCCTTCCTTCCTTTCTTTCTTTCTTTCTTTCTTTCTTTCTTTCTTTCTTTCTTTCTTTCTTTCTTGCTTGCTTGCTTTCTTGCTTTCTTGCTTTCTCTCTCTCTCTCTCTCTCTCTCTCTCTCTCTCTCTCTCTCTCTCTCTTTCAATCAAGCTAAGGTGGTGGTTGCTACTCTAAGAATACTGAGGGAGAAAATACATTCTGTTGAATTTGCCATAGAAAGTAGCAAGTTTCCTAGATGATTATCTAATTCCATGCTTTTGTTTGGCAGTGGCTGACCCCAGGATGGCAAGCATTATGTAAATTGTCATACCAGATGGTCCTTTTAAACTTTCATCGGTTCCTGAAAAGCTGTGATACCAAAGGTTGGACAGTTAAATTCTTATATATTGCTGACTGGCTTTCAAATATTATAGTAGAGTTGAAACCTAAAGTTTTTGGTACCTAAAGTTTCCCTGGAATTTTGGATTTGTTTCCCCTAGTGTTATTTTAACAATGATGAAATTCTTTTGGCGTGCTTATTCCACTTTGCCTGGGCAATTTGAGGCATCACGAATTTATGTAGGTGTTTACCAGTACCACTCGTGGGCTCTCTGGGATATGTAGGGCTGGTGCAGCTAAATCCATGAACAGCCCATTGGTTTTGTAGAACACTGCTTGAAAAGCCACATTTTCTTAAAGGGAATTTTAGATTAAAAGGCATTGTAACATTATAAAAATACACAGATCTTTTCTAAAATTCTAGGCACAAATTTAATTACTCAAAAAAACATCTTTTTATTCTGAATATAAAAGTGTCACATGCTTATTGAAGAACATTTTCATTAAAAATGAAAACTTAACATTTTAAATCCTTTTGCCTAGAGATATCTATGTTAAAATGTTTTGCACATTTTATCGAGTCTCTTTTTCTATGAGTATGAAAGCATTCATATCTTACTGTGCATGTAGTTTTCCCTGCTTTTACACTTAATATTTTATTATAAGTATTTTCCTACACCCTTACAAGTTATTCGGAATTTTAATGACCACAATTTCCCCCTCTTTGTGTGTTTCACATGTGTTTGGCCATTATCCTACTATCGTACTGTGTTAGCTCTCAACTAATTTTAAGGGGTGGTTGTCCATCTTAGGTTCATAGTTACTTTTTCAAGTAATTAAATTTGTGCCAGACTTTTAGAACAGATATGTATATTTTATAAGAATTGCTTTCCTAAGTATTCATTTCTTTATTCATTTACCCATTTGTATTTTTTGAGTGCCTACTATGGGCACAGCATCTTGTTCCTAGACATACTTCACAAAACAGGGAAATCATTCTTTAGAAGATTTGTTTAATGATAGCTAAATTTCACACTTGCAAAATTACAAAAAGCTGTGTAAAGATTCAAGGGTCTTTGAAGCCATCTTTGGTTCCACTTACTTGTCATTATTTAATCAGAAAAGAGCCTTATTGAGACACACATGGTATAAATAGTTCAAAAGATATTTGGATGTCTTTACGAAAGAGGGTTTTCTTACACTTCAACCTTCGAAATGTTGCATTTTATTTTCTCACAGCTAAGCATGTTTTTTGAAGGTGATATGTCATTTTTAAAACAAATTAGCAATGTTTTTTCTCTTTCCACAGGGAATTTTTTTTTGTATGAAATTCTTCTGATTTGCAGTATATACGTGTTTGTAAAAGCAATATGCTTGTTTTTAAGACTTCCATTACATAAGAGAGAGCTTGTCTCTTCTACTGATTTGAATGGAATTGAACTTTAAAAGAACAGGTCCCCATACACACACAAGTTGGAAATCTCCAAATACCAAATGAAAAAAAGTTCTGCTTATTCCACTGAATGTTTACTGAAGAGGCTCAACTAGAGGATGGAAGATAACGATAGAAAACATTTGAACTCAGTTTAATACCTATGGAGCTGTCCTGCATTTATTGAAGGCAAGTGAAAGCCAGTTCATTTCATTTTTAATAGTGGGCTTTATTAATTCTTCACTTATGTGCATAAATTACTTTGAATTTTAATTTTGCATTTGAGTTTGATACTTTCTCAGACTAAAATCAATATTTTCTCTCTCCCAAAGAGTCTCTTTGGCATATTCTTTGGAGACTCATGAATTATGGATATAAACTAAAAAATAAAAGGTGAGACAAGCTCCTTAATACCTCAAGAGAATTTCTGGCTACTTTGAGATTTTACTGAGAAGAACTTGCTTCTTTTTCATCTGGTATCACTGAAATGAAAATGTATACAAAAATCTGACTGCACTGCCACTAAATTAACATTTGTTAATAGATTAGAAAGTTGTATGTTCTCACCTTTATTTCTTTCTTTCATCCTGTTGAACTTCTCCTCTTGGATCTACTATGGGCTATTTAAAATAGATCCACTTACAGTCTTTATAAAATGCTGTCCTCATACCCAAAGTCACTTTTATTCTCAGCAGTACTCACCTGACCCCTGTTTGAAGACAGTAAGACTTCTCTATATATTCATTTAGAAGCTGAATTTGGCCCTTGATATTATATTTTATATTGATTATCAATTAACTTTTAAGTTGCAGTTAAGTGTAAATAATTTTTACACATAGGGAATACAGTACACATTGAATTTTTTAAATAGAAGCTTCCCTGAGGGCCAGAGTTTTATGCAGTTGCAATATATCAGATGAGCCTTTTATGTCACCTTTAGTTTGTGGACAAGTATATTCAATATGATTTGTCCAACTTCACTTTTTATGCTATAAAGTTTGCTTTCAACATTTAAAATGCTTTTCTTGATATCTAGGATTTAATGTTAACTATCATGCTATCATTGAGAAATCAAAACTTATGGAATAGGACCTAGTTCTGTGTTCTATGTTAACAGATGTGTACTTTCACCACTGGATGGCTTTATAACTTTGTTCAAATCAGTTAATTGCACTATGTCCAATACTATTTAAACGAGACAATATTAGTCTATATTTATAGAGACCTCGAGCCTCTCCTGACGATTATAAATACCTTTAGAGATTCTCACTGATTTCTGCCCCAATTTTATGCCTACTGTATATTCTCTGACTTTTAGCCTATCGAGTACTCTAATTTCATGTTCTAAAATTAGTGGCAGCTCAATTTGAGAACTTCATTTTTTTTTTATTTGCTGACTATGCCTCCTAACAACAATAGAAGTAATAATTAAATAACTAAGTGTAAGTAACTATCCACGCTATACTGCTGTTGTCACGGAGTCAGGATACAGATACCAACTGTTGAGCTCCAGAGTCCAAGTTCTTTACCTATAGTCTATAACTGCTAATGTATCAAGTATATCTATTCATTTATAATTTTTAAAGTAATTACTACTTCACTATTTCCATAAAGGATTTGATGTAACTTATAAAACATCAACATACAACACAGTTAAAAATGAGGCTAAAACCAGGAGTCATAAATGTAGATAAATGGAGGTGAAATTATAATTCAAAACTAAAATCTGCACTAAACTGATTACTTCAATATAGTAGTAAATTTAAGAATACTCCCCCCAAATGAGGGAAAAAAGGAAAATGTGATGAGTTATATGACTTTCATTTACTAAAAGGAGATATTTACACTTTACTCAGTAGGGGCAAATGTCTGACTTTGTTCTAACACTAAATTCCAACAATTTGTGATTTTACTCCTTTTTATTCTTTTTTATTTGTTCATTCAACAACTATTTATTAAATGCCTTTTATGGCCTTAGTATTATGCCTGCCACTGTGGACTCAATGCTGAGCAAAATAGTTATCTGTCCTAATGGAGAAATGGTGAAGAGTACAAGACTGAAAAAAATAGCCATGAATCCATATTTTAGTTTGTAACCACAAAGCGAGGTCTTTGCTATGTAGAAAGAAGTGCAGTTCAATGAGAGCACACAACAAAAGAAAATGACCTAGACTTAGGGTTTAGGAGAGCTTCCCTAAAGAAGTGATATTAGAGCTGAAATCTTAAGGATAGGGAGAAACTATTTAGATCCTTGCTTTCAAAATGCTGCCTGTAGACTAACAGCACTAGCATCAGCTGAGAACTTCTTAGAGATGCAGAATCTCAGGCTCCAGCCTAGACCTACTGATTCAGAATCTGTTTTAACAAAATCCACAGGTAATTCCTTTGAACATTAAAGTTTGAGAGGCACTGACCTAGGAGAAGGGGTGAGGTAGGACAAAGAGAATAGTGTGTTCAAAGGCTCTGTGGTAGAAAGGAGTATTGAGAAACTGAAATATAGGCAATGTGGTTGGAGTTTTTGTAGTAAGAAAAGGGACAATCTTGCAAGAGAAGGTAATGGAGATCTATGCATGCTGGGGCTACTTAAGCAGGGCTTTGCAGGCCAGAGAAAAATGGCAATCTTTGGAGATTTCTAAGGAGAAGAAGATAGATTTTATTTGGAAAACATCTCTCTGTAGTGCAGGGAGCAGAGGGTATTCAGAATGGAAGCTGGGAGCCACTGAGGTGGCTATTGTGTCTAGATGAAAGATGATAATATGGAGATGGCGAGGAGTAGAGATTTGAGAGATGTTTAGGAAATTAAATGAATGGGTCTTGGTAATAAGTTTAAAATTAGGATGAAAGAGAGTGAGGGGTCAAGGATGACTCCTAAATTTCAAGCTTGCCCCCTCTGAATGAATGAAGATGTTAAGAAAGGGAATCCCTGAAACACAAGCAGATTTGAAGTGGAAATAATCAGTTTGGTCTTAGACATGTTGAATTTCAGATGCTTTTGAGGCAGTAGAGATATCAAAGAGGAGATATCAAAGAGGTTGTTAGAAAAGTGCGTTCAGATGGGTCTAGATGGGAGATATAAATTTGGTAATGAGAATGAGTGACATATTGAATAATTGATTTAGGAAAGAGGAAAGTTTTTCTTTGTACTATCTCTCATATTGAATTTCAAAAACACTTGCTAATTTAATGAAAGCATTTTTATAGAGCACCAAATTAATATAGTCTAGTTCTATTATTTTCTATTGCTTAAAGTAAATTCTGGAATAGATTTTAGATAATCTGAAAGAAATAATCATTATATTTTTAGACTTTCTCAAATATTGCCTTGACCATGCTTTACAGAAGTTGAGTGAAACTCATTTAAAAATTGAATTCCATGTGCCTTAAGCATGGACATTATATGTTGCCAATTGCCTACTCTATAACAGACCCGCAGTAATATTTGAATTGTTGATTATAGAAGCGAGAGCTATATATTTTAGATATCAGACTTGCAGGTGGTAAAGCTAGTATTCTATTATAAAAATGAATGAGCCTGATAACCTTCTCAGATATAGTGTCATCTTACTTCTATGCAGACAAGGGCTGTAGAGGTGCATCTGAGTTGAGCTAAAGCTAATTTCTAAATATGTTTGATTCTG
Source organism: Eidolon dupreanum (assembly GCA_028627145.1). NCBI lineage: Eukaryota > Metazoa > Chordata > Mammalia > Chiroptera > Pteropodidae > Eidolon > Eidolon dupreanum. Next base: position 58,410,073 of record CM053509.1, read on the forward strand.
CTCAAATACATAGACAAATATAGTGTGGAAGATATAGCTTGACCAACAAGAGAAGACATCAGTCATAGTGCTGAATGTGTCCCTTGGAGAACCTGTTGCTTTAAAGGCATTGCTTGAATTAGCTTGGGCGTGAGTATTCTGAGAATAAGGAGCCAGGTGGTCCTTATAATAAAGAGCATGGTCAGTCCTCAGACAGTGGTTTGTGACTATAAATAGCATTATTTTATTATTTTAACAGCCAATATGGCTTATTCTGTTACCTTCTGGCTGAATATCAGCCCTGCCCAGAATTGTGAATTTGAGTAGCAAGGTATGATGAAAACACTAATCTTTGATTTGAGCATGGTTAATATTTTGCTATTATTTTGACAGCAATTAACCAATAGGTTCACCTGTTTTTTAAAACTTACATAATAAACTAGGTCACCAGTAATAGAATAAATGACTTGTCTTTATTGTCTTTGGCAAGAAGGCAATAATGTGACACATCCTAATGGCATTTTTTATTTACAAGTAAGAAAGGAAAGGAAGGGATAAAATAGAGACCAGTTGTGCACCTTTATACTTGGAACATGACTGTTCTAAACTTTTTTGATTCTGGGGGTTTATGAAACAGGTTTATGAAACAGGTTCTGAGAAAACCTGGAATCAGGGCTCATAGCTGAGATTAGATGATTTGAAGGATGAGGCAGCACAGCTTGAAATGATCCTGCCTTACACTTACTTTCTTGACCACCTACTATCCTGGGGTTAAAATAACAAGAGTCAAATAAGCAAGAAAGACCTATCTGCTGAATTCAGGTACTTGAGGAAGTCCATCTTTCTCTTCCTTGTAGCTAATGTGCTTCTTGGACCCCATGTTCATTTCTACCTCCTCTGTCCATCTTTCTGACTAGGTTCTATGTTTCTTACTGTATTTCTTACATAATATTGTGAATTCACCTCAGTGTCTGAACTGCACTTCATTTATCTTTAATAATTAAAATAGTCTCGGATTATTTCTTCCACTTGGTAGCTGAAGCTTAGATCCGTCACTTGTGAACCTTTCTTGGAACCGAGCAATCTTATTGTGTAAATCAAGCCACTTTTCCCTGACTCCATCTTAATTACTACTTTGCTACATCTCCCATGTTTGGGGGAAATATCTAATATAAGTGATTCTGTGACATTTTGTACCACATTTAAAGCATTAGTTTAATGCCAGACTTTAGAGATTATACTTATATGAGGTGTAGTCATTTCTTCTCTAAAATAGTTAGATTGATCCACTCTGAAAATTTGATTTGACTGGTTTATAAACACAAATACACTGAATTATGATTTCCAAAACCATATATTGGGAAATGGAATAACTAGGATTGTCACATACATTGTAGTTTAGTATTTTTCTTTTTGTTTGATGTGTGGTGTGGATTCCGTGGAGAAGGACAATCTCAGGATAGAGGTTTAAGAAAAAGTAGGATCTTATTCCACTCGTTTCACTGAAAAATATTTATTGTAGGAGCTTGGCTATATTTTTTCTCCAGTCTATCTTATTCCCAATAATATATAATTATGGTCATACTTATTAAGTGCTTATATGCACTTGTATCATAATCTCAAGTTAATCAGTGTTTCAATGTTAAAGTCATTAATATTAAAATAGCCTCATAATTTTAATTTCAAACTTCAATTTTTAGGATACATTTGTTGAGATTGCGACCTTTTTGCTCTCCCAAGGTAATACAACCTTATATGAGGGAATATTACAGCTTCTTGAGGACAAAGAGATGAATGAGAAAATTTCATATGTAAATACATATAAAACTTAATCTTGGAAGAATTATTCCATTTGTATGGCATATAGTAGAAAACTATGCCCTTCAGATATTCTTAAAATTGGCTGGAATTTTAACCTCATTCCCCAAAATAATGGGAATGGTCCTAAGAATTCTCCTGTTTAGTAAACTCCTGTGGGCCATTTGTTGTGGATCTCATGGAGGGACAGATTTAATGTAGTCGAACAGCCAGTTTGGTGTGGCCTTAGAGAGGAAAACATTCATATTCTATTCCAGGTATTCTGGTGTCAAAATGTGTAATTACCTCTACTAGGACTTAATGCATTATTCCTCTTACTGTTGGAAACATTTGAGATTTAAGCTAATTTATCACATCCTCAACTCTTGTCACCTTTATAAAATCCCGTTGTTTCACTTTCTAGATAATTTTTCCTTCTAAAACTTTCTTTCTTTTGTCTCTTAATAAATATGTCCTTTCTAAATCCTTTTTCTTTTAGAATGAAAAGACTAAAAGGACTACTTTTGTAATTAAAAGTCATTTAAAAATAACCTCAGAAGATTGTTTCTAGATATCAAAACATCTTTATGGTCCCATTTCTATGGCAAGAAAGACAAGTGACTGGTATCGTGTACATTTTACTGTAGTCTACATTAATTACCTTCTATTAAAAAGTGACAAAGACCTTTTTGAAAGGGAATCTGGCACTCTTTCCACAGAAATGATGGCAGACACCCTACTTTGCTGATTTCTTGACACTTCTAATTACCTGTATTCATTTGAAATCATTTCCTTTGTAGAGAGTTATTGGCATGATTTTCTGAGAACAAGAGGAAAATGGAAAACATTTTAGCAAGTTAAGGAAAAAAAATCAACAGTATCATTGTTTGCCGCTTTTGTTGAAACTACCTACACGAGTCATTTGAGGGACATGAAGGTAAATGAAAGGTTATACTTTGCCCTGCACGTTGTTGCTGGTATTTGTAATGTCAATAACTGTAGAAGGTTGTCAGGAAATTGGAGAGATAAAGGTCAATAGCAATGACAAATATATCATTGTATGTGTTTGAATATGCAATATCAGTCTAATCTGCCACTGGAGGCTTTCACACCCTGGAAATATCAATCAGGGCTATATAAAACCCACTCATTGTTCTCTAGTCTCCTAGAAAGTAATAGGGAGATTTCTTTTGGGGGGTGTTGGTATTGTAGTCATTGCTGAATACACATATAAAAGCTCATTATTTCTTTTAACGATGGGATTAAAAAAAACATATTAAAAGTGACACAGTTTTTAAAATTGCTTCATTGGTGGAAAAATAAGACTTTTTTTTCATCCAAATGGGAAAACACAATTCAACTTTGTATATCATTGCAATGAGGTAGATTCCAGAGTCTTTCAGTGTTATGAGCTAAATTAAATATTAACTACACATTTCATACAATCTTGACAAAAACTTAGTTGGGCTAATGGTGAATCCTTATACCAAGTCCTGCCTCCTGTTGATTTTAACATGTTAGAAAATATGATCATTTGTATTCGATAATAAATTATTTACAAATGAAATGCACACTAGGTTACTTAAACTGTGTCTCTACTTGGAAAAGACTTGTTAATATGCATTTCGTTGGAGCCAAACCAAAGTATTCCGATTTGGTAAACAAATGCATCTATCTCCCTTTTAGTAAATGGTGCTAAAGAAATCACTTAAAACCTTTTGGGAAATGAAAAGCAAAAATAAAATAGCAAGAGATCTTTTAAATGAATGTACTTCTACTTGGTTTTGAAGAACAACTGCAGAATACAAAGGCAGTGTGTTTGAAACACAAAGGGATCATATTTTACGAATATTACTTTTTAATTTTTGAATCTGCCAATACTCTCTATTAACATAAAATATTTTGAAAAATCTCTTCCTGAAATATTCTACATTTTCTTAGGTATTATGACCCCTTTCCCTAATGGTGACCCAATACATAAGTCATCCTTCTGAAATGCACACACAGACAACATGGAAAGAGAAGTGAAAAAGAGATCTGTTACTGAAGAGTGTACAGAATGACAGGAAAAAGAGCAGTAAACTCAGCCGCACCCTGAGGTGACAGAATAAGAGAAAAGGCTGGAGGGGACGGAGAAGGCCTGAAGGAGAAAGGGATAGAAAGAAAAATAAAAATGATTTAGGGAGAGAAAAATAAAGAAGGGACCATCAGGGAGGTAAAATATTAATGTAATTTAATAATAAATAGAATTGTTACATGTGAAAAATGAAATTTCTTAAAACTGAGAGACAAAAAGTTGATTGTAGAAGTTGAGAGAAAAAGGGCTAATATTCAGACAACTGATCAGAAAAGTCCTAAAGAGAGGGAAAAGAAACAAAAATAGCAAAGGGTCCTCAATGTTTTCCAGCCAAGATGTTTTTCCATTCAAGACACAATGAGTCAGAGGCTCCATCTCACCTTTCCTCTGTATATGCCACACATTAAAGAACCTGTTAGAAAGCTATGTGCCCCATCCATTGACGTGCATCTACATTGTGCCAGTACATTTCTTTTCACTTTTAAATATTCTATAGGCTACATTATGGAAATTTTTATGTTGAGTTTTTTTTTTTCTAAAGCTCTAATTATTTCCAGAGAAATAATAATTTTAAAAGTCCTCAAACAAAACCCGTCAATGCTTTAAGTAGGACATTTTGAGATTGGATTATTTCCTTTCACTGGTTTTCCTTAGTATTCAGTTAGTTTTGATTACATTTCTGAACTTCAGAGAAGACTTCTGTATAAGTATACGGTCTGGCTAAATTCACCATGTGCCAGATGACAGCTATAGCACTGTCCCAAAGGTTTTATTTATTTTACTTTCGTTTTTTTTTTTTTTTTTTTGTAAATTGAAATTATATAAACAGAAGTGGACCTTTACTCTTGTCTTCTTACTTGAAGGTAGTATTTTCTTCATGAAGGTAGCTAAGGAGTTTAAGAAATAATAAAAGGGCTCATATGCATCAAATATGTGTTAAATAGAGTTAACTTCTCTTTGCAGTTTTAGCAACTTGAATGCAGGTGCTGGAAACGACAGATTCCTGGATTGTCTGTGCCGGAGTGTCTCCTTTTTATAGGCTAACATCTGGGTGAGAATAAAATTTTGAAGGTTATATTTTTTCATTTTATTTCTTTCCCCTTCCCCTTTTTTTTGGGTAAAGTTAAGTTTGGAGATGAATGCAGCACAAGTAGTTTCCTATTTATTGTGATCGCTTTTTAAAACAGTTTGTGATGTAGCACAAATAAATAATTATCATTTTGCACAAAGTAATGCTATTCTTTTGTGTTAAATGACTGGTATTGAAAATCAGCTTATTAAATCTACATAATTTTGCATTTTCCCTTTCTTTTCATAGTATAATATTTGGGCAATAATAAAATTACATATTAATTTTTACTTTCTCTCTCCTTTGTTTGTTAATACTGATTATTTTAGTTATCAATGGCCCTTGATGGGAACTACTCAGCATTTGCAGAATTATTCCATAGCTTTTTTTTCTCCAGACTAAAAACTTGCAATTTCTAAGTGTTATAACCTACTCTACAAGGTGAATGTGCTGAAAGATAACTGTAATTCGTAAGTGTTAGAAATGGGACAGATTAGATATAATTTTATTCATATCTATCTTTTCTCTCTCTCTATGTAGACAGATAAAGCATTAGACATGACAGAGTGTGCAGTTGTGAGGAAAATCACAAATCTCAAGTCTCTTCTGAGGTAAAAAAAAGGTGAAGGCCAAATTCCTCTAGTGTTCTAGAAGTTACCTTATGCTTACTTACACATACACTCTCTCTTTCACACATGCCACTTTAACTAAGTTTTCCTATTGAAAGAGATCTAGCTTTTGGCATAATATATTAATCTTTCTTCAGATATTATTCCTTCTTAAAAACACACTAATATTATTTAATGAGTCTGCTTAAGAAAATCAAATGCATACAGAATAATTTCAATTATTTTTGCATTGTAGATAAATTGTTGAGATCTTGATAGTTGTCCAAGATTTTGTGATCTGAATTTAAACAAGAGAGAACAACTAAAGGAAGAAAGAATAGTTAGAGAAGTAGAAAAAAGTAGAGCGAGGGTTATTGATAAAAAGTAAAAGAAATTAACTGGTAGAGAGAAAATATATCTTCAAGTACAAAAAAGGAAAGACTTATTTAATCATAAGGAAAAAAGATACAGGAAGCCACAGTGGATCACAAGCTAATTATGGGTTAAAAACAGAGCCCTGTTGTTCAACAACAAAATACTGATAGTCACTGAAGAATTTAGGGAACATAAATAATCTCCACATTTTATGCATTATTAATCAGTTTCTCGTTACCATACTGTGTTCTTTAGGATCCTACTAAGCTGAATGTGAAGAATTTGGAGTTGGTCCAGAGGAAGCAGCAAAGAAATGAGGGCTGGGAAACAGTCCCAATGAAACAAGGGTAAAGGAACTGGCCTTGTTTAGTCTGGAGAAGAAAAGTCTTGGAGGGAATTAATAGCAGTCTTCAAGTTCATGAAGGAACACAGTCCTTTGCAGGTAGACAGCTGGTCTCTGTTTCCTCTGAGGATAGTACGAGACAGCAGGGTCTTAAATGCAGTAGATGGGATTTAGGCAAGATGTTAGGAAGATCAGGGAAAGAGCAGGGAGAGGATCCTTAGGATTTAGAATGTGTTGAAGGAATTATTATTATTTTTCTGGAGTCGGTCCAAATTACAAAATAAAAAGAGAGAATATAATTTATGCAACAGGAACCTATGGAGGAAAGGAGGCAAAGAATGAATAGTTGTGATCTAGGAATAAAAGCCATCTGGGGTGAAAGAAATATTAATTCTAGAAGTGTCTAAGAGTCATTATACTTGACTAGAAGGGAAAATACATTACAGAAAAAAAGGAGATTAAGCAGGTAAAGACAAAACCATGAAATTTGGGATATGGCATGTATTTGCAAAAAGTGTAAATTTTAATCAAATTTTTATTTTGGTGATGAGAAAAGAATTCTAAGTATTCATCTGTATAATATATACTAGCTATTAGTAAATATGAACATTTTGTTAGAGTGACATTCTTGAATATTAAAAGTAGGACCAACAAAGAGATTTACCATATTTTATGCCCAGTTTTGTAAAATAAATAAATAAATAATGGGGAAAAGAACTAAACAATTTCCCAAATCTTATTCAACCTTTTGATCTTATGACATATGGAAAAATTGTGACTGTTTGCTAAGTAAAAAGTGGTATATATATATCACTCAAAGCAAGAATAACGAATGCATAGAATTCAAAAAGCAATGTTACAATCCAGAGAAATAATAGCAAAATTACCAACCTTATTACAAAAAATATTAATTGACTATTCAGTGTTCCAGGTTTTATACAGATCAAACAAAGGAAAGTGATCCATGAATTTAAGAAATTTAGAGTTTAAGATTGGTTATCATTTGATAGGAATGTTGCATTACTGGTAAATCATCTGGGACCATGGAATCTATTGAACTTTAAATGATGCTTAGGTATATAAATATAGAAGTATAAAGACCATTTCAGCAAGTTGAATTGTTAAAAGATGTGTATTAGCTTTTAAAATAATTGCAGAGGTTAAAATTTCTAGTCTCCTTCAACTACAATCGCAGCTCAAGCCAATAATCAGAATTGTACTTAGAGATTACAAATATATTACATAATGGGTCTGTATAAACTGCTTCGTTTCCAGATTACTTGGTTAGTTTGGTCAATTTTCTAGTTACTTTTATTTCTTCAGATGGTCATTATACCTCTTTAAAAATGGAATGAATTCTGCTCATATTTAGCTTTGTTGAACAAATTTTCAATATTTCACAGCTATATTTTGTCATTGAGAGGTTCCATCTAATATATTTTGCAATGCACTATTTTTTTTCTGATGTTTAAAACTTTCTTTCACTTTCAAATGCAGAATATAGAATAGTCCATATTTGAATTTATTTTGCAAGATGATAGTTATGTATATTTTATAACTATTTTATGTTATTTATATTTTATTCTGGTACACTGATCTTAGCAATCTAGAAATAGATCCCTGCAAATATTTTTTACTGCTCTTTAAAAATTAGTTACAAACACTTTACTTGTAAAAGATTTGAGTTTGTAAATACATCTTAGTCTCTCTCTCTCTCTCTCTCTCTCTCTCTCTCTCTCTCTCTCTCTCGACAAAGAAAAGCCTTTTGTTCTGGTCTCTCTGGCACTACCTTATTTTGTGACTTTCTGCTGTCCCCTAGTGGCATGTTAATCTTCTTGACTACTGTGCGATCGCCTCTGGAACCAATTCTCTACTCTTCTGTGCTTTTTTGTGGCTCTCATTAGCAGACATTTAAAATGCTATTAAACAACCCATGAGCTGCCTTTTAGAAGCAATAACCCTGTTTTTAGCCCAAACAGTTTTCCATTTATGAATTCTTACCCCAGTAAACATGTCTAGGGAATGCATGCTATCTAGATACATTGTATTATCTCACCACAATAAACATTTCAGGTTTTCAAGTTCTAACACAAAACTGATTAAAGCAAAACGCTATCAGTTTTGACTGGTCTATACATAACATACGGTAGCTAAAAGGTTATTTGTGACAGGTCAGACTATTTATGTCAATGGGTTTACAAACAAAAATTGTACTATTCCTTTCCCTTTGCTTTTCAAAATTCTGTTAGGTTACTATAATTGTAATATTTGCTCTTTTCATGTGATATTTTTCTATAAAATATTTAGAAAGATATAATGAAACTGTATATATTTGAAACATTAGGTGTAATTCATTTATGTAAAGGAACTTGCATCAACATATAACATGATGATTTAAAAAAATATGTTCTTAAATTTTTCTGGGTGTTTTCATTCTAGAGGAATCAGAATTATTTTTAAAAATTAGGGGCATATTGGTTATTTTATCTTCCTTCTATGTTTTATGTACTTGAGATACAATGGTCAGCTGTAATACGGGGCCAGTAAACTTTTCAGTACATTTTTGTTTTCAAATTAGTCACTTCAAAATGTATGTAATGAGAATGGAATGTAAGAATTTGTCAAAAACAATATTTCAGTTTTTTTTATATTTAATTTTAACTCATGAAGAATTACCATAAACCTGGCTTACACAATCCTTTTAAAATACGGCTAACAACAAACTAAGAAGAATTTACAAGAAAAAAAGATCTGATGAAATCTGGCCCATTAACAGAAAGAACGTTACAGAAATCCGAGACGTATAGTGAACTAATGATTTCTTGGCACTGTCTTGTTTGGCACTTATCATGGTTTTGACAATTATCACATGAATAGCAACACTTTTTTCTTTCTGAACTTGAGGTTGGAGGGGACAGGCTCTGGGGGAAAAGGAGGCCCAAAGCTCTGGAAACTCCCATTTCTTAGTAATTCGAATGTACAGTTTGGCCATGTGGAAGAAAAAGAACCAAACTGTAAGCTTCTGTTAAGTGACGATATTCTTGTTTCTTCAAAGAAATGTTGGTATAGTTTTTGAACTGCCTCTCTTCTAAAAGGTCAGATTGCTGCCCAATTTAGTCATTTTGTCTGTTTATACATGCCTCCATTGGGATAAGATATTCAAAAACAAAGCCTTAGATTGCAATCAATCTTGGCTTAAGTGCAAAGCCATCTAACCAATCTAAGAAATCTTATTGACTATCATGTGGAAAGAGAAAAGAAAGAGTTTAAATCTCCTAAACTTTTTCTCAAGAGAAAAGATAAACCACTTTTTAAACCTCCTTAACATATGAGAGAACTCATGCTTTCCTCCCTCAATTTTTCCGCGACACCCAATTTCTCAAATTCAAATTATATGGTTTTCTAAAAATACATCCTTCATCAAACACTGTAAATTACAATAGCTATTTTTCACACAGAAATGTCTGTTTTTTTTTTTTTTTTTTTTTTGTTTCTTCAGCTTGTAAATGTTCTAAAAATGTTCTCCTGGAGTTATTTTTAAAAACTCATGGTTTGTTGGATAATAACTATTGTCGCTCTGTCCCTGGAAGCATTGGAGACAACATATTTGACAGGTTAATAGGAATGAGAATTCCATTTGAAACTTTAATTAATTTCTTTTGAGATAAATGTGACTTTCAAAATCTTAGTTCTAATGAATAAACGGGCAGATTTCTTTGCCATGGTAGCTTCTATTCAGTTAATTATTTTGCAGACTATTTGGAAAATAAGAACAGGAGAAAATTTCCTTTAAAAAAGACTTAAATCTAGAGACAGTCTTAATAAATCTTTTCTAATGTAACATAGCATTATCAGTGGCCTATTCTCTACAGAATTAGTTTTTCCAAAACAAATAATAAAGCCGAGCAGTCCTACTTTTTACAACTCTGGGGACTATCTAAACAAAATGAACAGATTTATAGGGCTATTTTTAGTGTGTGTCACTTGTATTACAGTTTACATTTGCTTTCGAGCCTTATTTGACATTCTTGGTAGAAAAATACAGGCAGAACACTCATTAAGAATCTTAATAAAGGACAGTCTCCATAGGGCAGTTACCAAAAAACCAAAGTCGAGGTGTGTATAACAGTGTTCTTTTGGACTTAACTTGATTTTCAGTTTTCTAAAAAATAAAGCCCTGAACCAAAGCGCAGATTTAATGTTCTGTTTTAAAAAATCTTTAGGCATTTGTGTAGCCTACTAATAATAACTGAAGTAAAAGCACATTTTTGAGGGTAAGAATTTTCACACAGCAATAGGTAAGTGCTTCCATGACTAAATAACTATTATTTTTCCATAAATTGTATATTCACATTAAAGTGAAAATTAACTTGATGGAGAAGTGTAGTGCAATGTTGTGATTTTCTGCAAACCGTTCTTCCGTGAATAAAAATGCATGGAAAATCTTATGTAATGTTATGAAATATGTCATCACACATAGATTTATGGAAAATGCCATGTTATATTTCAAAATATAGATGCGAGGATTAAATATTTGCATTTGTCTAAACCAAGTTTCTTTAGCAGTTTGTTTTGTGTGAGAAAGGCCAGTGCCTCCCAGAGTGAAGGGACCTCATTTCACGTGCATTTACAGATAATGAATAAAGAATTTACCCCCCTTTGTTTATTCTGAAAAGATATTACATAAGAGGAAAATATTAGAAAAAAAGATAAAACCAGATACATATTTAACCACTTTGTTATGTCTTTTTCTTCTATGGAAAGGGGAGCAGTTTGATAAGGTTAGACTATAGGAAATCTAATTTGACACCCTGCTCGATGCCTTATGGTTCTTTCTTATTAATCGTGTTCATGTAAAACTCCCTAGTAAGGAAATTCCTTAGCTGTAGACATCATTTAACTGAACCTTATAAATAGAGCTCAAATTCAAAGGTAAGAAAACAGACATGAATGTTACACCAACCACCCCTGATAAGATATGTTTTCAAAGCAAAAACATGTCTACAAAGTGTTGTGGTATGGAAATATCCGATTAAACACTTAAGAAAACATGCTTTCCCACACAGCAGCCTCTTTATTTGCATGAAAAATTCCTTAGAACAACAAAAAGTAACTTGGCACAACTATTGGAGCTTATTAAAATTCAGTGTACCACAATTAAACCTGAAAGAGATTTCTATAAAATTATAGCTTGACAGATTACTCTTTATGAACTTGAATGAAATTGAAAAGTGAAAATGATACATTTGGACCAATAATAATGTTTGTCGTAACTGCTGAAAAAATACAAATTAAGGCACTTTGGGAAGTTTCAAATAGTTTGCTACAGCAGAGTCATCTAAGAAAGTAGTTTTATCACTTGATGAGTGTTTTTAACTAGTTAAAGATGTTACTACAGCTACTTTAAAATCACGTTGTAAACAATGACTCTGATTAAAAGATTGTCACAGATGGGCTTTTTAAAAATTTGAAGCTTTCAATCATCTTACTTCTGAGGCTTTGCAGTGTAAAGGAATTACATTTCTATAATAAATTTATCAATTACTAATTAGTTTGGTGGTGAGTGCCTAATTTGGGTTTCTATATAATATAGGGCCAGTTTCAATTTCTTCTAGCACTGGTTTATCCTGGCCTATTTAACATATGAATTAAGCCCAAATATCTTTTCAAATTCAAAATCGCTGTACTTATTCCTATCAAAATAATAAAAAATAATTTATTGTTATAATCTCAAATTATGGTTTAGTTAGGCAGAGTGAAAATATGACCTCTATAGGAATCCCCATTGCCCCTTAAATTTCAGTTTGTTTATGATGGGTTTGTGTGCTGGTGAAAGTTGGTGCAACTAATACTTAATATGTTGATTTAAAAATAAGCTGCTTTTGTTTCTAAAATAATGTTTAAATAAGAGAAGAAAAACCTGAGCCTCTTCAAATAAATTATTTTGCTCCTTGTAACTTTAAATATCCAAAATAAACAAACAAAGAAACAAAAAATAAACCAAGTCATATGACAAATACATTGCAAGCAGGGACAGATGAGGCATTTTTCAAAATTAAACTGCTATGACAAGTAGTTGTAAGGCAGTCTGCTTCCTTAATTTTGGTTGTGGGGGTGGGGGGTGGGTGGGGAATGACGATTAGGAGTATTATAATTGAAAATGCATACTCATAGCAACTAAAATCTTAAGACATTCAAATTCCTTTTCTTTTTATCTTTTATGATTTTGGTAATCTTCACTTTTCAATTTTGGTAGACTTTTTTCAATTACATTAATAATATAATACAATTACATAAATTTTGTAAGATCATTTTATATATTATATATTTTTATCTGTAAAGCATTCTTTGAATGGTAGCTCTTTATGTGAATAATAAAAAAACATAAAAATATGGCTTTTCTCCTTATTTCATTATTGAAATGGATGTGATCTTTAGCTAGGGCTGAGGTTTAGTGGCAACATTTTGAAAAATAGCCTAAATAAATAGATGTCAAATTAATCAAGAAAGGACTATTGCCATTATTTTCAAAAAATGATATACCATCAGAATTTTTTAGCTCTGAATAAGTGTTATGAAGAAAATAGAAGGTTGCATTTAAAAAATTAGCATACCGAACCTCTTTAAAGTGTTAAAATGATTCAGTACTCAACTTGGATTTGTGAAAATCGTGATTAAGGAACTGTTCATGATCTTAAGAAAGTCATATGATTAACCCTGAATTTAGAAGTTGATGATGCAGCAATAGACAATACTGTGACTAACATAGAGTGTCTGTCTCTCTCTTGTAATTTGGAAAAATTGTTTCTGAATCAGCCTCCTCACCCTCTGCAAAGGTGCCTCACTTTTGAAGCAAAGTTTACTCTATCCCAATTCTTTCTGGTGCTTTCACTTTGTTACTCAAGTCAGAGACAAAGAATATTTTCTTAAGTATTGATTTTTTTACCCTCTTGTGGTTAATAAGAATTTATCATTTAGAGGTCTCACAGGTTGAAATGCATATAAAAATCAGTTTGATTTCCAAAAACCATTTACAGTGAAAGTAGAAGGAATTTCAATTGTTTTATCATGTGTTCATACCATCTAGGTATACTTTTAATTAAACACTGCACCATAAATAAGCAAATAATACAAGTTAGCAGAGAAGCAGTTGATCTAAATCATGACAGTTGCTCATTTATCTTTGTCTTAACTAGACAATAGAAAATGGCATTCCGCTGTTGTTTTCTATGCATTAAGATTTCCTTCTTAAACAAATGCAATCGAGGCGGTTTGTTTTCCAACAGCCCAGCACACACTGCCAGTGGCCAGAGTTTTGTCTCGTCTTCATCCAGAGGAGGATTAATCTTGGTGATGGTGCAAACAAAATGTATGTCTGGGGTCAAAGTGCAGACTGCCTTTTGGGATCTGCATTACATTAATGTCATTTTTGGGTTCCTGACGTTAATCAAAACCAACACCATAAAGCGTCACTTAGCTAATTTGTGTATTATTGTCAGTGTTACCATTAATTATGCGTTTGTGAGGAAAAAGAGGATTAATGAGATGTCACAGGTAATTTACAACGATCAGGCTCCCCAGGACATTAAGAAAACACTAGCTGGGTAAGATTACCATGCAATCCTAATAGTATGCAAGAAGAGAAAGTCTTTGTTGAGGGACCACACTAATATAGCCCATTATTATCAAAATCCCTCTTCACTAGAGTAATTTCTAACTTTTAAAAACCTTACTGGAATTAAATGTTTGTGTTCATCTAAAGTGTTATCCACTAATGTATTAATTGTGAGACTTCTGTTTAGGTGTGTCTTTCTCAAAGTTCCGAGGATAAGCTATTGTTTTTCTTAAAAGGTAGGCAAGTCACAGAAGATTATTCTTCACTATGCCTCATGAACTCAGGTTCACATGGAATATCTCTGCAAAACCATTTTAGGAGGTTTGAGTGCTTGTATTTAAACCAGTTTAAGAAAAAGATCTCTTAAATCACTTTATTTTCTTCAGTCTAGTTCCCACTCAGAGCCATGAAAATAAATGGCTTTCGCTTTCTGTCATTCCATTTCTGGAGTTTACTCAGTAAAGAGAGACAGAATAACCTAATGTAAGAATTATAGCAGCACAATGCACATGGGGACAGAAGCACTGAAGCATAGTCCTGTACTGTAGTCTAAAAGGCAACGAAGTAACAGGGGTGCTGGGCCTCAGCTTCCCACTGTTGCCCACTCACTGTGCCGTGTGATGTCTTGAGGGTCTTCTCAGAGAACAATCTGGAGCTCCTAGGGAAAAATCATATTGGTTGGTTCAACTGTGATTGGAGAATCAAGCCTGACTTAGGTGATCACTAGGAGCCGGAAGATTTAGTAGGGGAGGATCTGAGAGCGAGAGTTGAGGGAGGAGCTAGAGTTAGGAACCAGAAAGTACTTTAAAGCAGCCGTCCCCAACTTTTTTGGCACCAGAAACCTGTGCTCCTATGAGAATCTAATGCCTGATGGCTGAGGTGGAGCTGAGGTGCTAATTCTAGTGCTGGAGAGAAGCTGCAAATACAAATGAAGATGAAGATTCACTCACTCACCCACTGCTCACCCCCCTTCTATGTGGCCCGGTTCCTAACAGGCCTCAGACTGATACTGGTCCATGGCCTGGGGATTGGGGACACCCACTTTAAAGGAATTGAGAGACAGGAAGATGGGACTAGTGGAGAAAACAGTGTACTGAATCTGTGACATTTATTTAATAGATATTTGCTGACTCTTCATCATGCAGTAGGCACCATGACATGACACTGAGGAGCTAAACCAGACATGATCCAGGGAATTCAGAGTTCAGGGCATGGGTAGCTCAATCAGCTTCCTTTCTGAAATGATTATGGTGTTATAGGGTAGAGAATAGATTGGTGGGGGGTCAGAATGGTTTATAAAAAACCCTGTAAAAGGAGACTGAACTATGTGCTATTTTAATTTGAATTTTCATTGACCCATTTTGTTTTATTTTTATTTATATGATGACTTATATGATAAAAATTAGAATTACACATTTGCTTCTATACACATATATATAATTTAGGTTTAAATCTCAGCTCTGGGATACCTTGAACAAGTTACTTAACCTGTCTATATGTCAGTATCTTCATCTGTGAAATGGGGATAATAAAACTTACTGAATATAGTTGTGAAGATTAGATGAAATAATGAATGTAAATCAATTACACAGATCTTAGCACACAGGAAATGTTTAAGAGGTCAGTGATTTTTAGACTTAAATTTGATTAGCAGCATCTGGAACTTAAAAAAAAAATACGGTGGCTTGGGCTATACCCTAAACCTATCAAATCTGAATATCTGAGTATGATCTCAATGTATAGCCTAGATGAAAATTCTGTAATAAAGTTTTAATATTTATAATTTATTATTATCAATTGTTATTAATAGTAATAGATATAGTAAAACTTAAAAATAATTTTTATGAGATGCCTTGGTATAGAGACTACATATGTGGGATCATGCATTTTATCAGGTACTTATACATGCGAATTGGGGCCACACAATTTGAATTGTGGTGTATAAAAATCTATGAAATACTGTTATACTGCAATTACTGTCTGTGTGTACATATGTGTATATGTGTATAGATCTATTTCCCTAGGGTGAATGCAAAAGTTTGAGATAGCTAGTGTTATATAAAAGATATATTTAAGAAACATTGTCCATGTACTAGAGTAAGGTCAAACCACAAGTGAGCTAAACTTCGCCATCTATTAACAAATGAAAATAAAACATTTATTACATTGTCCACTCTTGCTTTTTTATATTTATAGTATATTCCAAAGAGATTTCCCTGTTAGAATAAAATTTCAAAAGCAAAGAGGGAAAAGCAAGGGGGAGTTTAAATAAAAATGTTTTATTATTGATTTGGTTGCTGCTGAGGCTGACCATATAGAATGTGAAAATCATATAGTTTATTTCTTTTCTTTTTATTGGCTCTACAAAGTAATAGCTTGCATAGCTATTAGTTTATCTTGTAACTAACCTTTGAACTATTTTCTGAGTTGGTTTTTTCCAGAAAGCAGTAAACTCCATAGAATAAACACTGAATGATTTTTAATAATGTTAAATGTACTCAAGGTGAAGATTCTAAAGAAAATATCTGCTTTTCCTCTCTTTTGTGACATTTTATGGATTTGAAATTTCTTACTTTATTATCATGGTCCACGTAGTGACAAAACCTCTGCTCTGACTAAAACTAGGGTTCTCTCCATGTATAGAGTTTATTATGTTCTGGAATGGCTGATGTGTTTTGTCTCTTCACTATAACAACATAGTGTGAAGAAAAAGCTTTGTCAAAGCATTCTGAACTAAAAAAGTTTATCAAAGAATTAAATGCAATATTTAAAGGACTAGTCATTGTTCTATTTTTTTTTTTTAATTTAACTGATGATATGTGGGATACTGTATAAGGTCCATTGAAATTATTACTTAAGATATCAGAAATGAGTCTATGTTCATAGTCATATATTTTACATAATGACATTATAGTGATTAGATAATAGAATTGCTAAGACATCCAAGGAAAGAGTAGAAAGTGTTCCTCAGATGACCACGAAAGTTCTTCCTCAATATAATTATGAAAAAACTTCTCAAGATTAAGATTTCCTTTTTCATATCAAAGAAATTGACTAAATAATTGAGTAATTATCATGGTAACCTTCTGAATTATTATGGACCTATATTGTCAATCAAGCATTAAAAAGAACCCATAATGTGCTTATGGAGCATAAAGTTACACATGATTAACATTTCGAAAAAAAGGATCCTCTCAAGTTAAACCTACCAAAAGAGAAGGGTGTCCACACATTCACTACCTTTGAAAAATAATGCAGCTATAGCTTCCTCTGTGAGATTCACAGTGTTCATTGACTTATTAAATGCTCCTGATGTAAATAAAGTTTTTAACTTTGAAAGTCATTTATCCCCAGTGAAACATTACCATTGCTCAGAATTTCTGCTCCATAGAACTAATGATGGTGGTTCATGATCTATACATTGCGGTAGATATTTTCTGTCTTCACCAGCTGGGCCAAGAGCAGCCCAGTGGGAGATGGGAATTATTAGGAAGTGTATCCAATCAGGCCAGCTTGATGCAGAATAATCAGAGAGAACCCAAGGCTATAGCTGGTACATTAGTGCTGATTGTCAGGTCTGCAGGGCTAGATGAGGGCCACGAGGAAAGAGACAATTATGTGTGTGTGTGTGTGTTTGTGCACGGGGGGAACAGAGTATTGAGAATACAGAATTTAGTGTTGTGGGAAACAGGAGTAGGTCAATTGTTTAGAATCAAACTGCAAGAGACTGCTGGAGGTCCTTTTTGATGTGGTGTCTATTACAGAGTATGGAGGTGGGGAAGAGGAAACCATTAGGGCTTAGCTGTACAAAGGTCCAGGAAAAACAAAGGAAATAGTGTCATGGTTTGGACATCATCTCTAGTACTGTACATTTTGAGTAGAGTGGAGCTATGGTAGATGCTGAGCAAGTTAAATCACCTTGAGAAGTTCTCCAACACCTTCTGATGACACAACTGGGAATCTTAAAATTGGTAGTGCTTCTGTTGCCATTTCCAAAGAATAAATAATGACTGGTGTTAATCAACTGATTTGCAGACTTATAGTAAGAGATAATAAGGGACATTGAGGTCTTTTGTAAAAATATGTCTTCCAGAAAACTTTTTCTCAATAGATTAAGGGATAACAATGAAAATAATTTAATGGCTATTCATGAACGTCTATATAGTGGGAACAAAGTTCTTGAAGCACACATGCTAGGGTTATTGCCAATTTTCAATGACTTTGGCCAATGGTACAACTTTGGTGAGGTTAGTAGGTAAAGATTGATTCCTAAACAATAAATATTGGTTATTTCCACTATGAGGAAATGCTCTGGGCTTAAGGACATGGTCTGGTCCAATTTATCTTTGTAGACTGAGAATTTAACATTCCCAGAACAAAGGCAAGAGCTCAGTAAAGATTTGTATAGATGAATGTTCTATTTGTAAGGTAATCTGAAGTAATACAACTACATGCAGGAAAGGCAAAATAAATGTATTAAGATTACCCTGAGACTATACTTTAAACATTATAACAAAATCAAGATGACTAGACATACAGAAAATTAGGTCAGCTTGATAACTTAATATGTACTTGTCAAAAATTTGTACTGCTTTTTTTTTTTTTGACAGCTGACCTCAATTCTGAAAGATGAAAGCAATATAAGATCCTATAAATAGAGACTATAACAACAAATTAAAGAATAACCTTAATGAATTCACAATGTGCTAAAAACCATTTTTATTAACCTGTTGTTATTTTCTATAAAGACACTAATATAACCAATATAAACTAATTAGTTCCATCTTTGAAAATGGAAAAAAATCACTAAAACGAATATATCCATATCCTTTATGCTTCAAAATGGCTTATGTGTAAGTAGGGATGAAAAGACTTTCAAGTGTATTCATTTCCTTTTTAACTATATAATCTGTCCATATAGAAATCTCTTTATCTCAGAACTTTTTGAGTAACCAGGTAGCCTGGGATGGAAGGACTTCACCTATGAATTACATTCAAATGGAGACAGAGATATCAACAACACTTAAAATATAAAAAGCTAGTGCAGACAAATATGTGTAAGACCCTCAGACAGTCTCTCCATCTTCAGGTAGCTGGAATCACTGTGATTTCCCTGCTCTATGTAACATTTCCTCTATCTTAGTCACCTGTGTTTTGTTTCCCCATTCTGAATGTCAGCCAGTCTTCATGTTCCTTTTGTTTGTTTTTAATTCCATTCAGGGATTCTGGTTCTGATATACAGTAGCTTCCTTATTTGATCATTTGGTTTTGTATTATTGAACATGAATTAAACCTAAACTTGATTAACCCTGCAATGACTTTTCACCATGAAAGACCGTAGTGCCTTTCCCTGCAAAGACTCCCTCAGCCACTCGTAGTATGTCACAGGAGCTAAGATGGAAGAGCTCATGGAAATATCCTTTTCTTATCTTGTTTCTTCCCGTTACCACTCCTCCTCCCCATGGTCTTCTCCCCTTTTCCGTCTTTTATTTCTCCCTTCCTCTAATCTCCTTCACCTCCATTTTCTCGTTTTTCTTCAAATCACTGGGGCTCCAAACTCATTAAATTTTAGGTTCTTTACTTTATCAAAGTGAACAAATCTATTCTAAAATTAGTTGGATCAGTTAGTAAATCAAAGCACAAAAGATGAGCATAAGGAAGAAAAAGTGGTAGCTGAGAAATAAATGGAGTTCTGAATATTATTTTTCCTTTTCTTTTTTTTTACATTTTGCTGCTCTTTCCTGCATCTGGACCTTCATGCATATGTAGCTAACAACACCATCCTTCCAGTTTTAGTTTAGAAGTCATTTCTTCAGGGACATCTTCTGTTATCATCTAGACCTAGACTTTTGTATGATTGTATTACATTCAATAGATAGAATGTCTCAGATTTAATTAGTAATCTAGATATAGATAAAACATAGGTGTGAAATGCCATCCATCCAGAAATTTTTTACAGTTCTCAGGCAACTAGAAATTTGTGACAGTTCAGGAAGCTTTCTGTGGTGGGCAGCCTATAAAAGAGCTCCCTAAGGCCCTCGCCTTGTGGAATCCATGCCCTTGTGTAATGCACCCTCACTCACCTCAAGTGTGGGCTGAACATCTTGACTCACTTCTAAAGAATACAATACAGCAAAAGTGATGAGATGTCGCTTCTGAAATTAGGTTACAAAAAGATTTCACCCCTCGCCCCCTCCACCCACCCTCCCTCTCTCCCCCTGCCCTGAGGGAAATAAGCTACCATGTTGTGAGTAGAGCTATGGATAAAACAGCACGGAAAAAAAAAATGATGTTTCTAGCATCAGCTAGCAAAAGACCTTAAGCCTACCACCAGCCATGTGAGTGAGCTTGAAAGATTTCCTCCCAGCTCAGGTTTTAGATACAGCCTCTGCTGACACCTTGATTGTAACATTGTGAGAAACCTTGAGCTATCAGTCCCAGATAAGCCAAACCTGAATGTCTAAACATAGAGTGAGATAATATGCTTATTGTTTTCAGTCATTAAGTTTTGAGTTTTGGGATAAATTGTTACACAGTCATAAATATCTAATACAGATTTTTCATTTGGAAGTGGGGTGCTGTCATGACTGGGTAGTGGTTTGAAGCTGGAAGGGTATATAAGAGAAAGCCTGAATTTCCTTGAAAATCAGGGCCAATTTCATCTGTATTGCCTACAAATTACATCTAACAAGAAAGCATTAACAATAAACTCTATCAAATGTAGTAAAGTACATTTGATAGTATTCTCACCAAAAATGCTGAGAATAAGCCCCCTTAAGTATCGTGGATATCCAGGCTAGTGATTATCTGTGATTTAACATATTGTTAGCCTTTTATATGCATAATTTTCATTCTTCTCAGACATATAATGTGCACCACCTAGAACGGATGTGTATGGTGATTTGATGTAGGGCAGAATGCTCTTCTATAGCTTTTTATGAGGTTCTGACTTTCCCATTAACTTTTTATAGATATTTTGCTGGAATCTGTGCCTGTGAATAAATGATCACACTTTCGTTTTTCTCTAATGGAGGCAATGCATGACCATCCCACTTCAAATCTTGATTCCATTTACTAAGTAATTTTTATTATAAATATATTCTTAGGTTATGCATAATTTCCCAGAGTCTATCTGATCTTAGTGCAAAGGTAAATTCCCTTTTGCAAAGACATGAACTAAATTCATTTAGTGTTTTTGCTTTACATTAGTGGGGAAAAAATTACTTAACTTTGAAAGAGTTCTTACTCATGGATAATGAAGAAAGGGATATTCATGGTTTATGCCTAAAGACATTGAGTTGAGACAGCTAAGAGTAATACTATGCTGTTTTATAGAT
>CM053509.1:58431772-58660691 GCA_028627145.1 Eidolon dupreanum
GAAATGATCTATATTCCCTTCCCTGGTTACTCAGATAGATAAAAATTCATCTGTTCAAAAACTGTTCCCAGCAGACAAGGAGATGTTTATGTTTGGCACTGTGAATGAGAATCTATAGTTAAGTAAATGGAAATGTACCAGATCAAATTATACTGCCTTTAGCAAATAAAAGCTATGTTAGCCCCTTGGTACTGACCAGGTTGTTCAATACATTTATTAATTTGTGTTATTTAAAGTAAGAATTCAAAGAGCATAGTAAACATTTTGGCTGGAGTGGGAAATAGATTGCTGCTACACCAGGACTGAAAACAAGTTGGAAGCTTGAGCAATGTAGCTATGGGCTAGAAATGGCCATGAACCCAAATGAGTCTGCTAAGAGCAATAGTACATTGACTGTGTTTGGAAAATCAATCTGCTGGCCAATCCACACCACAAAAGTAAAAGAAACTTATACAAGGACAAACAGCAGGAGTAATCTTAATAGGAATTAAGCACATATAATAAAAATAACCATGATAATTTCTGATGACTTACTTTACATGAATAGGTGCTATTTCATTTATGGATATCTGAAAAATTCTTCCTTTTTCATCCATAAAAATATTTCAGTTGTCCTGTGTATTTTCCCCATCCATTCCTTTCTTGCCTATCTTTTCTTCTCACTCATTTTTATCCCTTTTTTCTTTCTCTACCACATTTTCTCTTTCCTATCTTGCCTTTTTTCTTTCCTTCCCTTTCTGTCTCCTTCTCCACTTACCTTTCTTCTCATTCTTCCTCCTGTTGTACCAAACACTGACTAAGTACTGAACAGATAAAACAAATAATGTGCTAGTATCTGTACTAGACTTCCTCAGTGAAGAATAACAAGAAAATACACAATAGTATCAAAGGACAGGCACTATAAAAGAGCTAGAGGATTAAAATTATAATTTGGCTTTAAGTATGTGGCAGATTAGCTAACTTAACTTCTTAGCTGGATTTACTCTTTCACAAAGGAGGATTCATCATTTATTATCTGCTAAATAGTCTCATAATGGTCTCTTCATCTTTCCTACCAGTCCATGCTTCCCATAGCTGTTTGCATTCTCATTGTATTTCTCGGCAGCTTAAAATTCTTAATTTCAATCAATTCATTCATTCATTCATTCATTCACTCATTCAAGCAGTCAATGATGAATATATTGCTCCTTTCTGCCTTTAGGGGAAATCAAAAACCCTTACTGTAGTAGATATGTCTATCGCCTGCTAGTCCATCCTAACTTCCATCTTTATCCTTCCTATGTGGTATGGTGACTCTCTTCCTTCCATCTGTCCATTTCTTATTCATTCTTTGGGTTAGTTCAGATGTACTTCCTTCTGTGAAGACTTTTCTGGCTCCTTGCTCATCTCGGAAGACTTTAAGACTTTGGTGTTTCTTGCTCCAGAAGCATTTTTTAATGCTTCTTTTAAAGGTCACAGTTACTCTGAGTAATGTAGTGAATGATACTTCTAAAAAGTATATTTAATTTTTTTTATTGCTTGGACATTATACTATATTCTTCAAGTCTTGCTTGGAATTCTCACATAAAATTCTGCAAGACAGATGTTTTCACATCTATTTTTTAGATGAGGAACCAAAAACTCTGAGAAGTTCATCACTTGTCCAAGGTCAAACAGGGTGTGGTGATAAAACAGGGCTCAGTTTTTCTTCTAATGCCAGTAGTTATAGTCTCTGGTTCACTAGGAAGCCTAAATGTAGAATGAGTCTTCTTTATTTTTTCAAAACTGTATGTACATCAGCATTAGAGAAATTTTGTTAAGTTTTCACTAGTCTCACTTACCAGAGATTAGCAAATGGTCCCAGCAAAATGCCAGTGACATAATAAATGCATAGTAAATATTTGTTAGATAAACAAGAAGGGGTAAAGCAAAGCAAGGAGCAGAGAAAGATAACAATGGAAAAATGAAGGGTCAAAATAATTTGCACTTTTGCTCTTTATGCTGTCGTAGTTCTGATTTAAGAGATATTTATTTGATTAGAATTCTAAATATTGCTCTCATTCAAATGCATTGAAATTTGTGGTTTACATTTTCCTCCTAATCCTGGCTACAAAAATAAGATCTAGAGTTTCTAAGACCATAGAGAAGGGCAGCAGAGAAATTTGATGTTACCGTGATCTTATTGCTAATATATAGTATGTCATGACTCTAAAAGTAAAATGGTTGTGAAAAGAAACTCAGTGCTATGTATTCCATGTATTATTAGGGGTTCTGCGAGAGGCAACTTAAGATTCAAAAGCCTTATCATTGTTGAGATTAACTGTTTATTTTAATCACAGTAAAAATGGGAAAAATTATGTCTTCTATAAAAATATTTTAAAATGTCTTTAAGATGTTTCATAATATCTTCTCAACAGTTTTTATTTTGTTCATGAAAGACTATCTGGTAGCTGAGAGGCAGCATGGTAAATGGCAAAGAGCTGCAACTCTGAAGTTGGAACCAGGCTGTGCTACTTACTGCCTATGAGATCTTGGGAAAGTAGCTCCACTCTTTTGAGCTTCTAGCTCTACCCACTTTACAGTTTTTGTGAGAATTAAAAGTAATGACAATATGTAAATGCTGGCACATAGTAGGTGCTCAGTATATGTTAGTTTCTTACTATAAGTTTTCTTCTTCTCTTCATATACAGTTTCTTCACCATATGTAAATATCTATTTACTCTGTTATGGAAAACAAGGGCATCGCTGCAGTTGAAGAAAATGACAGCTAAAGAATCTGCCTTTGTTTTTGCATACCTGACAGTCTCCTAGTCATCCAAATAGAGCCTGTAAATAATAATGGTCATCTAGTGGTTTTCACCTACTTTCTCTTTAACAATAATTATCCAAGCCAAATTACCTTTTTCCCCTTTAGTATACTTTATATGATACACTGTGTTGAAGACAATTTATAAGAAACCTTAACTTTTAGACAACAAACTAAAGGAAAATTAAAATGTCGAAAAATAAAAATTAGACATAGGGATCAGAAGATTGCATAGCTTCTGTAACATGCTAGATAAGGAGGCCAAATATTTGAAAGGTAAGACAGATTCCCTTTAATTTTTTTCATTATAGAAACTATTTTCTGTTCACCTTATTTTCATTTTCTGTTTACGCATCAGTGGGAAAACAACTTAAGACTATTTGGTGGTTGTTCCTATTCATTCAGTGGCCCCAGTGGTGAGAGCTTACAAACCAGTCTTCAGTGGCAGGCCAAGGGCTCCAGTTCTCGGTAGGGAACTGCTGAATAGGCACAGGGAACACCTGCATGTCTTCAGACCATCAGACTGAACAGTAGTGAAGTCTGCTGCAGTAGTTTATTTACCCTGAAATTCCTCCTTGGTAACAGCCTTTTTGGCAGTGGACTGCTCTTCCTGTTCAATATCTTAGGGATTTCTACAGAAGTAGAGTTAAGTCGTAACCTCTCGCAAGTGCTTATGGGAGATGGTGCCGCGCATGTGCAGGACCTCCCAGACCGGGCCAGTATCCACTACCTCAGACTCATTGAGTGAACTTCTTTGTAGTAGTCTGAGATAAGGATGTCCATTTAGTGCAGAGGAGAGTCTGTTATATGGAACAATGATAGGCAGGTTAACTTAAATGCCTCTGTGAGAGGCTGGTGGTCAGCCCTGGGATCCGTAACCACCAGAAGACATGGGTCCCAGACAGCTGCCTGAATCCAGTTAGTAAAGGTCCCAGGAGTGAGAGGGTCAGCAATAGGAGTGACTACAGTGGCAGCAACAGCAAACTTCAGCACAAGGCACTGGCTAGTATTCCTGGAGGATATGACACTGACATCAACCAGGTTTTCAATGGCAACAATGGTGCAAGCTGCCCGCAGGAAGCTTCTTCTAGGTGCTCTTCAGATCTGAGGTAACGCCATCACTCTTCCTTTTGTAGATGACCATTCCATTTGAAAATCAAGGTTGGTGCCACCTAACTAGGGTCCTGCTGCAAGGAATTTGAGGACATAAAAGGCTCTGGATATTGTGACAGTTTCTTTTAATTTAGGATGAGAACCCAGAACAAATCGTATAGACCAGGGGTCCCCAACCTCCCCGGTTGCGGACTGGTACTGGTTTATGGCCTGTTAGAAACTGGGCTGCACAGCAGGAGGTGAGCGGGGAACAAGTGAGTGAAGCTTCATCGCTATTCGCAGCTGCTCCCAGGGCTATCATCACTGCCTCAGCTCCACTTCAGATCATCAGGCATTAGATTCTCATAGGAGCACTGGTCTTTGGTGCCAAAAAAGATGAGGACCATCGATATAGACTTTTCTCTTAGTACCACAAAAAGGCCCTTCCTATCTACCTCTCCCCTCCTCCCCCACCCCCTATCCTCTGGTAACCACTAGTCCATTGTCCATGTCCCTGAGTCTCTGTTTGTCCTGTTCATTTGTTGCTTTTAGGTTTATATCTCACATATAAGTGATATCATGTGATTTTCTACTTTTTTAGTCTGGCTTATTTTGCTTAGCATGATTATCTTGAGGTCTATCCATGATGTTGCAAATGGCAGCACTTTATCTCTTCTTATGGCTGAGTAATATTCCATTGTACATATGTACCACAGCTTCTTTAGCCAATCATCTATCGTAGGACACTTCGGTTGCTTCCATGTCCTGGCCGCTGTGAATAATGCTGCTGTGAAAATCAGTGTGCAAATATCTTTTTGGATATGGGTTTTCAAGTTTTTGGAGTAAATACCCAGTAGTGGGATTGCTGAATCATATGGTAGATCAATTCTTAGTTTTTTGAGGAACCTCCATACTAATTTTCATAGTGGCTGTACCAATTTGCAGTCCCATCAGCAGTGTATGAGGGTTTCTTTTTCTCCGCATCCTCTCCAACATTTGTTATTACTTGTCCTGTTGATTATAGCTATTTTAACAGGTGCGAGATGGTATCTCATTATGGTTTTGATTTGCATTTTCCTAATAGCTAGCAATGTTGAGCATCTTTTCATATGTTTGTAGGCCATTTGCATGTCCTCTAGGGAAAAATGTCTGTTCAGGTCCTCTGCTCATTTTTTGATTGGATCATTTGTTTTTTTGTTGTTATTGAGTCATATGAGTTCTTTGTATATTTCAGATATTAGGCCCTTTTCAGAGGCGTTGCTTGAAAATATATTTTCCCATTCAAATGGCTGTCTCTTTACATTGTTGATGATTTCTTTTGCTGAGCAGAAGCTTGTTAGTTTGATGTAGTCCTATTCATTTATTTTTGCTTTTACTTCACTTGCCTTTGTGGTCAAATTCATAAAATTCTCTTTAAGTCCAAGGTCCTTGAGTTTAGTTCCTATGTTATTTTCTATGCATTTTATTTTTTCAGGTCTTATATTCAGGTCTTTAATATATTTTGAGTTAATTTTGTTGTGTGGTGATAGACAACAGTCTAGTTTCATTCTTTTGCAGGTGGCTTTCCATTTTTCCCAGCACCATTTATTGAAGAGGGTTTCCTCTCTCCACTGTATGTTTTTGGCTCTTTTGTTGAAAATTATTTTCCCATATAAATGCGGATTTACTTCTGTACTCTTGATTCTATTTCACTGGTCAGTGTGTCTGTTTTGTTGCCAATACCATGCTGTTTTTATTACCATCGCTTTGTAGTATAATTTGAAGCCAGGCAGAGTGATGCCTCCAGCCTCATTCTTTTTTCTCAGGATAGCTTTGGCAGTTCGGGGTCTTTTGTGCTTCCATACAAATCTGATGATTTTTTGTTCTATTTCTTTAAAAAAATGCCGATGAGATTTTGATAGGAATTGCATTAAATCTGTATAAGGCTTTAGATAACATGGTCATTTTAACTATGTTGATTCTTCCAATCCAAGAACACGGAATATCTTTTCATTTCTTTGTATCTTCTTTGATTTCTTTTAATAGGGTCTTATAGTTTCGTTAAATGTATTCCTAGGTATTTTATTCTTTTTGTTGCAATTGCAAAGGAATTATTTTTTCCACTTCTTTTTCTGAAGCTTCATTATTAGAGTATAGGAATGCTATGGATTTTTGAACGTTGATTTTGTATCCAGAAATTTTACTGTATTTACTTATTGTTTCTAGTAGTGTTCTTGTGGAGTCTTTAGGGTTTTCTATGTAGAGAACCATATCATCCACAAATATGACAGTTTGACTTTTTTGTTTCCTGTTTGGATGCCTTTTATATCTTTCTCTTGCCTGGTTGCATTTACCAGGACCTCCAATATTATATTGAATAACAGTGGCAATAGTGGACAGTCTTGCCTTGTTTCTGATCGTAGAGGGAAGGTTTTTAGTTTTTTACCATTAAGTATAATGTTGGCTGAGGGTTTGTCATATATGGCCTTTATTATGTTAAGGTACTTTCCTTCTATACCAGTTTTGTTAATTGTTTGATCATAAAAGGATGCTGTATCTTATCGAAGGCTTTTTGTGCATCTATTGATATGATCATATGATTCTTATTTTTTAATTTGTTTATGCGGTATATCACATTAATCGATTTGTGTATGTTGAACCATCTCTGTGCCTTTGGGATGAAGCCCACTTGATCGTGGTGTATAATCTTTTTAATATGTTGCTGTATTCGGTTTGCTAGTATCTTATTTAGGATTTTTGCATCTGTGTTCATGAGAGATATTGGTCTGTAGTTTTCTTTTTTTGTGTTATCTTTACCAGATTTTGGTATCACAGTAATATTGGCCTCATAAAATGAGTTGAGAAGTATTGCCTCCTCTTTGATTATTTGGAAAAGTTTGAGGAGAATAGATACTAAATCTTTGAATGTTTGGTAGAATTCACTGGTGAAGCCATTTGGTCCGGGACTTTTACTTTTTGGTAGGTTTTTGATGAGTGTTTCAATTTTCATACTGCTGATCAGTCTATTTAGATTTTCCAGATCTTGATTCAGTCTAGGAATGTTGTATTTTTCTAAGTACTGGTCCATTTCTTCTAGGATATTAAATTTGGTGCTATATACTTTTTCATAGTATTCTTGCATGATCCTTTGTATTTCTGTGATGTCAGCTGTAATTTTCCCTCTTTCATCCCTGATTTTGTTTATTTGTGTCTTTTCTCTTTTTTCTTTAGTGAGTCTAGACAGGGGTTTGTCCATTTTATTAACCTTCTCAAAAAACCAGATCTTTATTGTATTTATTTTTTCTATTTTTTTTGTTTGTTTGTTTTCAATTTCATTTATTTCTGCTCTAATTTTGATTCTTTCCTTCTGCTGACTTTACGCTCATTTGTTCTTCCTTTTCTAGTTTTTTAAGATGAAGCGTTATGTTGTTTATTTGGGCTCATTCTTGTTTTTGGAAATAGGCCTATAATGATATGAACTTTTCTCTTATGACCACTTTTGCCATGTCCCAAAAGTTTTTATATGTTGTACTATCATTATCATTCATTTCTATGTATCTCTTGATCTCTCTTTTATTTCTTCTCTGACCTAGTTATTCGTCAGTAGCATGTTGTTTAATTTCCATATATTTGTGGTTCTTCCTGATTTCTTTTTGCAGTTGATTTCTAGTTTCAAAGCATTATGATCAGAGAACATGGTTGATATGATTTCAACCCTCATATTTGTTGAGGCTATTTCTGTGTCCGAGTATGTGGTTGATTCTTGAGAATGTTCCATGTACACTAGGGAAGAATGTATAAGCAGCTGTTTTGGGATAGAAAGCTCTGTATAAGTCGATTATGTCCAGTTGGTCTAATGTATCATTTATGGATATTATTTCTTTATTGATTTTCTGATTGGATGGTCTGTCCATATCCGACAGTAGGGTATTTAGGTCTCCTATTACAATAGTGTTTTGGTTTGTTTTTTCCCTTTAGTTCTGTTAGTAATTGCTTTGCATATTTAGGGGCTCCCTGATTGGGAGCATAGATATTAATAAGTGTTATGTCTTCTTGGATCATGATTCCCTTTATCATTATGAAGTGTCCCTCAGTACCTTTCTTTACTTTTTTTATTTCAAAGTCTATTTCATCTGATATTAGTACTGCTACTCCTGCTTTTCTCTGAATGCCATTTGCTTGAAATATCATTTTCCACCGTTTTACTTTGAGTCTATATTTGACTTTGGAGCTGAGATGTGTCTCCTGGAGGCAGCATTTGGTTGGGTTTTCTTTTTTTGATCCATTCTTCAACTCTGTGCCTTTTTATTGATGGGTTTAATCCATTTACATTTAGGGTGATTATTGAAAATGAAGTCTTCTTATAGCCATTTTATCTTTTGCTTTCTGGTAGCTTGGTGTTTCCATTGCTTCCTTGTCCTTGTGCTTATGTTTTCTTTATTTTGGTTGGCTTTTGTAGGTTTTGCTTCCGATTCTTCTTGTTTTATGTTATATAGTTCAGTTCTGGCTCTATGGTGTGTGGTTACCATTATAAATATGAAAAAGATAGTTATATATATATGCAGTCATCCATTTTCTTCTGTATGTGCCTTATCTCCTTTCCCCTTTGCGAATTTGGATCTTTGAATCCTCCTCTTTTCAGTCATTGTTATCTCAATTTGTTTCTATGTATGCTGAACATTCATTACTATCTTGCTATAGCAATTCTCCTATTATTTAAGCTTATAATGCCTTGTTCTTAGTAAGGGGTTCTCTCCTCTGCTTCTATTTGCCTGATAGTCACTTTACTCCTAATTATGTATTTTTTTGCTGTTGTTATTTTGTTTTTTGTTTTATGTGAGCCAACCCCCTGATTCTTTTAGCAAGCACACATTTTGATAAGATTTGCCTGTTAACCCACAAGGAAAGCTCAATGAGCAGTAGACAATATACTATTGACCATAAATGCTTTAAGATGTTGTAAACATTTTAGACGTTGTATTCCATTCATCTCTCCATCCATACATTTACCTGTTCATCAGTTCATTCATCCATCTAGCCATCTAGCCATCAACAATGTATAATTTTATATTTAAAAACAAATTATCTAATAATAGCTTTGTGTGCTTCTTTTTTTCACAATAAACTTGATTTTCTAAGCAAAGTTATTATTATTATTTTCTATTGAGACACCTACATAGGATATAGAGCAAGGTCCCTAACAAGTGCTTTTAAATAAAATATGGATACTGTCTAAGCAGTAAAATTGATACAATTCAGTTATTAATTCATAATACCTACTAATAGCTATTTTAAAATGGTTTACTTCTAAAATTTCCCTATATAGTTTTAAATTCCATATAATTGCTTGAACCTATGTAAAATGAAGATACCTTGTTATAGCATATTTTGGAAGGCATTTTACCATCTTGTTAATGATATGGAGACATGTGGACTAAATGTAGTATAGTTAGTAAGTTTTTAGCTATTTGAACATGTTCCCAGAGTTTTGATTAATTAACCAATTTCAAACTGGAGTAGTGTCTCCAGTGTCATGTCAAAGTGTCTGTCCTAGAGACTTTCCCCTCAGAGTTCATATAAACAATTTGAATGAAAACTTAGACACATCATGTTTGGAGAAATTGCAGAACTGTGAGAAATATATTGAAACATTGAGCCCATTGAATCAATATGGGATATAATCAATACAATAAAGTTTAACAGTTATACACGCACATACACATTCACCCAAAATGTAAGATAAGTTTGTATGCAGTCTCATGTTTTGGTTAACAGTATCAACTGCAAGTATATGTATCAAGATTATCTTTTTTTAAATAACACCTGAGCTCTATCTTAATAAAAACTGAAACAGAGTAATGTTTATGAATAAACATATTTGTTGTATAGTAGTTTATATAGTGAACTATTTAAAATAAATGTTCAAATGAGATGAGTTACTGCAAACTACTTTCACATGATGAAATATCATGCATTCATCAAAATGAAAATTATGAAGTGATGAATTTCCCACAATATGGTAAGATGTTTGTGCATTAATGCTAAAAATCCAGAATACAAATTGGGTGGTTCTTAATCTATATAAATATTTAAAATGCTATGCCAGTGAAAATTTCAGTGAATACTATCTTTGTCTTTCTACTATATGTGATCTCTTAATTCTACTTCTGTTTCAATTTTTATACTGAATATATAATGTTTTTAAAATTATGTGAATATTTTAAAATAAGTTGCAAAAGTAGTAGATTGAGGATTCCTGGCTTTAAAGCAGCTAATGCCGATGGCTAATGAAAGTCACAGTTTGTTGAAAATCTTGTCCTTTCCATACTTTATCTCACTTAATCCTTACAACAAACTAATTCACCTAAGCCTCGCAACAACTGTATGAAGTATATATAATCATCCTTATTTTAAAATTCAAGCTTAAAGGCCGCATTATAAGTGCACGGTAGAAATCATGCTCTGAAAAGTTAAACATTAACCTGCAGTGATACTAATAACTTCATAAGTTATGATGAGATAATATATGTAAAGTACTTGCCTCAGCATTAACAAATAAAATGCTCTTATGATTAGCTATACGCATGGATGCACACACGCACGCACGCACGCGTGCACACATACACACACACACAGAGGTGATGGTGGTAGTGGGAGCTGTCTTGGTCACCTTACAATATTTTAAGAATTTCGGGGAAAAGAAAGAACACATTATAATGGTTTAAAAGTATCAAACTAAGATAAACACGGTGGAAATTACTGAATGTGGATTTCCATTTGATATAGAATTGCTAAGATATTGGCTTATTTAGGTCTTTATTTCTGGAAATATTAAAATAGAATCTGAATGATCATGTATCAGAATTATTTTATAAGAGAGATTTATGTTGAATGAAGGTTTTTATTAGATCTTCTATTTATTTAAAACTCTGGAGTTCTTTTTAACTCCAAGGTTTTATAATTCAGTTATATTTTATCTTCTTTAATTCTTAATTATTTTTCTAAGTTCTTCACACATCCTGTTAATAAGCACATTTCTTTTCCTCTACTAGAGAGTGATTTCAGTGTAGGCATTTGTTATTGGATGACTGTTCTCTTCACCTTCACAGCTAGAAACTTTTAAACATTATTGTTGTTTGGGTTTCAAGTGCCCATTACAAATAAATCTGAGTTTTAGATGAACTTGATAAGATGAATGTTGTCCAAAGAAATTAAATAGGATCTCTTTTCCATGAGATGAGGCAGGTGGTGTCTCAAAGGCCTGGTCTGGGCAATGATTTGGAATTCGGAGCCAAAGAAGGAGGAGGCAATTAGCAGAGGCAAATCTTAGGGGTTTCCAAGGTCAGTACACAAGGTAAACATTAGTCTGAGAACAGTTGCCAAAACCAAATGGAACAAAACAGCCAGAGCAAGCTCATTCTCAAAGCCAAGAGGATAGAAGGCAAGAGCAGATGATTTCTGAAATGGCTTAGAGCAATGAAATTAAGGAAAGAGTAGAGATATTCTCCAATCTGGATTTCAGATTATGCCACATCTACAGCCTCAGTGAGTGTGGCAGTGGCCAGGAGGGGCAGACACCAGAGCTCATACTAAATTGATACCCTCAGGCAATATTAATTTATTAAAAAATGTCTAATGAATGCATCTTATGAGCAAAGAACTTTGCTAAGTACAATGAAAAATATAAAAAAGAATAGATTTTGTTCTCAAGGAGCTTACTTTCTAAAGGAATAGAAAAATAAATGGAAATATAATAAAAAGTGAAAAAATATATGTCATACTAAATTAAGTGGTAAGAGAAAATAGACTTATTTGTTGCTTGGTTAGGTAAATATGTTAGTGGACAAATATGGGAGCAAGAATGGAAAAAATCCAGGAAGAAAACATTTCCAAAACCTTCCAAAAGACATTACACAATTTTTTAACTTTCTAGTTCAATACAATTCTATTCTCAAATTGAATTTAATTTATGAAAGCAAATATACAAAATAATAGTTCATAAAGCTTTAGTGTTAGGAGGATAGTGGCAATCAACCAATCCATGCCCTCTTCATAAAGTTACTACAAATCATAGTGGTTGAAGAACTTGCCCAAATCACACTGCAGTTCTATTTGTTCTAGTTCTATTTGCTTAATTAATAAGCATTCACAAGAAATGGTTGTTCATGTGAGCCTGTATTAACTAGTGGTAAACCACCTTTTATTAGGCATTTTTATATCTTCATTAAATTGTACATGGATATAGTCAATAAATCTGTTTTTGTTCAACAGTGAAAGCATTAAAACTGATAAACTTCCTCAAATTGATGCATGAAAATTTACACAACTCCCAAGCCATGTGATGGTTGACTGATATATACTCTAACACTGTGTGAAAATGCCTTTTGGATTCCATATTATTCCTTCTGGCACTTCTCAGAATGTAGTATCAGGACATGCTTTATAACAAATATTATTTGTTTGATAATATTTGTTGATTAACAAACACTAGTGTGAATCATGCCAGTCATCTCCCTTCTACTGTCTTTAGACCCAGTTGTTAAAGGGTTTCTACTGTAACTTAATACTAGCTCTACAAAATAATCTTGAAATAGTACTCATCTATAATACTGTCTATATTTTTTCAAAGAATCATTGAAGAAACTAAAAACTTAAATTGTGATCTACTTATGGATATGCGATGGTTTTTATATTACAATATCTAGTCCTATGTATAACTTTTTTGTAATGAACTTAGAAGACAAATAGCATGATTTTGCTTGGGTTTATGTGAGAAATCTCAGACACAGAAAGGTCAGAGTGTGTTAATGACAGAAACATTGAAACACACAGCTGTGGATTAAAACAAGCTTTTTTTTTTTTTGTGAGAAGTTCCTTCTTTTCCAATAAGTATGGAATTTGTAAAGTTCAATAAAGACGTAAATTCTTTGTAGCCTTCATTTTAGTTAGTATAAATAACTATTTGCAGAACTAGCAAGGTGTTAAAGGAAAAGAGTTATTAATATTATGGCTATATCTGCCAATTCAAAATAATCTTGGGATTAAAGTTTTTTTTTATTTCTTATTTTCAGTAATTTTCTTAGATAACACTTCAATATTCAAAAACATATGGTGTTTACAATTTTACCCACAGGCTATTTTTCCAAAATGACTTCACTGATGGGCAATCACAGGATTTTCAGAATAGATTTTTATTTCTTAATTTTTTTCTCCATCTCTTTTCTAACTTTTAACTCTTTGCTACTATCACATCATCCATTCACCAAGATAAGTTAATAAATTTATTATGTCGTAGGAGTAGTAAAATTTTATCTAATAACCTCATAAAGTAAAAGTGAATTAATGTTATTTTATTAATACAAATATATACATGACACATGTATACATATCATGATTATATATGTACAACTATTTGTTCTCTATTTGTATATATTTATAAATCTACAAACTGATACTTATTCAAAGATATAGGACCAATTTTACTTAGTTTGAAAAGTCTAGAACAACATCGTAGCTATGAAAACTCACAATAACAGAGAAAATTAATATAATAGTTCCATTTTCACATACTTTGAGCAATAGGACATCTACAATACCAGTCTGGAGTCAAAAGCATTCTAATCAGTTAATGGACATGGAGAGATTGCTTTGCTAGTAATTTCCAGCTATACTTTTGTAAGTATGAACTGTATGTCAGACACTTGAAACACATTTTCATTAATTTTTATATTCTGTCATCTCTGCAAGTTGAGCATTGTTGGGAACTAAGTCATGTGGAAGTAAAACCATTTGTCCGTCATACACTTATGAACTACTGGACTAGAATTTGAATCTAGATATGTCTGGCTGCAAGGACCCAATAAAGGAGACTGGGAAGGACAAGCTCGTAATGGTATATATCATGGCGATCTGTTAAGGCAGAATATTGATAATTTCTAGTAGATTACTACTGATTACTAGAGTGCTGTTCTAGCCTATTTGTGATTAGAGGGTTGCAAGATCATGTTCACTTACAAGCATGCAGTTTGTCTAATTGCCAATAAAGCGGAAAGGCATAGAGTGTAGCTGTTCTGGAGAGAGCACTAGTTCTGGAGTCATTTAGATCTAGGTTGGAGCACAGGTTATGTTGCATATTAGTTACACAATCATGGGCAGTTTACCTTCTCTATATTTCAATTTTTCTCATCAGCAAAATAGGCTTAGTAACAGTACCTAACAAGTATGATTCTCGAACTTTATTGAGATGATACATGTGAAGTTTATTATAAAGATTGCTTAACATATTTTAAGTATTCAATAGTGTGGTGCTAATTATTATTCATTACTTTATTATAACATGGAAACTTGTTCTAAAATATTTCTGAACGGTATGGGAGCCCACTAAGTTACCATAAAGAATAATTATAATAAAAGATAAATGAGTATTCAGAATTAGAATATCATAAATGGCAAGTAATAGAGCGCAGCTTAAAATTTACATTTTGAGCTTTATTCAAATGGTAGACACAACTGCTTTTAGCAGCCCTGCCTGGCGCAATGGAAAATTGCTTGATATTCTAAGGTGGTTGGAAGAGAATGGATACTTAAAAAAACTATCCATGTTAAATATTTACAGTATTGTTCCCCTTTCAATAAAAAACATGTTTCAGATAGATTTAATAACTGTCCAAAGTTTTGTGAGTGGCAGGGCCATGATTTAGATTTAGGTCTAAACTGCCTCTCAGCCTATATTCTCTCCATGACTCCATGACTTTAAGTAATTAGTACATGCTCTTTGAAGGCTACCTTATCTCTCAACCCAGGACAGTTTTTTAAGAGCGCTTAGTCTGGCTAGGCAGCAAGGTCTGGAGAGTTAATCTTCCAGGATGAACCCTCGATCAGTGTGGGAGAAGACTTGATTGATACATAGTTCAGCTTTCTTACATGCAGTGAAAAATTTTAAGGCATGTTCCACAGTCTTTCATGATCTCTAGCTGAGTGGAGCCCCATTTGTGTGCAGTGATAACCCTCACACTCACACACCTTTACTAGTTTTCCCCCTCTTCCTCATTTTTCTTCCTCATTTCCTTCATAGTACTTTCTAGGTATCTATCTCAAATAAAATACTTGCACTCAAATCTGGGTTTTCTTTTGGAGGATTCTAAAACCTACTATATGAAGCAAATGAAAATGGCACTGCTTAGGAGAAGCAGCTGTGTATGCTCAGCGTTCTTGTTTTCTTGAGGAGATTCCTCTGATCTACTTACTGATCTAGTCATTCTATTGAACATGGTGTGTAAATCTCTGCAATGGATGATCCCCAGGGCCCACCCAATTGTAATGCCATCTTTGTGGGTTTTTTTTTTTTCCCTTTCATCTCAATTCTTAGAACTTGTCCTTGGTAACTAGAAGAAACCCCAAACTAATGGTGGGTGAATAGAGGTCTTTGAAGTAGCACTGTCAGGCTTTCTTATGATAAGTAAATTGTATTTTTTAAATTACAAAGTAGATGGAAACTTTAAACTATTCCTTAAGATAAATCAATTAAAATCTTTAGGTCTCATCTGAAAATTTTATTGTTTTTATTTTTTTATTATTTGTTTATTTGCAATTTGTCATTTCTTTATTTCTTTGATCTAAATGAATCACAGAAGAGGCTGGAAAAACATCTGGTCTTACCCCTACACCCTCCACTCTCATTTTACTTTTTTTTCTTTTTTCTTTATTTTAATTTTATTTATTTATTAAAAATTATTGGGGTGACTTTGATTAATAAAATCACATAATTTTCAAGTATACAGTTCAACAATGTGTTGTATATATATTGCATTGTGTCATGCAAATTGAAATAAGTGAGAAAGAAAAAGTTGAAAACCATATGATTTCACTCATATGTGGGATATAAAACTGAAAGCAACAAACATGACAGAGACTCATGGACCGGACTGTGGATTAGTGGTTACCAGAAGGCAGTGGGGAAGTGGGGATGTAGACAGGAATAAAAAGGGTCAACTATTTGGTGACAGAAGAAAATCTAGCTTTGGGTGGTGAATATACTATTTTTGATAAAAATCTAGGCCAGGTGGATTTATTTTAGTTCTAAGATATATGATTTAAACATTTTTCAGGATATCCAATTTTGTAATTTCTAATATACCTTTTTACAGTTCTTTTTTCTAATTTTAACATCAATCTGTTCATTCTAGAAAATTTGGGAATAACAAGCAATGTTGAAGTAGAAAACAAAAATATGTTTTTCTTTTATTCTTAGATTCTATTTGTATATATAAATATAAATTGGCATACACATCTAAACACACACATCTAAATATATAATTAAATATATACCTAAAGTATAAATATATACTTAAAACATTAGGATCAAGTTTATAAATAGTTTGTACATTTGAAAAACAGCATTGTCTCAAGGTATTTTCCAATATTAATAAATATTCTTCAAACCAACCTATCCTAAAATCGATTTGATCCTTTTTCTACGTTTGGACAGTTATCCTATTTCTTATGTGTCATCATTATATTTATAAAAAGTTGCAGAAATCTTAGCTGGAACCTCTGATTTAGAATAAATTCCTACACATAGAATTACTGGTTCCAAGCCTAGGAGCAACTTCGTCTCTCAATACATTTTGTCTTTAAGTAAATCAGCATACTCCAACTACAAGCATATGAGAGTGAATTTTTTGAGAAAAAAAAAATCATTTTAATAGCATTGGAAAAAAGATTAAAAAATGGACCTGATAATTAACTGAGTTTTAGAAGCTATGTCCATGATTTTCAAGTACTATATATCATAAACAGTCACTGTGAAAAAAGACAGAGCTCATTTTTCTTCACCTTTTCTATTGATGTAGGCCACAATTTAAATTTAACGTTCTTTTCTGGGGAGGACCCAGTTGGGTTACATATCATAAAAGCATGTTGGATTGGTAGAACTGTGGTAACGGATTTCTTATTCACATGATTTTGTTCATTTTAGGGGGCTGAGTTGGCACACAGTTTTTGTGACATGGAGGAAAGCAAAAGAGAAATGAAAGTGTGACCCTTTCTTTTTGGTCAAACCACCCCACCCCCCTCCACAATAGAAAACCTCACACGACTTTGTTTCAATAGCAGGTGACTGAACATAAACCACGACTATGAAGTTAAAAAAAATTCCTTCACTCTGTAGAAAAAATACTGATATCTCATTTGGATGTTTTCTTTTTTTATTGCAGTATTATGCAAGGAAAGTGGTACTTAAAAAGCCATAATCCATTGCTGAAGGCATTAGTTTCCTTTTACAGTTCAGGTGCAAATGCAATATGCTATGAAAGACATGTTACATTCTTTAATGTATCTTCCAATAAACAGGGTAGAATTGTGGTCCATGTGAATTTTGAATCCTAGAAATTTCAACTAGAAAATGCAGCGAAGATAGAGATTTAAAACCACAGCGGGAACTCAAAAGCCAGCTAACACAGTCCATTATTAAAGGAGACACTTTTCTACGTGAGAATAAACTTACTAAATGTTTCTCTCCTTTTAGTTAGATATTTCAGGAACAGTTTAAGTGCATGAAAAAATAATTCGTGGTATCAGAAAGCACTTGAATGTTTCGGCTGAGAAATTTAATAGTCACC
Source organism: Eidolon dupreanum (assembly GCA_028627145.1). Taxonomy (NCBI): domain Eukaryota; kingdom Metazoa; phylum Chordata; class Mammalia; order Chiroptera; family Pteropodidae; genus Eidolon; species Eidolon dupreanum. Next base: position 58,449,248 of record CM053509.1, read on the forward strand.
TTTTCAAAGACACTCAGGGATTTTCTGCTTTGGGTTTGGACCTGAAGGCACATGTCATGTGGTTAAATGTGCTTTGCAGGCCCCAAATACTACCCTGTAAACCTCAACATTTTGTTTCTACTCTCTTTCCTTCTTTCTGTTCTGTTTATGTATGTGGGAGAGGTCTGGTGAGTGTGGCTGATCTCTCCCAGCTGTGGCCTCTCCACTCACCCTAATATCTTTCTCCATAGCTCATTTGTACCCAAGCAGTGGTGAAATTGCTGACTGGCGAGTGTATCCTGCCACAAAAGCCATAGGCAAGTCATGGCCACAACCAAAAGAGCATGAAGGATGGAAAACAACATCTGGACCATGCAATTTAAATAGCATAAACTCCTCTTTTTTCACTTAAGAAAAATCAGCCATGCAGCCTTTTGTCGTTTTCTGTTGTGGCCAGAAACCACTTAGGTGGCAATCCTGTATTAGTGAAAGAAAAAGTCCGAAAGGACTCTAGAACATGTATTACCCTCTTTTCAAGTTTTATGCACAGCTTTTTTTGGCCTGCATCCCTGAGGACTTTTCCCTGCTGGAAGTGTAGAAAGTGGCTTCCAACTGTACATCTGTCATCGATATCCCTGAGAGTACTCACTGTGCTCCCGTTTCCAGTTGCTGGGGGGCAAGGAGAGTTTGTTTTCTGTTTATATACCCCAATAACCCAAGAATGAGCAGCATATTTAGAGAGTCCATGTTCATATACATTTAGGAAAAAAAAATACAAAAATACCTCTTTCTGATTCTTAACCAGACTTAGTCATTCTTTGGCTTTTACTCGGCAATGAAGATTCATAGAGTTAGGCTGTTATATTTGTTAGTAGGATTTTATAACGAACACTGATCTTGTTGCTTTTATTTTCATCGACATTCAATACTCTTTAGCCATGAGGGTAACTAAATAATGGCTTTCTCAGTGATTTGGGTTTATCAGGAGTAACATTCATCTCTTGAGGTAGGTCAGAGAAGTATTGCCATGATAGTAGGAACAATACTAGACTAAGGGTTAAAGATCAAGCTTTGTCACTAACTGGCTATATGGCTTTAAGCAGGTCACCTTCGATTTCAGTGTTCTCATCTGTGAAAGGATAATTGAGATCTCTGTCTCTGCAAACCCAAACTTTTTCCTGAATCTTCAGAATGCAACTTGAGAAGGAAAATAAAAAAATAAATAGCTTCCATTTAATGATGCTTACTAAGTGTCAGCAACACAGAGGGATACATGAAATCCTCTGTATTCATAGTTCACTGTAATCATTAAAGGGAGTAGTTACCATTATTGTGTCCATATTACAGATGATGAATTGAGACAGAACATATAAGGAATTTCCCGATGTCACAAGAGGTAGAGCTGTAATAAAAGTTCAGATTTCTCATACCAAAGCATGACTCTTCATAATTGTGGAGCATTTATTATGATCACAGCAATTCACACATATTATCCTATTTAATCTTTAAAATAACACTGCAAGGCTTGTATTATTCTCATTATGAAGATGAAGGAATTGCAGCTTAACAAATTCAGAAATCTGCAAGAGTGACATGAGGAATGTAGAACAGGAAAGTCAGGATGCATTCCTTAGTACGCCTAATTCCAGAAGTCAAGGTTTTTTTTTTTTACTTTGTCAGTTGGATGCCTGGACATACCCAACTTTGTTGGATAATTTGGTAGCATTTTATTTACTTTTAAATTTTGGATTTGACTTTAGGTTGGCATGTTCAAATTCATTAAGTCAAATGTTAGGAAATGTTATTTATCTCATAATCTTTGGGCAAGTTTAAGTTAAGTTCCAAACCCCAGACAAAACCTTGGAAGATCTGAAGAGTTGAGGGGTGGCTGGTGGGGGCGAGTGATATCACTCAAATTAGATCCATACTATTCATTTTGTAAAGTAGACTTAGAAGTCAGATAATTTAAGAGTTCAAAAGTTCTCTTTGGAAAATATAAGTAGACACCATCCTGAAATCTGGAGAATATTGTGAAATATCTGATCTCTCTTTTAATTTTACAATATTTTGTATACAACATGAATATAAGTGGGTAGGGCACATTGGAATCTTATCAACTGATAGTTATCAAAGAGAGAAGTTGCAAGAATGGACATAAACCTGAACGTGGCTAGTTTGTCAGTAAGTGAAATAGCACTTGCTCGGAATAGTCAAAAACCTGGTTTATCCTTTGGGAAGCAGTAACAATTCGGATTCCTGGGCCCTATCTAGTTATATTGAATAAGAATCACTAAGAGCTGTGCCTAGGGCACCTACATTTCTAAAAAGCTCTCCAGATGATACTGATGTGCAACCAAGTTTGGGGAAAACTGAGCTAGGCTAGAATTTATCCTTTTAGCCTCTTGAAGCAAGTCTATGAAAAGGAGTTGTAATACTGTTTTGAGTTGTTTCTATAAGGACTTTGATGTCCTACAAAGGCATGAAAAGAAACATCATCAGGAAACTAACTTATGCTACTTTGTAAGACTGAGGCCTAAATCACAGAAAACCTCTGAAATTTACTTGTAATTTTTTTTTTTGCCTTGTATAATAGTATAATTCTGCTCCCATTTTTTTTTTTTGAGTGAATAGACCCTATATCAATTTAGTCAATGCTTTATATTTTCTGTGGTTAGAGAACCAAGCAAAACTTTTTGCTTTTATTTTGAAAGTATGGTGGATTCCTTTCATAAAAAAAAAAAAAAAGGGTCAAAAGGCACTGTGTGGGAAATTAAACTTTAGTTTTCATGAGTTCTCTTGAGATATATGTTTTAGAAATGTGCACACCATCTATCAGAATATTTTATTTCCTTTAAAGTCATTCCATAGATTTTGACATGCTCTCAACAAAATGCATTCGTTCTAAAGGACAAACACTTTGGTATTATTAATTTGCTTAAGATTTATAATGTCTTTTTAAATTATATATATGATTTAGGGTTTTTTTTTTTTTGCCCGTAATCTTCTCTTAGCTGCAATGAATAGGTTTACATATATTTTTTGAGATGATGGAAAGGGCAAGAATTATATTTGGGTCAGTGTGTACAAAAAAGCAGTAGAAATTTCCTGTGGATTATAAAAAACCATTTTAACAAAATGAGAGGAGAAACTAATATTGCAGATGTTCAGGATAAAATCAGTTGCTAGAAAAAAATCTTAAATCAAAGATTGTGAGTTCTATAAATTTTTGAAAAACAGTACACTTCATTTACAAAAACCCTTTTTTTTCTGTAGCTAATTATGGTTAGGCTTATTTCTTATCAATTAAATTAGTCAAGGAAGCACAAAAGGCAGATCTAAGAAAAATTTTTTTCCTCCACTTTTCTTATCATGAACAATTTGGTTTAGTTGATGTCTGTTTAGTTTCTAATAGTTGCATATCCCAAGATCAGTATGTAATTTATATGCAAGAAACATGCATTAGTTTTTTTAAAAAAGGCAAAGAGAAAATCAGGATGTTATGGGTCTATTCCATCGATTTCAGAAAAATAAACATGCTCGCAGCACAAAATGCCACCAGAATGATGGGAGCTAATGACTGTGGGTCTCCTTGCTTTTAATCATTTAAATTCCATCAGGGAAAAGTCCACTGGAAGGACTATTAAAATCTAAACTGAAAATGTCATTTAAAATCAAGTTTTTGGGGAAGGGGGCAGCATAGAGATTGAGCTGTAAATTGTGAATAATGTAAGTTGATTTAAGATTCAACTGTATTTTATATTTTCCAGGAGGCCATTAGAATCAGAGCATTTCTTTGGATGAATTCTGCTTTGTTTCCAAGGCCTATATTCTCATTTGGTTTGTATGGTGATCACAGCACTGCCTTGGGTGTGCTGTGTGTATGTGTGTGTGAGTGAAATGTCTCACTAGTCTGCTCCTGGCTTTCCAGCCACGCACAAATGACATCACTGCAGGGCTCTAAATCAGGAAAGGAGCTTTTACTCTGCTTAGAGCAATTCTCTCCTTTATGTTCCTGAGCAAAGTGACCTAAAGATAATGTTCATCTTTAGTTTGGCTGAATTATGTCCCTTTACATTAAAGAGCTTCCTTCCCCTGAGCTTAATCAAAACATGTTTTGATATGAGTTCTTACATAAGCCAATTGGCTTCATTTTGTTCTAGGGTCATGTCTACTTCTAAACCATCGCTGGCTTTTTGGAAAATACTTATCACTGGTCTTTAAAAAGAAATATTCTAGAGAATGTATTAATCTAAGAATAAATTTATCCTACCTACTAGTAAAATAACTTATTAATTTATGTTCTGTGATTGCAAATAATATTTTCACATTAGGAGGACAACATGAAAAGGAAATGTTACTATTTAATGAATTCTCATCAGTCTTATAATAAATTACTTATCATAAGCCAGAACACTAAATCAGTAGGATTTGGAGTTACTTGAACTGTTTGGAGAGTATCTTTTCTTTGTGTTGTGGTCTAGATGACCAGGCACCTTCTAATCTATGCACTAACTTCAGCTACAAGTGAGCAATTAGCACTTTTTAAACTCAGTTCACACCCTTAAGATATGTTTAAAGTCCCTTATGAGGATATGGACATTAAGCTAATATGCCAGTGAAATAAGCCAATAGGTTTGTGGGAATGGCAAAGTCAACAAGTGCACAATTCACCAGATTTTGGCATGTGTCTATTATTTAGTCGTTATGCATATTAAAAATCTTTTGAGCTGTGGTGTCAGTAGTGGTTCTTAAATTTTCTGGGGATTGGTAATCCCTACAAAATAATTAAAAATTCAGTTTTGCTAAAAATATGACATATGTATAAATTCAAACCATTACATTACTAAGATAGATAGATGATAGATAGATAGATAGATAGATAGATAGATAGTTTACATAATTCTCTAGAGAGTTAAGTATATTTATTGGAAAGAAGAAGAAAAAAGAATCTCAGTGTTGGACTCATAAGCCTCTAGGAAGGAGTTCAGTAGTAACTCAGACAATAGAGCATTTTGAATGTCAAAGATTCTCTGTCTCCTTGTTTTGTAATTCTAGTCTCAGTTTATTCCAAGCTATGTTTTTTTCTTTCCTGAAGGCAAGATCTGAAGGGAGTTACTGTGTATGTATGTGTGTGTGCACATCCCTGTGTGTATGTGTTTAAATGTACTAAGAAGGGAATTACCCTATATTAACTGCATAGTTATTAGGAGATGAATGAATCTAAAAAGTGGCTCTTAGATTTAGTGATTAGAACAAGTTAAAAAAACTGTATGCGATCACTGCAGAAAGATATAACATTGAGATGGTATGAAGTTTGTGAAAGATTTAGAGTTTAATAAAGTTATAAGGAATCCTATCTCTTTAATGGAAACATAAATGAAGCAGGTAGATAATATCGTCAAATATTCAGGACTATATTTTTCACTTTCAGCATTTTGATTTCCTTGTTTTTAGAGTAGCAAATTGTTGTAGTTAATGCTTAAGTGTTGGTATCAATGTTTAATGAAAGTTATGTATTTTTTCTTTTTAAATATGTGATTTTAAAAGACTTGCTGTGTGCTTAGGCACAATCTATATTGAGGAGTCAAATTTTTTTCACCAGAATACACCCCATGAGGATTATATTCCCTTGATAGGCCTTTCCTATCTTTCCTATCTTTCAAGAAGAACAGACCTACTGTTTGTATGACCTCTGATATAGTAGGAGTTTTTCTAGGAACTTGACTACAATTTACTTGTCCTGCTCGTTTGAGTTAAGATGCACTTCTTGACTATCTCTAATTGGTAAGAGAAAGATTCCAAATAGTGACCCATCTGAAATGATATTCATAAAAATTGCTTATGTAATAAAAGGAAATAGGTGCTAAATAAATCTTCCAATCTAGTTCTGCAAATGTTTCCAGGTATATATACTATAACCATACAATGTTTATTTATAATTATTACTTTCCTTGTATTCATACCACCAGAATTTGTTTATGAGCAAAGGAAGGTTACAAAAAATTAACCTGCTCTTTTGGCGCTTTTACATTTGGAAATGTTCCTCAAATCTGATTTCTGTTTTATAAAAATATGCCTTCATCTGCTTTGAAATTATCAGTTTCCCTCCTTCCTTTAAAGCTAGTTTTATTCCAAAACACTCTGAAATAAAAAATCAGGTTGAAAATAAAATAATTACGCTCGCTTTATACAGGGTATCAGTTCTGAGGTGAAGTAGCATGTAGCTCTTTTAGGCAGTGTGGTTTAAGCAAATTTTATATCTCTTTTTGAAGAGCAAATAGAAAAATCAGAATATGTGACTAGGCCTCAGGAGGTATAGTAGGCAGAATAATGGCCTGTAAAAATGTCCATGTCTTAATCCCCACAACCTGTGAATATGTTACCCTACATTGTGAAGGTACATTAAAGTTGCAAATGACATTAAGATTATTAATTAGCTGAGATGATCCTAGATTTTCCAGGTGGGTTCAATGTAATAAAAAAGATTTTTAAAGTGGAAGAAGGAAGCAGAAGAAGAGGTCAGAGTGATATGACATGAGAAGACCCACCATTGCTGGTTTTGAAGATGGAGGAAGAGGCCAGAGTCCAAGGAATGTGGGTGGCCTCTAGAAGCTGAAGAAGGAAAGGAAACAGATTCTTCACTAAAGAAAGCAAATCCTTCCGTAGAAATAAATACAGCCCTGTTGATGCAGACATTAGCCTGGTGGGACCCATTTTAGACTTCTCACCTAAAGAACTGTAGGATAGCACTTTTGTGTTGTTTTATGCATTTTATTAGTAGCAATTTGTTACAGTAATGATAGAAAATGAATATAGGAGGTATTAGACTTGTATCCAGATCTGACTTTAATTCATTTCTCTCAGGTGTGGTATGAATGGATTGTGATTTAGCTAAAGCAAGGGTATTAGTGCTCATCTTCGCCTTCCTAATAACTAGCATATTCTTAGCACAAAGGAATTCAAATTTGGTGAACATGTGTGGGAGATTTATGTAACTCATTCCTTGGCTACATGCTTGTAAGATTGAGCTGCATGTTCAGTTCCTTAGTAGCTTTTAGAAATATGTTTGGTAACTTTCTTTATACCAAATGCTAAGGACTAAATAAATTATTTTAAAAATGTATTTTAATTAAAAATTTTTTATCCCATTTTATCAACTTATGGCTGACTAATTGTCAAGTAAAAACAATTCACTTCCAAGACCAGCAAGTTTTCATTTTGTTGTTAGCTATTTAAACATAATGAGGAAGGGAAGGAGGGAGATAGGAGATAAGAGAGAGAGAGACAGAGACAGAGAGACAGAGACAGAGACAGACAGACTTCTTAGAAGATTTGTCAGTAAATATACTAAACCCAGTCAATCTCAGTGGAAAAAAGACTCCATTATCCAGCATTGGTTGAAGAATAGTTTTGCTGTCAAAAGGGTTGTATTTGCTCTGATTGAATGTGATTTAAGTAACCCCAATGGGATAGTAAAGTCAGATAAAGTTGAGATTTGACTGGGTGTGCATGACCAATAACCTTTCCAATTTAATAGAATAAATAGTGTCTCTATGTGTGCTTAACATATTGACATTATCTATATCAGAATGAATTATTTTTGAAGAAATGGCAAGGTTTTCTGACATCATGGTAAGGAAGACCTGTGACATAACAGCATTTTATCATCTGGATTCAAATATACCAAATGCATAGTGCAAAACCTACTAAGATTAGCTCATGGTGCTGGTGATATTCCCATCTTGCTGTTTTTGTACAATAAGAAGGTTCTACTGTGTAGTTCATGGGTGAAATTTAACATAAAACTTTCAGATTGTGAAAAAAGCATGCCATTTGAATTTTTTCTCAATTTTTAAGTCATATAGTTCATTATGTGAGTGCAAATATATCTAAATATTTTTCTTATGGTAGCTTCATTAATAGATAGATAATATCGGACTTTTAATGGTATATTTACAACAATAAAATAATTTTTAAGCTTTTTAAATTCATATTGAAGAAAATGTGTAAAAAGCATCAATGATAGTGATTTGGAAATATTATAAAGCATTTTTTAGCATTGCAAACTACAAATTAAGAGAAAGAAAGAAAATAAACATGTATACTTGCCAAGGATTTTAGCTTTTTACATAGGCAAAGAAACACAGCTGGGGGCCCTGATTATCTGAAGTAAGTATGGTTGATGAACCAGATAATATACTTGGATATTTTGTGGCTCACCGATTCCTTTGAAATTTTGATAAAAACTATGGTCTTTTTCCTTAAAAAATGTACACACACAATTTTTTATATTTTATATTATGTCAGAGAGTTTATAGAGCTTCGAAAGTCCATTCATGAGCTTCCCAAGGTTAAGAACCTGTTATTCTTTAAACATTGTGGCTTTCTTGTCTGGATTGCACTAATGGAATCCACTTGAACTCTGGTTTCTCAAGAGATTTAGGATTCTGGTACTTCCATATTGTAAGGGATGAATTATTTGGAACACAGCATAATTTTAAATTTTAACTAGTTCATCACCTAACCTCAGATGAAGTCTAATTATTTTCGCTGAAGTCTAGGATTTTAAACAGAGCAGAAAATTTTAGATGGGAAGTGAATTCTAGGACACAGACTAAAGAACACAGAGTAAAGAAGCAGATCCTTATTTCCCCCAACCAGGCTCACAAGGAAAATTTGAAGTTTGTAGGAAAGAACAAGAGGAGTACCCAGTGGTATTTACTGCTATATCATCAAGGCTGGTGGGGTTACATGTACAGAAGATCTGGCTGGAGGTTCCAGAGGTACAAGAGGAGGTTCTGGGAATCTGGGCACCAAACTAGTACATAATGGATTTGGAGGATGGTTGGTCAAAGTGGGGTGGGGGAAATGACTAAGTAGTAAGCATGTGGCTGACTTGATCTTGAATCTTGATCTATGGAGGTAGGCAATTTTCATGTATTTTCACTAGTATTGGGACAAAAAGTAGGCTGGATTAAGCTTACAAATAGAAACAAGCCTGCATATCTGGCCAGGTAGAAGAGCACTGCTAATTTGGGCTGAAAAGTGTGATGGATTCCTTTAGAAAAGCACCTGAATTTTCCTAGGTAGTTTATCTGTATCTAAATGAAGTCATCTATATTAGTAGGCAAATTCTGGCAGGATCTAACGGCACTTACTCTGTAGAAATCTTCCAGGTCACTCTGCTTTCCCTCTTCAAAATTATTAGTAATGGGACTAAGAAAGATGCTTTGAATCCCCAGTAGAATTTTTGATGACCTTTGTTGACCTTTGTATTTGCGGAAGATTTTTTGTAAATTCCTGAGCAATTTTATCAGGGTTAATGTTCTCAACTCCAAGACTTTGTGGTTGTTCTTTGATCTTGGTCTGGCACCAGTCCAAATGTGGTACTTCACATCTTTCTTTACTTCACATGTATGCATACACACATACACGCTCAAATATTCACAAAAAAATTTATCTTTGAAACAAAGTTTTCTGGTGTAGAGCTAATTTTACTGATGGTTTTGGGACATGAAGGTTTAAAATATTTTAGCAATTCAATTGAAAATAAGAAGTGTTAAAAGTCTGTGCAATAGGGACAAATGAGGGCTGAATCGAGCCTTGTTGCTCCATAAACCAAGGCATAAACTGAAGGACGGGACTATGTACGTCCCCAGGAAGGATGACCTTTTAAAACTCATGCAAAGACACCATGCCATCCACTTACCAACGCTTTTGCTGAGCTTATCTAGGTAGCATCTTTTCTGACTTAGAACTCAGGCTCCATGTAGGCTAGCAGCAGCTCTGCCTGTGTAGAAGAGTCTTTTGGTGGCTGTGCTGTATTACTCAGCCATTCTGAAGAACACTGGAGGCAGACTGCCTGGGTTTGAATCCTAACTCTGCCACACACTAGCTGTGTGACAGTGGGCAAGTTATTTAATCTATGTGTATCTCACTTTCCTCATCTGTAAAATAGGAATAATAAAAGTTCTATCTATAGGGTCATTGTGAGGACTACATGACATATAAGCATGTAAAGTGTTTAGCAACATTGTTTAGCACATAGTGCTCAATAAATGCTTACCATTAACATTCTTCTAAATATGTCATTTTATGCAATAATGACGATATTTTATCCACGTGATAAAACTTCTAGTAGTTTCATGTTACTGACAGAATAAAGTTCCAATACCTCAACCTGACATTTAAAGTCTGCTTACCACATCCATTCCGTTACATATGCTCTTCTTTGACATACCATAAAGCTTCCACTTTAGCCATAATGGTTTGCTCATGGACAGCCCCCTCTTGTTATGTTTACCTACAATCCTAAGCCTCTTCTCATATTGTCGAACATACTTGATAGTACAACTCACATGATACCATCTCGAAAGATAGTGGATAAATGCGTGTAAAGGTAAAAAACCAAAAAACAAAAAACAGTTTCTCCAGTGATGAGTGAAAAAATAAAGGAAGGAAAAGAGAGAAATCCAAGACTTCTTTAGCTGGGAATTGATGAGAATTTAAACAAAAGGCTTTTCTTAGGACATTTATTACCTTTGAAAACAATCTGCTCACCATGGTATGTCTACTTGTAAACAAAACTACAGGGCAGATGCCTCCTCCAGTTCTTTTCTTCTAATGCTTTTCACTTAAGGTACCAATGTCTCTCAGAAATATTTAACTTTAGTGAGGATTAAAGCCTAAAATATATAATGTGACAAAGAATGACATTTTAGATTGTAACTGAGGAGTGTAGTGAGTAATTTTTTTTAAAGTTGCTTTCGAATATCGCCCTTTGGGCTGTTGCTTAATGTGTAGGAACATGAGCATAGTTTGAATGTTAATTAATGAAAGAGGAAAATGAAAAAGATAAAAGAGGAAGGGAATCCTGACCCCTAGTGTTTACTTTTCTGCTCATATTCACTGGTGGTGGTTGCACTGCTACTTCAGACTATTTAATTGGCCTCTTTTCCATCCATATGACCTAGTTCTTTTTGCTTTTTGACTATCTCTTTGGTGTGAGTAAAAGGCTAAATGCCATTGATTTCTTTCTTTAATTTTGGTGATTATTTTCATGCCTAAAGGAAAACGTCATCTGAGAAGCAACTCTAAAAGCTGATAACAATCTGGCAAGGCACTGAAGAGAGCAGAAGCAGCAATGGAGAAGGTTTAAGTGCCCATGGGTAAATGAAATGGTTGACTTACCTGACCCTTCACATTTGAAACTGGCACCCAGACAACTGAATAGAAGGTCTCTCTGTTCTGACCAGGAGAGGCACTGAGCTATGCCACTCCTTCAAAACACTGAACTGGAAGGAGAATCTATGACCTATTTTCCATTCTGAGCTCTGTCATATCTTATGAAGTGACTCCAGTTGGATTAGGGAAGTTCTCTTTGAGGAGACTGGCATTTAAACTGTACCTGAATTATGAAAATGAGTCATGATATAGGGTAGCAGTTCCCAGAGACAAGGCACAGTTGGTGCAAAGAAAGACTTGAAGGCAAAAATTAGGTTAGTGTCTTAGAGGGACTGGCAAATGCCAGTATGAAGAGAATGAAGGGAGAGTGACAAGGAATGGAATTAAAGAGATGGATAGGAGCCATGGAAGACTGTTGACGTTGTAAGAGGTTTGAACTTATTCTTAACATGTAAACCCATTGAAGCAGTGTTGTCTAGTAGATATATAATACAAGCCACATATGTAATTTTAAATTGTATATTAGCCACGTTAACAAAGTAAAAAGAAATAAATTAGATTTAATAACATGTTATTTAACAGAATACATAAAAAATATTTCAATGTGTAGTCACTATTAAAAATTATTAATGAGATAATTTACACCCTCTTCTTAGATTAAGGTTTTGAAATCAGTGTTTATTTTACATTTATAGCACATTTCAGTTTGGATGACAAATTTTCATTGGAAATAATTGATCTGCATGGCAATTTCATAAAATTTACATTTGTGATAGTAGATTCTCATACCCAAGTTGTTCTAAACATACTTAAATGCTTTCCGATAATTAAATCAGGTGTCAATTTTTTAAATTTAGAGCAATTGAAATGAAATAAAATTAAAAATCCAGTTGTTCAGTTGCAGTAGGCACAAGTGTTCAATAGACACAGGTGGCTAGGGGCTGCCATTTTGAACAGCTTAGCATTGAAGGGTTTTAAGCAGGGGATGACAGGATTTGAATTGCTTGAAAAGGATCTCTGGTTGCTGTGTGAAGAACTGACTGTGACAGAGAAAGCATGGTATAAAGGACTGATTACACAGAGGTCAGCAAATTTTTCTATAAAGGCCAGATAGTAAAAAGGGGCCAGATAGTAAATATTTTAGGCTTTGTGAGCCATATGGTTTCTGTCTTAATTACTCAACTTTGCAATTGTAAAGCAAAAGTATCCATAGGCAATACATAAAAGAATAAGAATGGCATTGTTCCAATAAAACTTTATTGATGGACACTGGAATTTGATTTTTTTATTTGATTTGATTATTAGATTTTTTTTTACAATCATTGAAAAATATAAAACTAAGCTTACAGGATGTACAAAAAGAGGCAGCAAGTGGAATTGTGAGCTGAAGTTTTCTGACCCCCAGAGCAGGGATCTTTGGCAGTATCTCAGGTGGGAGGTGAGGGTGCAGTGGTGGGAGAAATATGGTTTCCATGGTAGAGCTGTGTGGATAGGTATCTTGCTGGGTGTTGAGAGTGAGGAAAGGGACAAGTCAAGTGCTGGGCTTCATTTTGAGCCTTACCAGATGATTTCTAAAGTTTTTTTTAGCTCCAACATTTTGTGATCTATGATTTTTAAATGGAATCCATTTTTTGACCAGAATTTGGAAGGATACACTTTATCCTCCTTGAGCAGATGCATTCCAGTGTCTGGACATTGTAAACCTGGGGATTTTCTGTGCTAAAGGAGTGTTGTATATTTTAGTTCTTTAATGACAGCCCCATTAAGCCATTTTATAATTTTCCATTTTTATGTTGTGGAATTTCATGGATCTTAAGATAGACTTTTGAATGTACCAGTGATATGCTACACTTCAGTACAACTATGATCCTGTTTAAATGGCTTAAACTTGCTTGTTTCAAAAGAGGTTCTCTGGGAATTCTAGATCATTTCAGTCCTTCCCTTCCCTTTGTTTCATCCTATTGTAGTTCTCTTTTGGTGAGCAAAGGTTTCCTGGATTAAAACAGCAATTGATTTTGTTTTTAGCTTTTATTTGAATGTATCCTTTCTCTTCAAAATACATTATGCATCCCCAAAGAAACTCATAAATTATAGACTAAGCAAAAGTTAAAATTAGATCTGAGTGTAGTGTAATGCCCAAAGGAAACTATCTGAAAAGGTTACAAGCTGTCAAAAACCAATTTGTATGGTTAAAAGCCACACAGTTAGATGCTGTTAATGGAGTATCTGTAATGATTATTTGGGCATTGGTTGCTTATTATGTCTCTGTGGCAACTAATCAGTGTGTTTCTTTGGAAGCCAGAGAGGCCTGGATGAGGCACCTATAATACCAGGGAAGTGTGTGAAAGAATATGTTGTTCCACATCAAACAAACCGCACCTCTTCTTTCTCCAGATTTTAATAATTCCCCACCCCTCCCAAATTATCATTGGTGCTGATTGCAGGAATAAAGACTAGTTACTTCAGTGAAAGGATCATAAAGTCAATCATGTGGATGAAATTACTGAGCCATCCAGCCAGCTGGTCTCTATTTGGCTCCACTTTGGTTCATTAGTTTATGGGGTGAATTTACTCCATATTTAAGGAAAGCAAAAACGGCATCAAAACTAGTTTGTAATTAATTGCAGCTTTTTAGAAAGGAATGCATTTGGAAATGGAGAATATGCAATGTCAGGTCCTGATTTCTGATTATGTTATGAATCTCCCTGAGATGTAACTTTCTTGTGTGTTTATGTTAATTCTGGGTACAGGTTAGACACTTTTTCAGACCCTTACCACTATTCTCTGTGTTTTAAGAGTTTCTCTTGCACAACTTCAAAAACTTAAAAATAACATATTGGTTCCCTGGAGTCTGTGTATCTCCAAAAAATGTAAGTCATTTGGATGCCTGGCCATATAATCTTGGCAGCTGTCTCGATGTGTTGTCTGTCATTCAGGTGATTAGATGGGCTTGTGCAACAGTGAGCTGACACTGAAATAACTGTACATCACAAAAACATTGTGGTGTCCATGCTTTGTTAGCATAATGGCTAATGTTAATTACTTGGGCATTTAATGGACCCAGAAATAACAAATACACCATTCTCCTGATTTGGAAACCTTTTATATAAGGACATAAAAGCAGTCAAGCAACTCTGGAGCTGTGCTTCTACACATGTAACTCCTCGTAACAATGGCCAAAGTAAGTGCAAAGGACACAAATGCTTTTAAACAAAAGAAACACAGTGGGATGGAGACTAGTATTTAATGCTAACTCTCATAAACACAGAAAGGAAAAATCTGTTGAACAAAGAAGCCAAATGTCATAAATATGCCTCCCTGTGTCAAAGACTGGAATTAGTTCTCACAGAACACAACAGGCAAAGGCAAAACAAAACTTCACTTGGCTAGTTATGGTGGAAACAATCTGCCCCAGACTAAGTCAAGCCACTGACAAAAGCATTTCATTGGAAGTGATGAATAGTCAGGATGCAAGCCCTGTGGCTCAAGAGTATAAGCTCAGAAAGTGTTTGAGGTGATGTCCAAATATACAAATCACTACCAGATGCCATGAGACAAAAGGGCCATAGACCTTACCATGATATTTGGACCACCTTTGGACCACATCTCATCTCCTATATCTCTTTGAGTCCTGCACCACTGAAATGGCAAGAAATTTATCCATAAATTGAAAGGTAAAGTCAGAAACATGTAAATAGACCAGTAGGAAAACTGAAATTCAGGGAGGTAATTTGCCCACAACTGTGTAACTAACTAGCTAAGAAGTCATGATCCCTTCTTGCTAGTTCTATCTTGACTCTGTGAATTTTGCATTATTTTAAATTGCCTCCAGATTTAAGTTCTTTTTCTTTCCATGTAGTGGCCAAGCATAAACAAGGGGAAACAAAGAAAGTGTGGGGAAAAAGAAGAGTAGAATTAGTTTTGTGTCTAATTCATAGGTGATAGTTTCCTCAGAGTAGATATGCCAAACTACCTGAGAGGATTGATGGAGGAGGAAAACCTAGAGCTTTGGTGATGATTCTTCACAGATAAGCCAGTTTTTGCACCCTTTGAATCTATTTTCCTCTCTTAAAGTTCCTCAAAATTTCTCCCTCAAATCCTCTCAAAATCAGTGTAGGCTCAGATAAAGTAAAAATGAATTAATTGTTGCTTTAAAAAAATGACATAGGGCTTTAAGAATTGTATTGCATCAGAAATGCAATTTTAATGGTCTGTTATATAAATGACACAATAAAACATTATAATTACCTGTTATTTACATGTGTGTTCTAAGAATTACTTAAAATTAATTGGGAACAGTGATTAACAATTTTAATCACTTTATGAAATATTCATGAACATTTATAAAAACCGCAAGGCATTTCTTTAATGAATTAATGATATTAAATATCTTTTCACAGAATATAAGGGCAGAAAAACTCATTTAGATGATGCAGTGTATGTTTCTGAAATTACTGTCAGTCTCACTGAAGAAATGGCTACCACGCATTGTTCTTAGCTGTCAGATCTATCCACAGTTACATAAGCAATTCTTTTCTGCTTTTAATAATGAACTGGATTCTCCCATCATATTCTATTAGACATGACAACAACCATAACAGCGATACCTTTGCAGATGGGCAGCATTTATACTTTTCAAAACACACATTTTGATATCAAGGGCGAGAAATCCATGGATTGTTTTTCACAGCCACTGATAGGCCATTCTGAGTGGTAGGTTGAAGGAATACCTAGAATTTAAGGCAAGATTGGAAATTGCTTCTGTCTGGATGGAAGTGAATAAGAACTGAGATAAAATGGTTAGGGTTAGTAAATGGCAAGAGGAGCACGCACGATGTTTATATGGTGGGCTGAAATAACTTCTTAAATCTTAATTGTTTGTGTTCTCCATCTGCCCCTCCAACCCCACAACTTTCCTGAAATCCACAGGGAGATACCATTGTAATGAGGACTAAAGTAAAATAAACAAGATAATTAAATTTTAAAAGGTTGTCGAGGAAGTATTACCAACAAAATGGAAGAGGTAAGAGATGAAAAGGGGATATGAAGGATGAACTAAAAAAAGGAGAATCGGATGCATTAAACTTAGGCACATAGGGTACTCAACAAATACCAGGCTTCATTATTATTCTTCTCAGTATATTTCCAGACCTTTTTAGGGAGAGGGTATTCAACTCCATTGATGGAAATTTTGGCAGTTTTATTCCTGAATGTATATTAGTAACCTGTTGTTTTAAATAATCTGTCAATTTCTAATGCTAGGTTAATTAGAATCAGCCACTTAGAATTCTGTTACTCCTAAGTAGCTGGGAAATTAGATTCCTGAATATATAAAGTGGAGGACAAGAACATGGCCTAGTGGGGACCACAAAGGACAGACATTTAATGAAATACCTGAGTGGTCAGGGCTACTTTTGACTTAGTGCTATTACCTTTATGGTGAACAGAGACACTTTCTCTTACTGAAGAGTTAGAGAAGAGGTAAACAGGTACATTCTTGAAGGAACTTTGTATTTTATCCTGATTTCGTGCTGTCATGACTTCAGAGTGCAGGTTAAAGAATTCTAAAATATTAATGATTTTGCATTTAAAAAATCATATTAGATGGCTTTATCAAAAACTTAAAAATTTAGTTTATGTTTCTTGAAGAAGAAATTCTTGTGTATAGGACATTTGGAAACTAGCAAAACATGTAAGCAAGGGAAAAAATGATCCAGAGATTTTCTCACTCAGAGAAAATCTCTATAGTATTTTGGTGTACTTCTGTTCTACTTTTTATGCATTTAAAGATGTTAAACTTTTAAAAAAAATTTAAAATATTATCTAGACAATTTAATAAAAATTGATGCCATATAGAAAGATGAAAAGGACAGATCTCTCTTCATCCTCCAAGAGAAGCATTTTTAAGTTTTCATTTTTTGGCATTCTGATAGTTATCATTATAAATGTAAACAACATATTTTGTCAGTTTCTTACCAACTTTAAAAAATCTGGTGACTCATCAGTACATTCTACCTTTATTCTTGACTTCTGCTAATTTGCATTATATTTGTATTTATGACTTTAGATGTTTTATGAATTATTAACTTTAGGCAGTATCTAAGTGATTTTACAGATTTTTTTTGGTTATATTATTATTTTTACTTTTTCAAGTTTTGTGACATTCTGTTGTATATTATATAAGTATAGTTAACTAAAAGATTTTGTGCTTTGTCTATAAGTTGAGACTAAAATATAAAAATTTTTAAAACAAACTTTTTATATGATAATGTGAATTTTATTTATTATAATCAATAAATAAAGTGTAAATGGATGCACAGAAGAAATATAAAAACCTTAAGTCACCAAACCCCCATGAAGGAAATTATTCTTATATGCATGAAGGGATGACAGGCTTTCTTTTAAAATTTTTTTAGCTTTCTTCATTTTCATTTATATTAAATTGATAGAGTTTCCTTTGACCTTAGGTCATCATCTAGTTTGTAGTCTTTTAAATTTTTCTTATGTATCCTTTTTCATAAATGGTATCTATAGAAGTAGCCTGGGTAGTAAGTTTTTCAAGTTCTTGCCTGACAATTTTTTTGTTTTGCTTTTACACTTGAGTAAAAAAAATTATGAATTCAAAATCATTTCTTCTCAGACCATTAGAGGAATTACTCCATTGTTTATAGCATTCTAAGACAATTCAAATTATTTTTCTTTTGTGTTAATCTTGTATTTGTTTGTTTTTTGTTTGTTTTTATTTTTTAGGCTCTTTCAGTTCACAGAATTTTTTCTCTTTATAAAAGAAAGAAATTTCCTTTACCCCTTTATTTTCTTTACCCCTTCACTCTTCTCTGTCTTTCAATCTCTGGCTATATGGATGTTGTATATCCACATCTTTCAACACTTTACTTATATTTTTCATCTAGCTTTTGTTTTGCTCTTAGTTCTAGGAAATTCTCTCAACTCTGTACTCCTGACCATTGGTTTGGTTATTGGCACTTTTCTTTCTATTGTTTAGTTTTTACGATAACATTTTAATTTTGTCATTCATGTTTCTAATATCTCTTTATCATCTATGATAATTTAGTGCCTTATATTGCTCTTCTCTTATTGTGACCTATTCTAATTTTATAGATATACCCGCTTCTCTAGTCCTCTGAGGAAATTAATTAGAATGTTCAAAAAGTATTTTCCTATTTATGCAGAATTCAGATTTTTTTGCTTGCTCATTTTCATTCTTCTCTTTTATGCCATTGGCTTTCCCCAAGTGGCTGCTGCTTCCTGATTGTCAATTCAGGTTTGAAAATAATGGACCAATTTAATTGATATAAAAATTAATTTAATTGAATTTACTCTTAAGTTGTAAATTATAAAATGTAAGTACATTTTAGTACTATGATTTGGTTATATTTTCTTTAGTAGATTCCAGGAAGAAACAGAATGGGAGGGTGAAGGATACAAAGAGAAGACAGCACATCTAATGGAACAAACATTTCAATAGACACAGATTTCTAGAACTCGAGCAGACTTGGAGCTATAATCAGAACACTACATTGTACAGATAAGGAAATAGGCAGAAGTGATGTGTCAAAAACAGAAATTATGATCTTTCTTTTGTATCAATAATTATATTTATAAAGAAAGCACATTTTAAATTTCTTTGAAGCCACATTGACTTTGCATGTAGATAAATCTTTATAGAAGGTAGTACTGAAACGGCAAAGTACTCTGAGATGAGTGTCAATGTGGATTTTTCAACGGGCTATTAACATTTTTCAAATTATTTCATTCATCTTCTCAGAATCTAGAGTCTCACTATTTATTCTAATGATACTCTCTGCCACATTCTCCATTATTATTGTGAAAATATATTTCCATAAAATTAAAGAGACATCAATGTCTAGTATAGAACACACTCAAAAATGGACAGCACCTGACCAAATATCCACCCATTTCACAATTTCTAAATTCATAAAAATAAATTACTTATGGCAATGGTCAAGGTTTTTTCAAACTTATATTGCACAATGTTGTGTAATATCACATCTCATCCTTAGAAGTGGCAACTTGGCATTTTATTTAAAAATTAGGTGAACATTTCTCTAATCAACGGATAGCCAAAAAAACAAAGAATCTCAGAAACTTTTCATGCAAGACCAAAGCTATAGATTTGAGTCTTGGCTCAGTCATGCATTAACAGATTATTTTGCATAAATTTCTTAACTATTCTGAGCTTTAGTTTCTTTATCTATAAAATGATTATTTAACAACATCTACTTTATAGGGTCATTTAAGTTTTAAAATATAAAAATTTAATATATAATAAACTATATTCTTATTAGAATAGTCATTTGGACAGTTATCAAATGTTTACTGAATTTATTATAAGGCTAGCACCTAATCCTTTCATTGAGATACATAACTAACAGAGTTATGGGAAATTAAATCACTTGGTGGACATAATGCCACCTATAAAATATATGTACCAACTGCAAAGTTTGGAAGTTTAATAATCATTCTAAAATTGGAGCATTAAGAAAAGACAAATAAAGTGCTGTAAGTAATGTTTTACAGTCTTATTAATTTAACAAATTGTTAAATGTGATTTTCTTTCCATCTTGGAGTCTTGGTTAGGACCTAAAAATTGAGGAAATCAGTGAAAATTGC
Source organism: Eidolon dupreanum (assembly GCA_028627145.1). Lineage (NCBI taxonomy): Eukaryota > Metazoa > Chordata > Mammalia > Chiroptera > Pteropodidae > Eidolon > Eidolon dupreanum. The sequence goes on from CM053509.1 coordinate 58,469,063, forward strand.
TTCACATTCTAAGGAAAGATGTGAGACTCATCTGTGCATGACTAACCTTTCTCTTCTAGTTTATGGAAGAGAATTCTACAGATTTTTGAAGGAAGAAAATGAGAATATGTTTTTTAACATAGCTCCATGATTGAGCAATAACTCATATAATATACAATTTACTCATATATAGTATACCATTTAATAGCTTTTGATTTATTCACAGAGTTGTGAAACCATCACAAGAATCAATTTTAAAACATTTTCATTACCCGCAAACAAAACACCTCACCTCTTAGCCATCACTCCCTTAATCCTCACCTGTCCCTCTAACCCCCAAATCCTAGGCAAACACTAATCTACTTTCTGACTATAAACTTATTTGCCTATTCTGGACATTCTATATGAATGGAATTGTACTATTTGTGATCATTTGTGACATGCCTTCTTTAACTTCACATAATGTTTTCAAGTTTCATCTATGTTATAGCATATATCAGTACTTCATTTCTTTCTATTAGCTAATAATATATATTGTATAGATTAGTTGATGTACGTTTGAGTTGTTTTTACTTTGGGCTATTATGACAAATGCTACTATAAACATTTGTATCAACATTTTTGTGTGCACACATGTTTTCATTTCTCTGGGTTATATGCCTAGGAGTGGAATTGCTGGTTAGTATGGTAACTCTTTGTTTAACCTTTTGAGAAACTGCCAGACTGTTTTCCAGAGTGGCTGAACCATTTGAACTTCCATCAGCCATGTATGAAGATTCTAATTCTTCCCACCTTGCCAACACTTGCTATTATCTGTTCTATTGGTGATAACCATCCTAGTAGGTATGAAGTGATATCTCAGTGTAATTTTGATTTGCATTTCCAAGATGGCTAATAATGTTGAGCATCTTTTTCTGTGCTAGCTATTTCTATATCTCTTGTGGAGAACTGTCTATTAAAGTCTTTTGCCTATTTTTTAACTGATTATCTGTCATTTTGTAGTGAAAGAATGTTTGTTATATTCTTGGTTTCCTCCAGCTATGTGAGACAGCTCCAAAAGAATGATACAGATATTGGCAGTATTTGCCAAAAGAAAAGACTGGCATTCCCCAGCTGGGATTTTGTAACCTTTAGAAACTTCTAGGTTGAGAACTTTTGTTGAATTGAAGCAGAGCCTGGAGAGAGAGAGCTGTGATGGGAATGGCTTTTCAAGAGATTAAGGGTATATTGAGGCTTAGTTTTACTATGGACCATGTAGATACTTGTCTTGTTGATGGCTAGGGCCATTTAGATAAGACCTTGAACATTAGTGCTTCCTGCCAACTATGGTCTCAATGTTTATGTCTCCCACCCCCAAATTCATGTTGAAATCTCAATGCCCAGTGTGATAGAGATAAGGCCTTTGGGAGGTGACTACATCATGAGGGCAGAGCCTTATTAAAGAGTTCCCCTTATAAAAGAGGTTCAAGAAAACTCCCTTGCTCTTTCCACCATGTGAGGATACAATGAGAAGTCCGTGGCCCAGAAGAAGACCCTCACTAGGCCATGCTGACACCCTGAACTTGTACTCATACTCCAGAACTGTGAGAAATAAATTTCTATTGTTTATAAGCTATGCAGACTGTGTACTTTGTTATAGCAGCCCGAATGGACTAAGACACAGGGGCAGGAGTCCTAGGAATATAGCATCATATTAAAAACGGAGGCAGAATCAGAAGTAGTTAGTCTGAGCATATTGCCTTTGTAGTGCCCAGGGCAGTGCTCAGGTCTCAGCCTGGGGATCTCTGAAGATCTCCCAAAGTAGTCCATGAGGCAAAGAGAATGATAAGACAGGGCCACATTATATAAGCACCTATCAAGTAAATCTTTGTTATTTCCATCTATCCTCCTCCTCAGGCTGCTTCCTACCCTTAATTTTCCCATTTCTGACACTCAAGTTGCAAGTCTGATGTGTGTTGGAGTAAGGGAGAAGGCTTTGAAATGATTTGAGTTTTGATTAGATTGGATTGGATATTTTTACACCTAAAAATAATACTGCTCTAATGCCTAAAAGTGACCACAAAAGCCACAGTGAACTTCTTGAAATATTTTCCAAGAGAGTGGAAAGGGGATCTAACAGAATTTCTGAAAATGGTAGTAGGGAAGAAGAAAACTAATTCTTGTTTGTACCCCCGTTAAGTCTATTCTATCTAATACATGTACACATGCACACACAAATCTGGATCTACATATTTTCATAGCATTGCATTCTTTCTAGGTCAAAGAAATAACAGTAAGCCCTTGGGTCTGTGCATCATAACACATAGCGAAATGAAATTGTACTTAATTTCCAATCATACAACATTGGGCAATGATGGAGTCAAGGAGTAGAATCTGTCTGTGACTGACAACTCATAACTAGAGTATGTAGCCCTGTGGTTTTGAACCCTGTCTAGGGCTGTTATATTGTCAGTGACTCTTAAAAGTGACTGTTTAGTTCATATTATGTGATTAAAGATCTCTGTTCTCCTGGGTGATCTCAGATCTTTTAATAACAGTTAATTTGATAAGTGAAAACATTTAGTAAACAAAATGGTTCTTTGAAATAATAGGATACACAAAAACGATTTTCCAAATTAATATATTAAATAAACATGTTAATTGTAGAAAGCCAATTATTTAGGTAACAGACTTCTAGATGCAGGATTGGAGTGATGATAGGGGTCATTCCCTGAGTGCCCGAGCCCCTGCATATTGGCCATGTCAGGCCCAGGATCAAGAGAAAACTCATGTGCTGAAAAACTGGGCATAACATCTTATAGACCCAGAGCACGGAGGCCCTTTACACAAACAGAACAAATCCTTTTCAGTGCTTTTAGACCTTAACAAACATAGGGTGATGTATAAAACTTTACTTCCCCCACCATACAGCTAGCCCCCACCCTGTGAAACCCTGAACTCTTTTCAGCACTTCTTAAATCTGCCCCATTGAACAATCTGCATTCATTGTAACAAATACAATCTCATTGAATTAGATTCTGAAGAGACTTTATAGTGAGAAAAAAAGAGGACTGATCCTGTATTCTCTTTAGTTTAAACAAGGGACAGAGCACAGCAAATGAGAAATCTTGGGTGAGCTAAGTCCACAGGAATGGGTGAGGAGGGAAGGAGATGGGGTGAAAATTGGATAGACTTGTATTAGGTAAGGAATCAATTTCTAGGTGTTCCAGGAATAGAAAACCAGTATTAATGTCAGTACTTTAATTGTGAGACTGTTAGGTGTCATGGTACATTTTCTTTTCCTTATCACAATGTGATACATTTTCTTTTAATTTAAATTTCCTTGGATGTAAGGTAGAGCATGGAGTCAGAATCATCAAAATTACAAAGTGGGAGAGAGAAAACACGCCAGTAGCTATTTGTAGATATAATAAAGATTCTACTAATCTGCATATTTATAGTTTGTATTAGCTTACTGGCCATCACAGTCTGATAAAACGTGCACTATCATCCAGGTGCACACAATGCATTGCCTAATATCATTATGATTATCTATGGTCCTCTCATTATTCACCCATTGCTTCAGTTGTATCAGAAGTAAAAGTAATAAGCCATAAGCTTCCCTGCTGTTTAACTTAACAACAAATCATTCCCAATTCCAAGCCCAATGTCAATTATACAGAGCAAATTAGGATCATGCAGGCAGATTTCTTCTTCCTTCACTGGGCAGCTGACCTCTCTCCCCTGAAGCTGTCGACCCATACAAGTGTTATATTTAGGAACTCATTTCTGATTTTTGGGAGTTACAAATCCCTAATAACTTAACAAGCAAAACATAGAGTTAGCTTTATAATGTTTCAGCACACAAATTAGCTAGACAAATAAAAAGAATTGAAAATTTTTTGAAAATAGCACTTATCATCAGTCTCTCATTCAGAAATAATAAAAGAAGATAGTTTATACAGATTTAGTAATAAGACATGACTTAAATGAATATATAACATGCTATGACCTTTCTTTTGGTGAACAGCAAGCATTTTGTTCATTATTTAGAGCCTCTTTGTTTACAATAAATGTGGTGATGAATCGAAGTTATGACATCAATTAAATCACCAGTTTATATTATTTTCAAACAGATGAAATGCAGATATTTTAAGGCAGGTAGCAAAAATCATGAGTTACTATTTATTCTTGGTCTCTAAATGTATTATACATAATCAAAAAAAGGAACATTAAAGACACTCTACAAAGCCAGCATCATATTTTACTTTACTCTGAACAAAAATAACATTTGCAGAATCCCATTACCAATAAATCTTTTAGATTTTTTCACTTAAAATCTTATGATCCCAAAGGGAAGAATAGGTAATCAGTAAGTAGAACTCTGATATCTGTCAGGAATTTTCCTGAATTAGAAGTAAACTAATTTGACAGATATTGAGAAAAAAGTTACCTTTGGTATTCTGATAAATGTATTTGAATTTTTATTTAAAGATATTTCTGAAATGGAAATAAAAACACTTTGTCATATTTAAAAAACAAAGGATCTAAAACATATAATTACCAATTATATAAAGTAAATACCCTTGGGCAAAAGGTATTCACAGACCATAGAATAGTTTAAAAATCTTGAACTTTAATATGCTTTTGGAAGTATTACTTAATAAAGTATAAATGGTTTAGTATTATATAGTTCTCATTTTAGTGATTTCAACATTCCAGAGATAGATTAAAACTGTTTTATAAATCCTCTTTGCTTACCCAACCAATGGTTATATCAGGAAAGAAAAATGTGGGAAAGGATTAAAACTTTCTGGAATATTGTATATAATATATCTAACAACGCATGGTCATCACTGACTTTTTGGAGAATTGCAGTGTCTGGTACTAAACACGACTTAGTTATGGAGCCTCTGTGGATTAAACACCCATTTCCCAGTGCAGTAGAGTTTGAATATTTCCATCACTTTATTTCTCTGGAGAAAGAGGTTCCTAAAAAATGGGACTACTACTCACTTTGGACTACACCAAGGGACTTTTCTTGAGATAAGAGTTGCCTCATTAAGATCTCTCTGTAGAACTCTACTTATTATTCTCTTTTACTCATGAACTTGAATTGAAGAGTCCACTCCACATTAGCATCCTGGGCTACCTTGGAAGTCATCAGAAGATAGTGGAAGATGGCAGCAGGACTATAATGATGACAACATCAAAAAAATTCTCTCTCTCAAACCAACATGTAACTAGTATCAGAAAAGGTCACTTAGAATGGAATCTACTTAAAACGAAAACCAAAATTTCATTGACAATAGAGGGAAAAAGAGAAGTTTAGGTGGAACTTTATCTAGAAATATAAAATAAGAAATAAGGAAAAACATGGAAAACAAAATTTATGTTACAATAAAAACTATTCTCCAATCCTTAGAACAAATGAAGAATTCACTAAATCTTAGATTTTTGAATACTCTTTCTGACATAATTTTAGAATATTCTTCATCTTTGACTTTAAGAACAGGTTTATAAAAGGAATCAATTTTTCAAAAACATTCCTCAACTTTATTAATATTCAAATGGGTTTTCCTATCCTTTTGTTTTCAAATTGTTCTTTCAAATCTCATCTTTTTCATTTTTTCCCTGTTTTTCAATTGTTTGACCTCGATAGAGTCCTTGCCTATGATTTGAACAGGTCTCTAATATTACTTTAATAGACTTTATGAAATCCAGCATTTTGGGAAGATTTTCAGTTTAACTTTTAAATTTGCATTCTATTTGCAAAGGAATTTATAGACCTCAGATTCTCAGCAGGATTATAACTGATCAAGATGTTGATTCTATGGATTAATATAGATATTATGTTAATTGCAGAAGGGAGTTCGAGTTAGAATTAATTTTACAAGTGGTCAGTTCACTACTGAATATTTTCATGCTATGACAATTTTTGATTTCCTATTGACAACTTCTTAACTGTTGAGACTCACAAAATGAATACACAGATGAAGAATCAGATACCTGTCTCTATTTCACAATCTAATAGAGAGCCAGAGAAAACAATGTAGATGTTAATAACAGCTAAATAGCTAATATTTTTTTGAAGGTGAACTATGTTATAAGCACTTGGCATATATGGATTTGTGCCCTGGAATTCTCACTGCCCTCTGTAAGAAGGAGGGGCAATTTGACCTGAGTTTGCTTATTTTACTCTTAAATCCCTTAGCTTTCTTTACTGAAAATTCTCTGTTCTGTCCATCTATTATATTAGTATACATGGATGTTCATTGTCTGTCAGACACTCTGCTAGGCTCTGGAGATATGAAGATAGATCATGTGTCTCTTTCCAACAGGAGCTCAGGATCTAATAAGGGAACCATCCGAACAGAGAAGTATAGCAGAGTGCATTTCAAAAAAAATAATGAATTGTTATAATACATTTATGATGTACTGTATTGCACTAGATGATTTACTTAGACCATTTCACTTAATGCTAACAACCTAGCTAGTGGCTGAATCTAGACTAGACTTGCACCCAGGTCTTTCTGAGACCAAAGCTGTATTCCTTACCACTGTACCCTGCTGCTTCCTCATGGTAAGGGCGAAGACAAAGGTCTATGCCCAAGGACTATGAGAACATCCAGGAGCGTCTCCTAACCTAGTCTGTGGGTGCTTAGGAAAGCCTTCTTGGGGGTATTGCATGAGCTAGAATGCTGGAGAACAGGCACACAGCCTCTTGGCAAGGAAGAGAAAAATGGAGATATGGTAGAGGGACAGGTTGGGTTCAGGAAATTATTCTGTCTTTGTTTTCTTCAGTATTATAAGCATAGTTATAGTATAGACCATTTTACACTACATTACCTAGAATATAGCAATGTAATTTCATTTATAATCACAGTTAGTGTTCCTAACACCAGAAAATTCTAAAGAAAATCTTCTGTCTAATCATCATCCCCATTTTTGTATTAAAGAATTCAAAAGCCTGTCGCCTCAGGCAGTGTACTTAACAGGGATTGTTACTCAACTGAACATTGCTGCTTCTTATTCTTTCTACCACATATATTTACCAAAAATGTCATATGGTATTTTGCATTTATATAATGCATTTTAGGGCAAGGAAAACCCAATAAAATCAGTCGGCTTATGCAATGTTCAAAGTGTTTAATAAGCTTTTTTTTTTTTTTTTAGTAAACCATTTAAACGAGTTTCTTTTTTCTTTCATTAATTAACTCACCAGTACACCAAATACGTATCAGATAAATGAGTTGATAGGGTCCTCAGTTTAGTAGAAGATGCAATACGGAAAGCACTAATTAGGCAAGCAAGAGCTCCAGATAATTAAATAGTGATTAATAGATTTTTGTGCTACCAAAATTAAAAGTAACTAATTGGTTGAAAAATATTTTAAAATTGTATGTTGGGAACTTAAATGTTGAATGTGATTCTGAGGGATACTAAGATTATGTTGGTTTTGTTAAGAGTGAAGTTTTTATCTTTTTACTCGTTTTTTCCCCCCTTCTGACATCTTGTGTCAAAGTGTTCCCGTGTTAATAATAGAATGTAATGGAAGTTTATGCAATTAAATACAGCGAGAGAGTTTATAGACCATTTATCATTGGATATGGGTCATATACTGTGAATTTCAGAAAATAAAAGGGAATTCCATTTGTAGCTCACTCTTGCCTGAAGCTCACCTAATGAAATCTTTCTCACTCATAGAATTAACAGTGTATCCAGCCGAAAAGTATTTAACATTCTCTGTGCATACTAAGCATGCAAAAGTAGAATAAAAACTTGCATACTTACAGGGGATTTTTGTTGCTTTTTCTTCAGCCCAAATTAGGCAGCTCTTGTTCATTTAGTGTATTTGAAAGGAGCTGAACTTTTAAAATTCTGAACTGTCAGTCCCCATCATTTCATTTGACAGCTGACACTTTGAGAGTGAAGAACACACAAATCATGTGTGTAGCGAAATGCTGCTAATAAATGCTATTGTTTTTCCTGATGGAAAAGGAGCACCTTAAACAACTGTTTGCAGATCCAATGGGTTTGTTATGATGCAAAATACATGTTTGGCTGTCACCATTTTTGTTTACTACCTGTAGAGCATAAAATTGCTGATAAAAAAAATTGAAGAAACATAAGGCCAGATTCATTAAGAAAAGAACCAGGCTTTTTTCCTGCCTGCCCACCTTTACCCCACACCCTCCCATTTTAATATGATAAATGCTGAGTCTTCAATAAGGCATGAAACTAAATAAATAATGTATGGTTCTTGAGATAAATTACAAGATATCTGTATTTATGGAAAACAGGAATTCTGAAACATTTGTTTGTCTCCTTATACTCTGCTAGCTAAGCTAGGAAACTTGAAAAAATTGGCTCTGCAATTTTGGATTTTCATTTGAGAATGTCTATGATAGCTTTCAAGGCTTTATAGCTTTGTTTTCTACCATCAAACTTTTGAGACCAAAGTGTTTGTTAGTAAGTTGGAAGGAGTCACCTTCCTGACACAGAAAATCTCTGTATATCCTTCAGACCTATTGATCTGTCAAAACTATATAGAAGAATGCATCATATTTTATTAAAATCTTTCTTTGCTAATATCAGCTGATAAGCATTTAGCAAGATTCCTATTTTGTTTTACATGTACCTATTACAGAGAAAGATAGGTTTGAGAAATAGTGTGCTTTGCCTACTTTATGGTATATTATCACTCAAAACACTTTTACCTCTTAAATATTTTATAAATATTGCTATTAAACTTAATGAATATCTTTGATTATCTTAGTAAACTTCAGTAAGATGTCTAATAGATTGAAATTGGCCTGACCCAAATAATGAACTGAAAAGGTTATAGTGTGGGGTATGATGGTTAATTTTATGTGTCAATTTGGGCCACCAGGTTTCAAGATATTTGCTCAAATATCATTTTAGGTGTGTGTGATGATGGTGTTTTGAGATAAGATTAATCTTTGAATTAGTAGACTAATTACCCTTCCTAATGTAGGTGGATTTTATCTAATCAGTTGAAGGCCTAAATAGAACAAGAAGTCAGACCCTCCCTTAAGTAAGAGAGAACTCCTCCTGCCTGACTGCTTGAGATAGGACATCAGTTTTTTTTTGCCTCGGACTTAGACTGGAACTTTGGCTTTTGTTGAATCTCAAGCCTGCTGGCTTTTGAACTGGATCTTATACTCATCAGCTCTCTTGGTTCTGAGGCCTTTGAACTGAGACTGGCTCTCCTGTTACTTCAGCTTCCAACTGCAGATCTTGGGGACTTCTTAGCCTCTATAACTGCGTGAACCTATTCCTTACAATAAATCTTTCTGTATATATGCATCCTGTTTGTTCTGTTTCTCTAAAGAACTCATTACTTCATGGGGTTTAAATTCTGAAAAAAATATATAGTAGTGCAAAAAGTTCAGGAGTAACTGTTATTTCTTTTTCTTTTAACATAATGACTTTTAGCTTTCAGTGCAAATAATAGGAAAAGGAAATTATTTTCAATATTGTTTCATACTGATGAACTGACAGAGATAACTCCCTTAAGTATCTAGATAGGAAACATACATACATATATACACACATACATACATATGAAAACATTAAAAACCTCATCACTACATGTGCTTGAACAATGTTAACATCTCATGCACATATTTATGCATATATACATAGAAAGTATAGTTGATTGAAAAAATGCTCAATAGAGAGTCCAGTAAATTAGTTCTAGTGGTAAATTCTAGTAAATTAGTTTCATGTCTCAGTATGGCTCTAAACAAGAAAATGCTGTGGACTTTTACAGAAAAGTGCCCTTTAAATTCAAGGAACGTACAGACAAATATTAAGGATATAATCTGCATTGTTTTCATAGGAAGGCATGTAGAGTCTATGTATCCCACTGGGAAACTAAATGTTCCTTCTGGAGAAACCATTGGTCTGCTTTCTAGTTTCACTGCTCTGACCTCTCCTCCAGGTTTTCCTTGAAATATGTTTAACTTTGAGTCACCATCTCTATTGTTTGCTTACTCACCTTCTGAAAACCAACAGGTCAAAAGTCAATGGGTACTTTTTAAAATTCATGACTGTCATAGGATGTATGATTCCCAAGACAGCAGTGGCAAATTACCAGGCTCACAGATGGATACTCCCCAGAATGTTCTTCTGTGGCTAAGATTTTACTGGAGTTGCTCCTTATGCCCACAAACAGGCAGTTTGCTTGGTTTGTCATTCCTTTCCAAAGGTACTTAAGGAAGGTGGAAGCCTAGAGTGAGCAGTTAGGTTCATATATGTGAGAGCACAAGTGAATTAAAGTTCCAGTGACTCAAGTCTCAGAGGCAATTACAGAGGTTTTCAGTAGTTAAACCAAGGTAACTTGCAAAGAACCTAATTTCATTGCTGACTTGATCTTTAAATCAATATTTTCCACAGACATTATATATGATAGCATATGTAGGCTGTGAAAGTAGGAATTGAAGCCCTGGAACAGATTTAAAGGGGAGAAAGCGAGTCTTTATATGAGGTTGAATTTTCAAGTATTATCGAGGGCAAAAGTTTTTAAAATCTTAAATTACCTGTCACTCTGTAGCAGAGAACAGTTCCAGAAACTTGACTTTGCTCTTACATAGTCATACCACATAATGTCAGAGACCCCTGAAAGGGTACTTAGAAAGATATATTGCAATATGTTATGCAATTCCCTATTCCTCTGGCCAGGAGAATTAGGAATTTGGGAGGTTTTTTATGTGGGGTAAGGGATAGAGAGGGTAAAGAATTGACATGGAAATTGATTTTTAAAGATACTAAAATCTGAGCAGTTTTTACTGCATAGCCACAGGATACTGGCTAAAACAATTTGAAGGAAGGCAGTAGAGAGACTGAACTGAAGGCTACAGTGAATAGGTTCTGGAAAAACCCTTTCGATACAATTTAAATGGAGGAGAACATCACTGATCTGATTCTTTCCACTTTCACTGGAAGGCCTGAGGAGCAAGGAGGTTGGATGCAGCAACTGACAAATGCCCACTGTAGCTGGTGTGACTATTGCTTGGATTGTGCACAAAGGAAAATCAGTCAGTAGTGCCCTCTGAACCCTGACTGGATCAGAATGTCCATCTTACACAGTATTGCAGATGGGTCAACATCTTGGTAAGTAGTTCATGGGTTAAAAACTTGGGCTTTGGAGACAGACACACCTGGTTTCAAATCCCAGCTCCACAGTTCCTAACTGGGTTTCCTGAAAATTTTACTAAATCTCTTTAGGCTCAATTCCTTCACCTGTTAAGTGAGTTTAATAATAGTATCTAACTTACACTAAAACAGGTTCTATGTGAACATGCTTACCAGAGGTCCTGGCACTTCACACATGCACAGTGCAGTTTAGCTAATTAGTTACATAAAGAAAGTAACAAACGGAAGCTGATATGATCATGATTAACATAATACAAAGTGGGTAGAGTAAGGCAGTCCTGAAAATCAGAGTTGGCTTGATGCAACTGAACATCCTGTTGGTAGAGTGCTGGGCTGAAAAAAAAAGCTTGGGTTTATCCCTATTTTCATCACCAGTGAAAACACTGCAGAGAGGCCACATTCTAAACACTTTCTAATGGTGGCAGCTGAAATCTTATGATTAAAAATGGGCAAATGTAAAATAGTGAATATTTATTCTTGGACAAGGGTGATTTACTAACTGTTCCTCTAATGTAAGCTTGGTTTGGAATCTTTACAAATTCAGGCAGAATTGATAACAATACTTGAAAATAAGACATGAAGACTCATTTTCAAATGACTTTAAGTTGTGTAAAAGAACCTTTTGTCAGTGAAAGAACTAAAAGGATGTCATGTCTTTCTACCATTCACAAAGCCTAAAGTCTCAAATGTTGGAAACATATGGTTTTAAAGTTCTATGTCTGAGTCTGCAATGTTGATGGAGTTTTATGTAAAGAGATAAAAATCTGTGCATGGACTGTCACAAGCTGTTTCAGTGAACAGAGTCACTGTTGCTAAACCAATGCTGATATTCTTAAATGGGTTACAATGAAAACCACCTGTAAGCCAGACAGGTTTGGGAGTGGTAAAAATCATCAAGGGATCCAGGTCAAAAATAATGTAAATAAGATGGGCAAGAGAGGTTGAATAGTATCAAAGAGTCACATGGTGATGAAAATCTCCAGAAAAAAGAATGCAGAAACAGGTGTGACTTCTATCAGAAGTATGGCAGGAGTGTGTTTCTGAGGAAAGAGACTGTGATTCACTAAATAGCGGTCTGGTATTCCTGATCTAGTCGCCTTTTTAAAATATTATTTACCCTAATTATGCTACACATAAAGTGGGCAGGAGACTCCACAGCTCCAGTAAAGATACACAATGTTGACAAATAGAGTGCAAATTTTGAGGTGAAGAACTTCCTGGAAGAAGTACTTGACAGTCTCCATGACTCTCTTATTGGAGCAGGACAAGTTAAGGGCGGGGGGGTGGGGTGGATAGAAATTTGTCAGCTGTTTTATATTTGCCTAGATTAATTTCCATACCTTATCTCATTTAACCATTTGACCCTCATGTGGTAGGCAAGGTGAAGGAAGTCTTGATCAGTGAACAGCCTTTATGAAATATTTTGTTCTAGATGAATTTGATGAGGCATAGTAAAAATAAAGATAAATGAGATCTAATAAGTTAAGTTGAACCTCTTCTGAACATTTGGTTTTCACAGATTCTGACCTCATTTTTGGTCAACTCACATTAATGAATTTCCTAGATATTTTTAAATGGTTGAAGGATCATGGGTATTTATGTGATGGTAGTGGTCAAGTGTGATCTGAGAAGGTTATTAAACCCAAAGGGTTTTAGAGTAGAGAAAGAAATGCATATTAACAATTAAAACAAGCAAAGCAAATTAATAGCCACGTAGAGAGGGATTATTGTATAAGGATCAGGCACATGAGCTCTGTAGTCAATTGCCTGATTCTACCATGTGTTAGCTGATAACCTCAGGCAAGTTCTTTTACTACTCTAAACTTCAGGCTCCTCCTTGCTAAGTAGCACCTATGATAACATGTCTAAAGCCCTATCATAATGCCTGGAATATAATGAGTATTCAGGAACGGTAGCTATCATTATTAATCATTATAAGCTAAGTGCGACAATTAGGACTTTATCGAAAACTTTGAAAATGTTTCTTTTTAAATTTATTTTTTGATTACATTGACATACTATATTAGTTTCAGATGTACAACATAATGTTAAAACATTTATATACATTACAAAGTGATCGATCCCCCCATTAGTCTACTACTAATCTGACACCATACATAGCTATTACATTATTGACTATATTCTCTATGCTGCACTTTATTTACATCCTTGTAACTACTTTATATCTGGCAATTTGTACTTCTTGCTCTTTTATCTTTTTCATTCATTCTCTTAAGCCCCCTTCCATCTGGCAATCATCAGTTTGTCCTCTGTAACTATGAGTTTGTTTCTGCTTTGTTTGTTTATTTTATTTTTTTAGATTCCACATGTAAGTAAAATCATGTGGTATTTGTCTTTCTTTGTCTGACTTACTTTACTTTGCCTACTACCCTCTAGGTCCATCCATGCAAGATTTCATTCTTTTTTTTTTATAGCAGAGTAATATTTCATCGTATATATGTATCACAACTTCTTTATTCAGTTGTCTATTGATGGGCACCTAGATTTCTTCCATATCTTGACTACTGTAAACACTACTGCACTGAACATAGGAGTATGTATATCTTTCATATTAGTGTTTTGGGTTTCTTCAGATGAATATTCAGAAGTGAAATTGCTGGGTCATATGGTAATTCTTTTTTTAATTTTTTTTGAGGAAACTCCATACTGTTTTCCATAGTGGCTGCACCAATTTATAAACCAACTAACAGTGTGTGAGGGTTCCTTTTTCTCCACATCTTCACCAGCACTTGTTTGTTGACTTATTGATGATAGACTTTCTGACACGTGTGAGGTGATATCTCATTGTGGTTTTAATTTGAATTTCTCTAATGATTAGCGACATTGAACATCTTTTCATATGTCTATTGACCATCTGTGTGTATTTTTTGGAGTAATATCTATTCACATCCTCTGTTCATTTTTTAATTGGATTGCTTTGTTTAGTATTAAGTTTTATGAGTTTTTAAATATATTTTGGATATTCCCACCTTATTAGATATATCATTGGTGAATATCTTCTGCATTATGAAAAAATTAATGGCATATCATTGGATCTGATTTTTGAAAGATTAATTTCAATGTATGGAAGTAGTGTGGTATAGTTAATTAAAACAAAGTGAAACAATTAAAAAACTCTTGGACTTTGATGTTAAAGGACTTGGTCCAGTTTCCTATTTCTGGTCAATTTTTACTGATTTTCTACTATATGTCAGGCATTAACTATGTCACAACCTGTGTGAACCTCAGTCTCTGGATCAGAAGTTAAAATGAAAAACATATCTATTGCTTCTATAAGGAAGAAATGTAAAATGCTGGAGGAAAGCATATTATGATCTGAAAATTATTATTGTTATTATTATTATTTTAAGGCATACAGAATGCATGGGAAAGGGCAATTTAGTCTGAGAGACTACCATGAATTAAAGGCATGGAAGTATAATGGCACACACAATGTTTAGGAAATGACCAAAAGGTAGGTATGACTGAAATATAAGGGTATAGAAGGAAATACTTTGATGGAGTACTTTATGGAGGGACCTTAATGTCAGGCTATAGGGTTTGTGCTTTATTCTGTGTCCAGCAGGGAGTCAGGGTTTAAAAAGAGTATTCTAGCATGTTCTGGAAAGATTACCCTACACCCTGTATTACAATAGGCTGGAAAAGTGCCCATTATTACATTATTAGTAAGGAGATCATAAGATAGTTTTATCTCAAGCGCTGTCACCATCTTACTTTTATTCCTTCCATTTTCCTGGCCCTAGCCTATGTCATTCTTTGGCTATTCTCAGTAATTCTCAGACTGAGTAATATATTAATTATTTTCTATGAAACTTTAATGCCTAAACTTTGCTGCAGACTATTGAATTAACATCTGGATGGTACAGCCCAGACTATGCATTTGAAAAATCAGTACAGGTGATTATAATGTCCAAACAGGATTGAAAAGTACCTTTTGAACTTCCTTTCAACCTATAGCACCTTATGATTTTGTGAGGAGGCTTGTTAAAATGCAAGAAATATCTGTATGTTATGGTGGTCTATTGTTAAATTAAGGTATCAGTGGGTGTAAGAAAGAGGAATCTTGTCACTTGGCCAAGATTCAGGGAAACCAACAACAGCAGGGCACTTGGTAGAGTACGGGTCAAAGAGAAACCAGAGCCTGCTTGGGATTCCGGGTGACAAGTTCAGAGATAGGAAGGTGACTTGAGATTCAGCTACATAGCTGAGTAATCATCAGGTACCCAGAGATCCCTTTTCATGTTGTGCTGTCCATATGACTCAGCTACTTTCTCAGGTGCTGTTATTTTTCTGTGTGAATTTTCACTATAGCTCCTACTACTAACTACTACTACTAACTGCTATTAACTCTTTGGTCAAGTCAATTGTGATTGTGTGGCAGGGTCTCTTAGGGTAGAATGTGTGTAGAATTGCTGAAGTAGGGACCTGGGCTTTTCAGAAGGGCATTGTTGAGTAATGGTATTTATAGTTAATCTGTAGTTAGCACGTGAGGCACAGGTGTAAGCATTTTACATGTGTAGTAGTTTTATTTTTATAACTTACATAATTTGTCTTTATTTAATAAATGTGAAACTATATATAAATATAAATTTATATAAACACATAAATATATATAGCAACTACTCTGTACCAGGTACTATTCTAAGTACTTAACAATTTTTTTTCGGTACTTTACATTTCTTGACTCATTCAATGAAAACTTATGAGGTGGCTACTATTATTTTCTCATTTTACAGACAAAATTCATAAAGTTAGCACCTTTTGTGAGGTCATATGGCTCAAAGTGGCAAAACTGAGATTTGAACTCATGCACTCTAGGTACATGTTTACCTATTGTACCATTTATGGATTTTGTTTCTTTACACAGGTAGATAACCCAAGGTACTAAAAGTATATTCATTCTTATTATGCATCTCAGGTCGACCTGCAGAGTGGTATGAGGATGGGCAGGTAGTCTAGTGCCTGCTGGTCAGTGAACTCTGGTTTTTAAGTTTATATCTTGTGCTCTTTTCCACCCTTCTCTTCACTCTTTAAAGTTCTATATGTCTGGCACTATGTTCTGAATAAATATTAAATAAATGTGGGATAACTGAATGAATGAATGAATACATAAGGGAGTATGATTTCAAAAAATTTTAGGAACAATTGAATTGAAGTTTGAAGGAAGATGGAAAGATTCTTTGGCAGAGTGGAAAATCACATGTGATGGTTTGATAATTTCATATTAAGAATGAATACCACCACTTGACTTTGCCTCATATCTCAAAAGACTCCACTGAGACCTGATAAAGTGTTTAAAAGATTTTTGTTCCTAATCTTCTTAGTTTGTAAAATTTGAACAATTTGACACCCCAGAATATAGAAGATTGTTGCTACTTTTCCAGTGAGACTATTATGAGAATTAGTCATCATTTAGTATCTTGTTGTGAGTCTTGTGCGATAGCGAATAAAAAACAAGAGGAGAAAAAATTAAGTAAAATCTCAACAACTTTGCAACACTAGGAATATTAGCATTTGATGAGGTTTTTATTTTATTCTTGAATTTTTAAAAAGAAAAAAGTAATGAAAAAGAAAACTCAGAGACTCATTTGGAACATATTCTTCAAGAACATTTTATGAAGAAAATGTATTTTTAGTTACTCACCAGGGTAAGGATGAGGCCATCAGTGAAAGTGGGATGCACACACTGAAAACCAAGAGCAATGACAGCCTGGTTCTATTTCTTCACTGTGGAAGAAGGAGCAGACAGAGGAAAGAGAGTTAACAGCTGCAGATGTGCAATAAACAAACACAAGGGACTAAGTGGGAGCTCAGTGCCAAATTAAACCTGTGCATGAACCTTATTTGTTTCCTTGCAGTTAAGGGGAGAACACCACCATCCAAACAGAGAAGCTACATAAGGCAGGCTATGTAGAAACTGGAATCAAGGTTTCCAATCAGAAAAGGTTTTTGTGTCTTTTCCTATTAAGAACTTGGTTTAGCAGCTCTGCAACATTAAAGACATTGGCTCTAATCAATGTCTTTAGAGAGGGAGAGCCTAAGAAATGTTCACATAAAATATTTTGACAATGTCACATGATGCCTAAAGTGTATGCTTTAATTGTAAATGAAAGAAAGAGGACATTTTCCCATTCAAGAGTTGCTTCTGATTATTCTATGTATCTGGTGAAATCTTACAAATACAAGATACTCATGTAATAGTTATATTATATAATACCCGGTATTGTATATACTCGCATTCTTTTTTAATAAATCAAGTCTCTTTACTTTTAATTCTGTGAAATGGTGTCATTTCAAATTATTTACTTACATTTTACATAAGAAAATTAATTCATCCTTGATATCACTTGCATGTCTTACAAAACTCCTTCCATTTTTTTCTTCCTTCAGTTTCCTTTTGTCCCCCAACCATCTCACCAAC
Organism: Eidolon dupreanum; assembly: GCA_028627145.1. Classification (NCBI taxonomy): domain Eukaryota; kingdom Metazoa; phylum Chordata; class Mammalia; order Chiroptera; family Pteropodidae; genus Eidolon; species Eidolon dupreanum. The sequence continues at coordinate 58,486,644 of CM053509.1, forward strand.
TGTGGCCAAGAAGTAGAATATGACAAAATGGAAACATGCTGGAATCTGGTTTTGTAATTGAGATTCTAAAGAGATGCATGTATTCAGACTTAGCAATATTGTAATAACAAAATGCACATTGAGTATAGGAAAAGTTTGGAGGAATAGAAATCTTCAATTAGAATCCCTCAAATTTATCTTTAGAAATTAGTTCAAATAGGAAATTATTTAGAATGACTTATTTACTATTACATTTTATAAAGATGTCATATTTGTTATCTAAATCATTGTTATAGTCTCATGTACCATGGGGAGGAGTGCTAGTTTTCTAACTACTTTATAACCTGGAAACAGAGGCAGAAAGAAAGTAAATGATATGCTTAAGTTATGAGACAAAGAAAAAAAGGAGAATTATTTCAGTTCCATATTTAGTGGTTCCCAAAAGCCAGTCTCTCATATCAAGTCCCCTTTCTTTAATAAATTTGTTAATCAAAAGCCATTCTCTGTAGGTAGATACAGAATAAGAATGATTTTCTTGGTGATGATTTGTTAATCTTTTTGTAAGATAAAGCTAGTCTTAATTTTTCAGTAGTCATCGTTACATTATCATTAAGATGGTTGGTTGCAGTGCTGGCAGTCAAGTCCCTAAATCTGAAGGTGATGTTAATGAAGGGAGAAATGAGTAAGACATTTGGATGAGTTTCAGTTATAGAAAGAGTTCTGATTCTCTTATTAAAATTTGCAAACTTCCAATTATGCAACTATTTCATAGTGCTTTGCAAATGGAAAATCAGTTGACCAGGCTTAGATCCTACTGGTAGATCCCAACACGCTTTGGTTTGGTAAAGTGACCCTCCCCACATTTTCAGTATATGTTGGCTCTTGATTTTTTGTTGGTTGTAACTATAGAATTACACAGGTAGAAAATATTCTTGTTGCATAACCAAACAACCCAGTCTGGTTAATAAAGCAGAATACAATATTGAAAGAGAAATGATGTTAGTCAATTTTGCTTTTAATTCTCAATGGAGAATCTTTAACTGCAAAAACCAAACCAAATCAAATGAGCAAATAAACAATGACAACAGTCACAACAATGTACTCTGAAAAAAGCCAGACAGACTTTTGACTTGTTATTAGTAACCAAAATGAAATTTCAAACTTTAGAATTTTAAGATAGTTTTATGAAGCTAAGAAACTATCAAGGTTTGTCACTGATGTGGATTTATTTGTGTGTGTGTGTGTGTGTGTGTAGAAACGGTGCTGGCATAAGTAAATAATTTTAGAGCTGTGGGGGTCTCTTAAACCTCATGTTTATTATTGATGGGGTCAAAAGAAAATATGAAATAAAATTTTCTTCCCCATTTGGCAGCTTCATTCAGTTCAGCAGAGATGAGAGAAGCTGTGAAGACCAGGACGAGAAGCAGCATCCTTTTAGCCACACTTCACAATGGCTTCAGGGAACGGGACAACAAGAATTTTTTGGCCTTTAGCATGGAAACAGAAACACCAGCCCTCAAAGATTTCTGTTTTGGGTGAACAAGAACAATTGGTGAAAACACAAACAAAAATAAATAAACAAAAAAAGGTAAAAAAGAGAAAAAAATCAAAACAAATAAAACAGAACAATTAGTGAGGTTTGGCAAAATAAAGGGAAAAATATTAACCTTTGAAGTAGAGAGAGAGAAACAAATAACCACAAGTGGGCCAAAAACATCTTAATTCTTCCTACATAGATTTTTCTTTCTTCTTTTCAATTATTATACTTAGCAAGCCTCTCTCTGTCTTCTCACCTTTGCTAAACATAGTATTTTGAATAACTAGCCTTTTTGATGTCCCATGCATTAAAATTTTCGGATTGTTTAAAGATATTTTGTCTTAATAGAATAAAAAAATGGTTTTCAAGATATGAGAAAAAAATTGTCACAAAAGCGTGGTCCCTGTACCTCACTTCACCCATGATTGCCTGCTTTTCTCCTTTCCTTCCTCCATCCCTCTCTACTTTCCTTCCTTCTGTCTTCTTTCTCTTCCTTCTGTCTTTTATCCTAAAATGCTTATTAAATGTACAAAACATGCAAAGCATAGATGAATTCTTTATTAATAAATAACATTTCAAAAGTTGATATATAAATCTAAGTTGGTCATTTGCCATTTATTTGTTCATCTTTTCAATGGGAGATTTGTTTCTTAATATAGAATTTAATGGCTTTTTAGGTTTTAAATATATTAAATACTCTGCTATATATATATATATATATATATATATACATATACACATATATATATACATATATATATATACACACATATATATATATATATATGCACTTTAGCTGGGATTCTTATGTAGCTTCAGTATAATTCATGATAATAATGATATGATAGATTCTGAATAAAGTTTGAGTCTATATTTGTCTTTGGAGCTGAGATGTTTATCCTGGAGGCAGCATATGGTTGGGTTTTGCTTTTTGATCCATTCTGCAACTCTGTGCCTTTTTATTGGTGAGTTCAGTCCATTTACATTTTGGGTGATTATCGAAATATGAAGTCTTCTGGTAGGCATTTTATCTTTTGCTTTCTGGTAGCTCAGTGTTTCCATTGCTTCCTTGTCCTTGTGTTTCTGTTTTCTTTATTTTCATTGGCTTTTGTAGGTTTTGCCTCCAGTTCTGCTTGTTTTATGTTATATAGTTCAGTTCTGGCTCTATGGTGTGTGGTTACCATTATAAATATGAAAAAGATAATTATATATATATATACACACACACATATATATATATACACATATATATATACATATACACACACACACACACACACATATATATATATATATATATATATATATATATATATATATATACAGTCATCCATTTTCTTCTGTGTGTGCTTTATCTCCTTTCCCTTTTTTGAATTTAGATCTTTGAATTCTCCTCTTTTCAGTCATTGTTATCTCAATTTGTCCCTATGTAGGCTGAATGTCATTACTATCTTGCTGTAGCAATTCTCTTCTTATTATTTAAGTTTATAATGCCCTGTTCTTAGTAAGAGTTGCACTCCTCTGCTTCTAATTGCCTGATAGTCACTTTACTCCTAATTATGTATTTTTCCTTTTTGTTTTGTTATTTTGTTTTAGATGAGCTTACACATTTCAGTATTTCCTGTAGTGTAGGCCTCGTAGTGGAGAATTTCCTTAATTTTTGTATGCCTGGAAAGGTCTTTATTTCTCCTCCATATCTAAAGGAGAGCTTAGCTAGATACATTATTCTAGGCTGATAGTTCCTTTCACTTAATAGTTTAAATATTTGATTCCATTCCTTTCTGCTCATAAGGTTTGCACTGAGAAGTCTGATAATAATCTAATGGGTTTTCCTTTATAAGTTACTGTCTTCTTTTCCCTGGCTGCCCTGAGAATTCTGTCTTTGTTGTTGATTTTTGATAAGTTTAATATAATGTGTCTTAGTGAAGGCCGTTTTTGGTTCAGATAATTGGGTGTTCTGTTGACTTCTTGAATTCTAAGCTCCAGCTCATTCCTTGTCCACTATTTGTCTGAAAATGATTTCTAGTCCCTGCTCCTTTTCCCTACCTTTTTAAATGCCCATTATTCTTATGCTTCCTCTCCTGATGGTAACAGCTAGTTGTTGTATTTCTCTTTCATTATTTTTCATTCTTCAGTTTCTCTCTTCTTCCTTCTGATTTATTTCTAGATTTCTGTCTTCAATATCACTGATCCTTTCCTCCATTTGGTCAACTCCTTGCTCTGCTCATCTAGTTGTTTTTATAATTCCTGAAATTGTTGATTTGAGTTGTTTTGGATCTTATCGAGTTTTTTCAGAAGTACCATCCTGAATTCTCTCTCATTTAAGTCACATATTTCTATGTCTGTAAGCTTATTTTCTGGAGATTTTTATTTTTCTTTCTGAAATGCCTTGTTATCTTGGTTGTTCATGGTGTTTAATTGACTATTTCTCTGCCTGTGCTTTAATGGAAATGTATTCTGTTGTTTTTCCAGAAAGAAGATTTATTACATAAAGGTCTCTCTTTAGCCTGCTGCAAAGAAGGTGCTTTTCTTTTGGTTTCCAGTAGGTGGTGTCTAAACCTCTTGGATCCCTGCTTTATATAAAGCTTAAATGTCTTTTTTATTTTCTTGTAGATATTTAATCACACTTGCTCCTCTCAGTTTCAGTCCCTGTCAGTGTTAGCAACAGTTTTGGAGCATTTGCTCAGATTCCCCTGAGGCTCTGTGGTGATCAGTCTCAGAGAGTATAGGGGAAGGGGCCGTCTGAGTTGGGAGTTGAGGGCTGTGGCTCAGCCTCGGTTTTGCAACCAGGGCCGGTTAAAATCAACTGTTGTTTCTCTGCAGTCCTGTCTTGCTTCTCTGCTTTCTGCACTGATAACTGGGCCCTGCTGCTGGCTGCTAGAAGTTCTGACACTTCCAGGTAGACTGATCAGGGAAGTCGCCACACCTTCACCCATCCCCCCTCCTCCTGAAAGGAGCTCTGACAGCTGCGAAAGCCAGCTTCTTTATTACTCCCAGTCCACCACCTGACATCCGGAATTCTGACCTGTTGTAGCTTTTATGCGCAGATCCCATGCTCAGACATGCTGGTGTGCAATTTGGGTGTGTTTTTAGAGTTTTAGATGTTTAGCTTATTGTTGTTTCAAGGGGAGAGATCTGAGGACATCTCTCACTCTGCCATGTTTCCCAGAATTCTTGAATAAAGTTTAGAATCATGAAAGATTAACTTATATCCAGTGTGGTTATAGTGTTACAATTATTTATTGTAGTTATCTGAAAATTGTGGCATATATAATGATTATGTAAAAGTTGATTAGAATGCTTCATTCTTCATCCATGCCAGACAGTATTTTTCACATGCATATTTTGAAGCACTTAGCAAAATATAGCATTCTCTTATTACTGATAGTTTAAGCAGGATACACAGTCAGATGCTTAAACTAGGTTACATTTTGAGACTAGAAAATCATTTTTTTCCTTTTCTCCTATCACCTTAGCTTTGATTACATTCATTACTGTTCTCCTCCCTTGATGTTCATTCTAGATAGCAGGTTGTTTTGAATGATATCCTGTTAGATGTTTTGCCATAGCAGAATATGGAGATTTTCACACATAAGAAATGATACTTCTCATGTGTAGGAGTTTTGCTAGGGTCTTGCTAACAGAATAATTATAGTCAATATATATGGAAAGTAGCCTGATAATGTAAGGAAGAAATATTAAAATTTGTATCTTTAAGGCTACTAATGATAAATTAAATGTATTTCTTTGACAAAATAATTTAAAAATCATTTTATTACTGCAGGCTATACACTTGTGTTATTGTAATAATTCTACGAGTTTTCACATGCTCATGTGGCCTCAGTAGCCCTGCATATTTCCTTGTTTTATGCCTGAAACTAAATTAATTACTTTGTTTAATTTCATGAACATGCCAAGCCAGCAGTTATGAATAGCTACTAATATTGAGTGTTTACATGGAGAGTGTGGGATGTTACAATAAATATCTACCCAATTACCAAACAAGTGAGGGCAATATTGTTTCCCGGTAAGCCGGACAAATTATAAATTTGTCATTTTTTTACGGGAAATGAAACTATTGCAAAGTCAGCAGTGAAGTTTTATTAAAATTCTATGATGTCCACAATGTCAAGTCAAGCTTTATTAAGAAACCAATTTGCAAATACAACATTTTACTAGACAAAGTTTTTAAAGCCAAAGAATCTCAGTGAAAATAGACACACTTTGAACATCCATGCTACAATGCTTTAGAAATATTTTGACAGACATTGGTGAGGTGAAGGGAAATCATTGTGGGAGGGTAGCGTAGCAGTGAACTATGGCTTTATAAGACATTAGCCTAGAAAATGATAACTGCACACTTGCCAAATACAAAACAACAATAAACACAACAGCAACAAGAGATTTTTGTATCAATGCTCTAGACTTTGCAAGGTTCACATTTTTATAGAAATTATTTTATTTAATCCTTAAGCAATCTCATGGAAGAAGTTGGTAAAATTAATGCTTCCTCAAACGATTCTCATTGTACAAATAAGAACATTAATGCTGAGCTAGGATTAGGGTGTGAGTGAAGATCTGATTGCAGGCTAGAGTATGTTAATACTGAAATAAGTTTGGGCCTCTCCTGTTAAACAACCTACACCAGGATTCGCTCCAACTCACCATAAGTGTATGTGTTCCCATTTGGAGTGAGGAGGGAGAGACAGCACTCTCTAGGGCTTCAGGTTGTTCTTCTTATTGGGCATTGAGACCTTAGCCTCAATTTAATCTTGAATTATAGCTCCTCTTCTTAGTCTGCATTTCTAACATTCTATCAGCTCAGAAGAAAGAAAATGTATGAATACCCATAGGTTTGGATCCTGTGTTAATACTTCATGGTTGGGGACGAGTTCCACTAACTACTCTACCCAGCCCCACACCTTTTTCCACCCTCACAAGATTTTGTCCTACTTTCTCTTTTGTTTTTGTTCATCTCAGTCCTTGTTTAACTGCTAGGGGTAAATAGATTTGGTTGTTTATAGGTACTTTCTCTTCCTGTTCCATTTTGAGTTCTGTCTAGGGAGACCAAAACAAAGAAACCAAACATGCTAAGGCCCTGGTATGACTGACCCTCCCCCAGCCTCACTCTTCAGATGCCAATCACAAGTCCAAGTTGTTGCCTGTGCTTCTGACCAATTGGACAGAAAGCAGAAGTTTCCATAACCCCCTCTTCAGGTTTGATTAATTTGCTAGAGTGGCTCACAGAACTCAGAAACACATATTTGCCAGTTTATTAAAGGATATGATAAAGGATACAAATGAAGTCAGATGAGGAGATACATAGGGCAAGGTCTGGGAGGGTCCCAAGGATAGGAACTTTTCTGTCCACAGGGAGTTTGGATGTCACCCTTCTGGTATGTGGATGTGTTCACCCACTTGGAAGCTCTTCAAACCCCATACTATTGGGATTTTTATGGAGGCTTCATCAGGTAGGTATGACTGATCATTAACTCCATTTCACCTCTCCCTTTCAAGAGAAAAGGGGCAGGGCTGAAAAATCCCAAGATTCTTATGATGGCTTGGTCTTTTCAGTGGCCAGCCTTCATCAGGAAATCAAACAGTAGTCTACTCAGAGTTGCTTCATTAGAATCAAAGATCTTCTATCACTCAGAAAATTACAAGGGTTTCAGAAACCCTGTGCCAGGAACTGGGGCAGAGACCAATATATATTTTCTATCATCTCACACTTATCTATTTCCCTCACACTTATCTACTATATCTTCCATACATTTTGTTAAAAAATAAAATTCAACTGAGTAAATTTGAAAATGTAATTGGCTTTATTAAGCAATTTATGAGTCAGACAGCATCCCATCTAGCAACTAGAAGAGTGCTCTGATATTAACAAAAGAAAAAGAAGGATTATTTTTAGGTCAGCGTATCTTTTGTGGGGAAGGGAATTACAAGGATTTTTATCATGAAGATTTCCTCTTCTTTCTATAGGGAGAGATGGAGAGGTCCATGTGAGAGGTTACCTTACTACTCCTTGACCAGAAAATTCCAGACTGGTTGATTAAGATTATATTCTGTAAAGGTTGATATATGCTGTAAAAATTGCAAGATAGGTCAGGTATTCAATCTGGGTTTTGTGTCATGGGCTTATAGCACGAGTGATGCCATGTTGGTCCTGTGGTTTTCCTTTAACAATTTAATGTTTGAGCTCTAGGTCTATAACCTACCACTTACTATGTAGTCATCTGAATGTCCCAGAGAAACATGAAAATTAACATGTCTCAAGATGTCCTAACATGTCTCAAACTTTATTAATTGTTCCCCACTTTCCTGCCAACTGTATTTTTTCTATATTTTCATTTCTGTATATAGCAAATCATATCACCCTAAACTTCTTTGTCCTAAATTTCCCGGGAATCCTTCTTCCTTTTTTCCTTATGATTTAAAATCAGTCATTGATCAAGTGCTGTAGATTCTACCTACTGAATAATGCCATGTTTAATGCATTTACTCTGTTTTGCTTATAATGTTTTCAGCTGCACTTAACAGCAAATCTGATTAAAAGTCTTTTGAAAATCAAGGATTTTAGAAGCTCACATGAAGTTTCTGCAATTAAGCTGTTTCTAGCTGTAGTTCAGCAGTTCAGAACTATCAGAAGTCTCTAATGGCTTTTCTGCGAAGTCTTTGGTCTTCCCCTGGGGGCTGCATACTCTAAATGCAGCAATAAGCATCACTCTTTCACAGAACAATATCCAGAAAACAAAAGAATAGGTTTCTTTCTTGAGGTCATCAATCTTTTTTATCAGGGTGGAAAATCTTTTCTAAAAACACTCCACCAGCCCCACTCCCACAAACACACACCACCACTACTGTCAGCCCTCCCTCAATCCCTTGGTCAGAATCAGGTCACAGAGCCAGGCTCTTTGCCTCTTTGGCCCTTTAGACCGCTCTCATCAGGAGTGGGCTCTGCCAGGAAAAATGTAGGGTGGTAAAATGGCTGTTGAGTGTCTATCATATTCTCCATCTTACCTCCTGTTTCTCTGCTTTTGCTGGAGTTAATGTTTTGATCATGACTGGCATGGGCTGTTTTAATAGACTTGTGAATTATCTCTCTGTTGCCCTGTTGTCAACATCAAGTCTACTAGAGTGAGCTTTCTAAAATATATGGCAAATAGTAAGAAAAATATTATTTCTTTTAATTTGCCATTCCAACATCTTCCATATTTGGTAAAAAAAAAAAGTTTGAATAAGCTAAAACTACATTAATTCATGAGGAAAGAGATATTCAAAGTCAGACCCACAATTAAAGTTTTCATTTAAACATATGAGTAACAAGCTACAATTTTTTGAAAACTGAGGAATGATAGGAAAAACATTGCCTGAGATATCATTCCTTTCTCTTGGTCAGTAGAAAAAGTATAGGCACACTATCACTCTTTGGGTATGGGAGGAGTGACCTCTTCCTAAATTATTGGACTTAAATCTAGTCACTATATTTTACAAACAATAATGTGACACCTAATATATTTTATATTATGGGTATATCTGATGAATTGAAACATAATTTTAATAAAATCATATATTCTCATGGGAATCTGCTTTAAAAGAACAGTGCTTTGACTCTTTTATTAAAAAGAAGAAACTCTTGTAAATAAGTTCAGATTTAAGAAAAATTGCTTTCTGAGATGAAGGAACATCTGGAATATATATATATATATATATATATATATATATATATATATATATATAATGTGTGTGTATATATATATATATTTGATAGATGTTCAGTAAAATATAGAAGTGTAATATAGCATGCTTTTATGCAAATAAAGATTTCAAAATAATAAACATTTTTATCTTGGAATCTTTTGAAAAAATTATTATAACCTTATTTTTGACCTTTATATGTCATTAAGGAGTCATTTTAGTACTTCACTTTATTTAGAGAACTTAAAATTATTCTTGAATTATTACTTATTCATGAATTATTTCTTTATGTACAGAGACTAAAAATGATGTCCATGGTATATTTATAACAATTATGCCTGTCTGATAATATTTTTGTGTAAATATACATGACTATATCTATAATACCATATTAATAGAAGATAATATACTTTTGCAGAAATGGGATCATAATGTTCATAGTGTTTAACATCTTACTTTTTTCACTTACAATGTATTATAGACATTAGAATACATTTTCTACTGTATCACTGTACATGTTAATATTTTACTTGTTTTTTAAGTTAATTTTAAAATTAACATTCCTTCCTAAAGCATCCACACTAATATCTATTCATGGATTAATAGCAAGGGTAACTATACTGGGCTTTTAAATTTATTTTGTAGTATCAATAATATATACTGTATACAATTTATGTTGTAAATGCATCTAATACAGAAAGGGGGGAATTGTGGGCAGTTCGAAAAGAAAATCAAAGAAGAGGCTGGTTCTCCTTCATTCAGTGAACATTCTCTTCCTCTCTTCTCCCAACCTCCAGTTCACCCATGGACTGTAATAGCTGGGAAAATTTTACAGAGGGGGACTGGGCTCTTAGACCCACATATCAAATGTGGTTTGTGGGTTTTTATTTTCCCCTCTGGAGCTCCTAACTCCAAACTTTAGAAGAACAAATTTCTGAAAACTCCTTGTAAAAATGCACATCACCTGCTTAATCTTGATTGAAGCAGGTCACATTTATGACTATTCTAGAGCTACATCTCATGCATCATCCCATTTCCTGTCTATAAGTAAGGTGATTAAGGAAGAGCCTGACATGCAGTAAGCACTCAATAAATATTATTATTATTACTTTAAAGGATGTTCTGGCTTTAAAATCCTACCAAATACCAAAGCCTGGGCCCCACTTCAAGTATTCTAATTTCATTGGTCTGGAATCAGTATTTTTTAATAGTTCCCTGGACTCTTTGATTGTACATCAACATTGAGAACCAGTGATCTCTATAATAGAACATTGCACCAGCTAATTTAAAATGCAAATGTATTTTGTTGATCCTCTATGATACATACACTCGTTTAATTCTCACAGAAATCTATGACAGGGATTGTTATATCCATTATGAAGATGAGAAAACTGAAGCGCAGAGATATTAAGTGGCTTGCCCAATGCAACACAGCTGACAAATTTCAGAGCTAGGATTTAAAGCCAGAATAAAAAAATACAGTAAATGGATTATCCAGTCATAGGAGAGGAATGCCGAAAGCTTCCTCATATTTCTATCTATTAGAAGTTAACATCATACCAATACCAGAACTTGGATTCTAGTATTGAAGGACTACTTAAAAGGCTTGTATAGAGATTGGGAGCTAGAGAGAAATAGATGCTGCTGGATGTCATGACCTTGTCACGTTAAGAGGCAAGACATAAGCCTTCACTCTATAATTAATTTGTAAGTTAAAGTAAGTTTTGGTAAATCTCTGAAATAAATAATAAATGATAAATACGAAATCTTTGGTAAATCTTCAGTTTAGGATTTTGTAGTCTACTAAATAATCTGAGTAAAAGAGGGTGTTTACTAACATGCTTAGAAGTGAGGGTTTGTCCAAAGTTCATATTGTCTTAAATTTGCCTATTAAATTTTCTTGAGTTGATTGTTATTTATAGTTTATAAATATTATTTTTCTCACTGTTCTTATTAAGAAATTTTGCTTAAGTAAGATATTTTTTTAAAAATTTAATTCTCGAATAGGCTAAGTCTTGACAATGCTATAAAATATTGTAGTTGCCTGAAATTGGATGTGTTACCTGTAGAATATGTTATATAAGTCATAGATATTTTAATTTTCACATTCAGTGACTAAGAGTCACATTTGAATTTTGACATTACTCCAATCTATTTACTTAGACAACAGGTATGTGTTGGGGAGAACTAAAGGATGCTAAACTTTTGAGGAAAAAATAGAAGGAGCAAGTTTTAGGGAACAATATACTTTCAGGAGAGGTAAAAGTATGGTAGAAACTTGCAAAATGAGAAGAGAAGGAACTCAATAGCTTGAGGATATAATCAAGTGCCTGAGTGCTGGCAAAAAAGGCTGTAATAGAGAGATATGATGACAAATACTCTCTGCTCAACCAGTAACTGTGATCATGGATTTTCCATGATGTACAGACTAAAAGCTTACAGATAATGGAGTTGAATAAAATATAACTGCTCTAAACTTACTAAATAATTTAAGCATATTTCTAATTTTCTTATTTGTGAACTACGATGAATTTGGAAGAGTCAGTGATTAGAAGCATAATTAAAACCAACTGGCTCTGGTTATTTTATTTTTCTTTATTGATAACTTAAACTCATAAAAGTGTGATGAATTTTATTCAGTCTTCTAGAATTTGGGAGTTCTTTGATCCAGTATGAACTATTCAAATACTCCCATTATTAGGAATACACTTGCAACCACAACTGGACATAGATTTCATTATAGAAATCCCAGAAATGTTAAATGGCATGTTAAATGTTTGAATGGCAGAGAGAAGAGAAAAGGAAGTAGTGATTAGACTAGCCTATTGATGGGAGGCAGAGTTATTATTTACTTTGATATATTAATAGAATATATGTTTTATTTTATTTAAAAATATTTAAGTTATAGTTGAGATTCAATATTATTTTATATTATTTTCTGATGAACAGCACAGTGGTTAGATATTTACATAATTTACAAAGTGATCCCCCCAATAAGTCTAGTACTCACCTATACATAGTTTTTACAATATTATTAACTATATTTCCTATGCTGTATTTTACATCTCCTTGACTATTTCATAACAACCAATTTGTATTTCTTAATCTCTTCACCATTTTCACCCAGCCTTCTAACCCCCCTCCTGTCTGGCAACCATCAGTTTATTCTCTACATCTATGTATCTATTTCTGTTTTGTTTGTTTTATTCTTTAGATTCCATATGTAAGTGAGATAATTTTGTATTTGCCTTTCTCTCTCTGACTGATGTACCCTCTAGGTCCATCTATGTTGTCACAGATGCTAAGATTTCACTCTTTTTAATGGCTGAGTAATATTCCATTGTATATATATACCACCTCTTCTTTATCCAATCATTTATTGATGGGCATTTAGATTGCCTCCGTATCATGACTATTGTAAATAGTGCTACAGTGAACATAAGAGTGCATATATCTGTGAATTAGTGTTTTGGGTTTTTTCAGATAAATATCCAGAAGTGGGATTACTGGATCATAAGATAGTTCTATTTTTTTGGAGTTTTTGATAGTGTCTGTACCTATTTGCAATCCCACCAACAGTGCACAAGGGTTTCCTTTCTCTACATCCTTGCAACATTTGTTATTTGTTGATTTATTGGTGATAGTCATTCTGACGGGTATAAGATAATATCTTATTGTGGCTTTAATTTGCATTTCTCTGATGATTAGTGACTTTGAGCATCTTTTCATATGTCTATTGGCCATCTGTATGTCCTCTTTACAGAAATGTCTATTCAGGTCCTCTGCCCACTTTTTAAATGGATTGTTTGTTTGTTTGTTTGTTTTTTGATGTTGCATTGTATGAGCTCTTTATAAATTGTGAATATTAATCCCTTATCATATATATATCTATCTATATCTATATCTATATCTATCTATCTATCTATCTATCTATCTATCTATCTATCTATCTATCTATCTATCACTGGAGAATATCTTCCATTCAGTAGGTTGTCTTTTCATTTTATTGATGGTTTCCTTTTCTGTGAAAAAACTTTTTAGCTTGATGTGGTCCTATGTATTTATTTTTTCTTTTGTTTCTCATGCCTAAGGAGAAATATTAGAAAAAAAAATCACAAAGAACAATGTCAAAGAGTTTATCGCCCACATTTTCTTCTAAAAGTTTTATGGTTTTGAGTCTTACATTTAAGTTTTTAATCCATTTTAAGTTCATTCTGGTATACAGTATAAGAAGGTGGTCCAGTTTCATTTTTTTTGCATGTATTAGCTCAATTTTCTTAACACCATTTATTGAATAGACTGTCTTTATTTCATTGTATATATTCTTGCCTCCTTTGTCATAGATTAAATAGCCCCAGAGGTATGGGTTTATTTCTGGAATCTCTATTCTGTTCTATTGATATAAGTTGTTTCTATGCTAGTATTATGCTGTTTTATTACTATAGCCTTGTAGTATAATTTGATATCAGGTAGCATGACACTTTCAACTTTGTTCTTGAGGTAGGTCTGTATTACTATGAATTTCCCTCTTAAGACTGTGTCCCAGTAGATTTTAAGTCCTTGTGTTTTCATTTTCATTTGTCTCAAGGTATCTTTTGATTTCTTCCTTGATCTCATCGTTAACCCATTCATTCATTATTCAGTGGCATGTTATTTAGCCTCCATGTGTTTGTGTGTTTTCAGTTTTTCTCTTGTAATTGATTTCTAGTTTCATATCATTATGGTCAGAGAAGACACTTGATATGATTTCAGTCTTCTTAAATTTATTGAGACTTGTTTTGTGGCCTAACATGTGGTCTGTTTTGGAAAATGTTTTATGTATACTTGAAAAAAAACGTATATTCTGCTGCTTTGGGGTGAAATGATATAAGAATATCAATTAAATCCATCCAGACTTTTGTGTCATTTAAGGCTACTGTTTCTTTGTTAATTTTCTACCTGGGAGATCTGTCCATCAGTGTCAATGAGGTGTTAAAGTTTCCTAGTATGATTATTAATGTTGATTTCTCCCTTTATGTCAGTCAATGTTTGCCCTATACATTTATGTGCTCTTATGTTGGGAGCATGAATATTTACCAACGTTATATCTTCTTGTTTGATTAGTTCCTTCATCAATATTTAATGTTTTTCTTTGTCTCTTATTGTAGTCTTTCTTTTAAAGTCTATTTTGTCTATATGAGTATTGTTACTCAAGCTTTTTTAAAATTTCCATTTGCATGAAGTATCTTTTTCCAACTCTTTATTTTTAGTTTGTGTGTGTCTTTTGATATGAAGTGGGTCTCTTATAGCCAGCTAGCATATCCATTTAGCTAACCTATGTATTTTGATTGTAGCATTTGCATTTAAAGTGATTATTGATAGGTACATAGTTATTGCCATGTTATTATTCATATTTTGTTCTTTCCCTTCCTTCTTAAATAAGTTCCTTTAACATTTCTTATAATATTGGTTTGATGGTGATGAACTTCAGCTTTTTCTTATCTGAGAAGTTCTTTATTGCCCCTTTAATTTTAAATGATAGACTTGCTGGGTAGAGTAGTCTTGGTTTTAGGTCCTTGCTTTTCATCGCTTTGAATATTTTGTGCCAGTTCCTTCTGGCTTGCAAAGTTTCTGTTGAAAAATTAACTAACAATCTTATATGGACTGTCCCTTGTAAGCAACTACCTGCCTTTCTCTTGCTGCTTTTAGTATTCCCTCTTCATCTTTTACCTTTGGCATTTTGACTACAATGTGTCTTGGTGTGAGCCTATTTGGGTTCATCTTATTTGGGACTCTGCACTTCCTCGACTTGTAAGTCTATTTCCTTCACCAGGTTAGGGAAGTTTTCCATCATTGTTTCTTCAAATAGGTTCTCAATCCCTTGCTCTCTCTCTTCTCCTTCTGAGATCCCCATGATGTGAATGTCATTATGCTTGATGTTGTCCCAGAGGCCCCTTAAGCCATCCTAACTTTTTTTATTTGATTCTTTTTTTTATTTCTTTCTTTTCTTTTCTTTTTTTTTGCTGTTTTGATTGAGTGTTTTCTGCTACCTTGTCCTACAAATCACTGAGTCAATCCTCTTCTTCATCTAATCTACTATTGATTTCTTCTAATGTCTTTTTCATTTTAGTTATTGTATTCTTTATTTCTGACTGTTCTTTTTATGGTTTCTACATCTTTTTAATGCTTACTATCTCTTTGTTGCAGTTTTCTCTAAGTTTCTTGAGCATCTTTTAACCAGTGTTTTGAACTCTGTATCTGGTAGATTGCCTGCCTTTATTTTGTTTAGTTTTTTCCTGGAGATTTTTCTTGTTCTTTCATTTGGGACTTGTTTCTTTATTTCCTCATTTTGGCTGCCTCTCTGTGTTTATTTCTATGTATTAGATAGATCTGCTATATCTTTCAGTCTTGGCCAGTTGGCCTTATGTAGTAAGTGCCCTGTGGGGTGTACTGGGTTGTGTCCAGTGCTCCAGGAGTGTCACTTGTGTGGATTGCGTATGCCCTCCATTTGTAGTTCAACCTTAATTACTCTTGGCAAGTCAGTGGGTGGCATTAACCCTCAGGTTGCTTGGCTGTGAGATTGACTATTACCATAGTATACGAGCTGCTGTGTGGGGGGCTGATCCCATGGAGCAGTATTTGCCCCATTAGGCTCTGGTACTTGCCTAGACCACCCTTCGGGTGCATTGCTTGTGGGATTAATCAGCTGGTATTCTGTTGTGGTCTGAAGGTGACCTCTGAGTATATTGGTTCTGAGGCCTCTTTGGAGGAGCTCTCATGAAGGCCAATGTCAGCTGCTGTCTATGACCAGTCCAGGGCTACCTGGTAGGAGCTACAAAATAATCTGAGGTTGTCTGATACCTGTGGTGAACCTGGAAATGTGTGGAAAGGTCATGCTTTGAACTGAGGCCAGCTGCCATCAGTACCTTATATAGTTTAAATTATCATTATTAGGGATGGAACTATAATCACTAGTGAAATCAATAAAAACAGTTTTATATGCAAATTACCTGAGGAGGGAAGGAAAGGAAGATAATGAAGAGAAACTTAGACAAGCCTGTGAAACGTAAGGAAAGGGAACAGAAGAAACAATAATAAACTATAATAAATACTAAACATAAAATCAGATTAAAGGAATAAAAACAAAAACCAACCACCCAAATAAATATAAATGAACTGAATACCTGGCTATAGGTGCTGGTAAAAAATAATGTATCTTTTACCATTTTTAATATTTACTATTTTTAATATTTACTATTTTTAATGTTTAATATTTTAACATTTAATACATTTAATATTTTAATTTAATGTTTTTAGTTACTTGGCATGGGATGCAACTTAAACTTTAAAATTAGAAGTAATGAAAGGAGGTTGATTTTTATGCATTTAGTTATGGAAAATAACATTTGTATGTTAGATTCTATTATTTCCTATTGCATCCTTACTGATAAATCTTACATAGTTTTTTTCCTCTAAATGTTTAGCTATTACATTTGGTTTTAGAGATACTGAGCACAATGTTAATTTAAATTTTGTTTTACCCAAATATTAAAAATATGAAATTGTTTTCTCAAGGTTCTACCAAAAACTAGCTCTTTGCTCAAGTTTTATAATGCCCAGTTACCAAGCTACATTTATTCTTGTCCCATACAATTGATTGTTTTGTATTGATATGATAATGGTTTTTTTATTTATATTTTTAACATGTTCATGGCTTGTTAAATAAACTACTACAATTATTTACTTTATCTTTGTGATAATTAAAGAGGTATATTATTTTTTTAAGAGATGAAGGATTGTAAGGAAGGTAGGTATTTTCTTAGTGTATAAATGAGATATATTACAATGTATTATAATATACGTTGTCTTATACATTGATGAAGTTAGATGTGTAAAGTCAAGTTCTAGTTTCAGATTTGTCCTTGTGATTGAATTTTGCAAAGGAATTCCAACAGAGAATTAATAAGTGACCAGTAAGCAGTGATAGCGACTAAGTTCACATGAGTATTTGCTTTTCAACTTATCTATTCCAGGTCTGAGCCTAAATCAGTCTTGTCTTTTCATTGCTTTGACTCACATTTCCACTTTTAAAATCGATCTTTTCTTCCTCTTCTTTTTTTTTTTTTAACCTTAAAGAAAAGTTTCTGACGATTTTCAAAGTTGATGCCCAGGTTTATAAATTGCTCATGAGTAAGCACTGTCAAAGCAAGAATCCGAACCAAGCTAATCTCTTACCAGTAGCTCAAAACCATTATTTCCTAGGTTTCCAGTCTATTTTTTTCTGTAATCAAAAAAGGTCAAAATCTATTCTCACATTCCCACTTCTCTCTGATTTTCAGAACACAACACTGAGTCTTTGATTTTTTTCCTCCCTTGCTAGTTGCCAAACAAAGAATTATACAGCTCAATAAATGAAAGACTCAGCACTGTGCAGTTCATGCAAGTGGCTGAAGGGATTTTGAGATAGGTTAATGGTTCTGATTGTTTTCTCATATTGATTTTTAAGATGATTATATTTTATTTATGGGGGGAAAACTTGGACTTCCATGTGAACTGCCTTGAAGGTAAACTAGGCCTCTTACAGGTTAAAAAAAAAATTATGTGAATTTGTAATGATTTGCAGAAAATAAAGAGAGGAGAATATACTGATAAACACTTCTTCCATTTTAAGAAAAGATTATGACATTAGAGAACCTATCTGAACTACGAGATTGAATTAGTTAATTGAACTGTTTTTAGTAGATACTAAAAACGGGGAGGAGGAAAATGTTTCTCTCTGGCTGTAGTCCAAAAAGAGGTCAAGCAGTGGAATGGTAAGAGGGTGGGGAAAATACTTTATCTTGGGTGGGTGAGAGAGCTGGTCAACTGTTCCCTGCTTGACTTTCGAGATTACTTGCAGCCTTTCAGGTTGTAAGGCTGCTGCAGATGTCCCTCACATAAAGTTGGCATTGCTCTAGTTCTGGAATCCTGAGATAAATGTATTTCTCTCTTTGTAGTACTGACTTGAATTTTTTGGATCTATTTCAAGTGGAGCAGATGACTAATCACCCCCTTCTGCTAGTTGATAATGGGTTGTCTATAAAACCTTGTTTTTGTATGGTTACCTTATTGTGAAGTTCATGTCTTTTGAGGAACATTCACAACTGAAAGGCAAGGAAAATGTCCACTCTAGGGTGTAGTAAAGCTGACAGGAAAAAAAAAAAAACCAAAATGACTTAGCTCTGTTGTTTTTTAGTTTCCTGAAAGAAAGTGGCCTTGACCCTCATGCATTACTGCTTTTGAGATTGTAACGGCAGATGGTATGAAATGACAGTCGGTGAAGACAACTAAAGGTGTTTATAACATTGCAGGGTTGTGCAGGTGACTTTAAAAACAAAGGATTTGGAAGTGATAAAAAGTAGAGACTGGCAGTAGAGATGGTAATAAAGGCACTAGCTACTTGAGGCAATGTCCTTTTTTATTTTTTTCCTTTATTGCATCTGATTGCAAATTAAAGTGGGAAAAAAAATTAACCCCAGGCAGAAAAGAATATTCAGCCTCTGCCTCAGTGGTATTTCAGAACAAAAAACCATAGTCTTTGATTTTTAGATCTGATTTTTTTTTCTTTTGCCTGCTGGTTGCCATATAAAGAGATATAGCTCAATAAAATGAAAGATCCACAGTGCTGTGTTTCATAGCAAGGGCCTGGAGGGATTCTGAGCCAGGTTAATGGATATGATGGTTTTTCCTTCATTGATTTTTAAGGTGATTATATTTTATTTATGGGTGAGAAAATAATAGTTAATCTTAGATTTATTGAAAACTTATTGCGAGGCTGCATGAATTGATAACAATAACAGTACATTTAGGGCAACAAAACTAGACTTGTCTTTAATCTCATTAAGTGCTGATGTGCAGGGAATCTATTGGCCTGAAATTAAATGTGCTCTAACCTATGACTGAATCCAGGTGGAGAAGAGTTATATATTTCAGGCTGTTCTGAAAGATTTCATTACACAAAGCTTTGGTACAGTAGAGGTGTTTCTTTTGTAAAAACTATGTGAAAAGTCTAGGTGCTAAAAGCTCAGGATATCAGCATGTTGTTCTCTGGAGGCTTTAAGAAATGATTTCCACGTCAGCCAGTCATTTGTCAACTAAAAAGCCTACTGGTCAGCCATAATATTGTCTAGCGGTTTGAATTTTAAACCAGGACGTGTGGATTCTAAGATGCAACAAAAACTTAAAACATTAATGTATTGCATCTCAGCATTCCATAGTCTTAAAGCCATTATGGTATTTTTATGTCCAAAATGAGTTCCAGGACCTTTTGGATTTGGAACAAATGAATTCCTGTTCGCCAAACACGGACAGTAATTTTGCCCAATAAAGATAGAACACTGTGTCTTTGTCTCTCAAGATTGAATAATTGTCAATACAGTCATTTCATATCTGTGACTCAAAAATGCCAGCTAGTGGCCCTTGATATGCAATGTTTAGCAGAGATCAGGGATGAAGAGGCAAAAACGTACTCCCCAATGACTTTGACTATTGTAGTCACTCAAAATAACAATGTGACATCATTTTAAAGTATTTCAAAGTTTGCTTTTATTAAATCTGCTGTATTGAAAGTTAGAGATATTTACTATCAAAAATTTGGAAAGTCTAAATGAACAAAAAGAAAAAAAAGGCCACTACTCATGAATCTCTAAAATGGAGATAATCTCTGTTAACATATAAACACATGGTTTGAATTATACATATTGCTTAGTTACCTGTTTTTTTCCCTGCTTTCCAAAAGTTTACATTGTACTATTTTGCTTTATAAAATACGTACATTAGTATAGTAACAGTTTTTTTCTGTAAAAGCAACAATCCTCTTTGAATTTCTTTTGTTTAGTGAAACCAGGTGCTAATTAACTTTCACAAAGTGAAGAATTCTCTTCACTTTACACTATTTGGGCTCAAGAAAGGTTTTGTATAAATGCTCTACTTTCAGATAGTAGAGAAACCTGTAATAAGAAAAGTCCTTTTAAACAACAAAAAATAAATATAGACAGTTCTTTCAAATGATTTAAGTATTTTTAATAATAGTGAGTTAGAATCTATATGATTTTGGTCTTTTTGGTCAAATCATATTTCTGTTAAATTTTCTGTTTTCCATTCTCCATATGTATATTTGTTTTTATCCCCAGCTCTTGACTAAAACACCTAAAATTTTTGTAATTTACTACTCGATAATAGCAATAGGAACATCTTCTGTTGCAATATTTGTTTTTTGTCCCTGGCTCCTGAAACAGCTCTGGAGCCTTAAGTGTAAAGAAACCTCTTTTCTTATTCATAACAAGTTCCTTTCAATTAAACCTAAGTTTACATTAATGAGATGAATTTTGGAAATCCTCTAAGAATGGGGGGCTGATTACCAGGGGAACCAACCATGTGATTAGACAGTTGGAACTTTTAGCTGCCTACCTCCCACCTTCAGGGAGGGAAGTGGTAGGGTAGAAATTGAGTTAATCACCAGTTGCCAATGATGTATCAAGCATGCCTGTGTAATGAAGCCTCCATAAAAATCTTAACTGAAGAGGTTCAGAGAGTTTCTGGGTTGGTGAACACATTGATGTGCTGGAAGGGTGGTGTGCCTAGTGCCTAGAGAGGGTATGGAAGCTCTGTACCCCTTTACAC
Organism: Eidolon dupreanum; assembly: GCA_028627145.1. NCBI lineage: Eukaryota > Metazoa > Chordata > Mammalia > Chiroptera > Pteropodidae > Eidolon > Eidolon dupreanum. Next base: position 58,507,501 of record CM053509.1, read on the forward strand.
ATACCTTGGCCTATACATCTCTTTCATTTGATTGTTCCTGAATTATATTCTTTACAACAAATTAGTAATGATAAGTAAAGTGCTTTCCTGAGTTCTGCAAAACATTTTAGCAAATTATTGAACCCAAGGAGAGCTCAGGGAAACTCCCGATTTGGAGCTGGTCCATCTCATGTACAGAAGTAAATGTGATAACCTGGGATTTGTGATTGCCATATAAAGTGTGGAAAATCTTATGGAACTGAGCCCTTGACCTGTGGGGTCTGCACTGACTCTGGATCATTAGTGTCAGAATTGTCTAATATGAGGGAAAAAAAACTTATACATTTGGTGCCAGAGTTGTTGTGAGTAGGGAAGGTGTTTTTTTCCCTTTAATTCCTGTTTTGGGTATGTCTTATTCTCAGCCAGCAGGTTTTTCAATCTGGCATATTTTGTATACTTAATAGATCTAAGAAAAATTGTAAGTTAATGTTATGAAAATGTATGACCATTCAGAGTAATACTTACAGCTCTTGGAATCCTCATTTTAACTCTAAGTTGACATAGACTTTAATATTTCGAGAAAAATAAAATTATTAACATTCTGGTGTAATAATTTATAAATTTCTTGAAGAAACACTATTCTTCCCTTGATCCTTATGTATCTAAACACCTATCTCACTGATTTAGCATAATCAAGAAGTATAATCACTAAAATCATCATTAGCACTCAAGACAATCAAATAAAAATTCAGAATTTCTAAGAATCCATTAAAATTACATGAAATTGCTTTCCTATATGCCATAAGACCACCCAAGGTCTACTAGCAATAGATACTATTTAATGAACAATTATTATATTTTAGTATGTTTTCTAAGAGTTTCTCTTATTTTATCTCAGTTAATACTTAACCCAGTGAGATACTACGGTTGTTATCCCCATTTCACGAGACACAAAGTAGTTAACTAACGTTCTCAAGGTCATCTATTTGACACCAGAGTCTGATCTTTAACCTCTCTGCTATAATTGCTAACAAGAGGGTGTCATGACTTATCTAACCTACCGCTTTCCCCAAACATTCTACTTTTTAACCACACTTCTTGTTCCCCAAATGTAACTGACTAATTCTATCTAGGATTCTTGCACTCAGCCAACCACTCAGAATACTTACACTGAAAAGCCAGCATTAGCATACTCACCACAGTGTATTAATTATGTTTTTGGTAGTTATGGCAGAGACTTTTCATTGTCTACTCAATATCTATCCTCTTCTTTTTAATAAGAAAGATTCTCAGGCTTCTGTGGAGGTAGGTGTGGCCATGTTTCTAAGTTCTCTCCAATGAGATGTAAGTTGTAGTTGTAGGGGCAGAGAGGAAAGTTCCTTGAATGGAGGGAAGGATGCCGATCTTCTTTTTGCTAGAGCTTCAGAGGCCAGATTGTGACCTTGAGGATTATGGATAGTGAAGGGAAAAGATTAAAGAAGCCCAAGTTCCTGATGACTTCAAAAGCCACCATATTATCCCTGGACTACTAACCCACTTTTGATACATTTCTATTATTAGCACCTGAATGAAGTTCCTAACTGATATAGCTTATAAGAGTAGAAACTGAATTTTACGCCCCCCTTTTTTTTGGTGTGTCTAATATCTAGATCTCAGTCCCTAGCATAGAATAGGCATCTTCAAAATGCTTTTCAATATGTGGAATTTTTTGCACCAGGAAAATGTAAGTAATATTATCATAAAATATAACATAAGTAAACACTGGAGATTTATGACAATTTTTTCTCTTTATTCAACTGGATCCTGTAATCAAGTTCAAACAACACTCTTTATATCATAAGATGATAAGACATAAAATATATGTATATATTTTTATTCACTTTTATAATTCACTTCTTACCAGGTTTCTGGTACATGGGGTAAAATGGAGAATTGAGATTATAATACATGTGATTTGGGTTAAGACTATCTCTACATATGAACATAATGTTGGGGCTTGGGTAAAAGTGGGATATATCCCTGAGTCATCTTGATAATTGCCTTAGCAGTCTACTCTAATAGAACCTATTTTGAATTTGGATATGCTCTTACTTTTAGAATATATGCTGCCTCCCATGAAGAATTGTTTTAGATGATCTGCATAGCATTGAACAAAACTCTTTACTTTGAAATGTTTAGTTCATGTTTAGTTGATGGTGCCAAGTTGTGTCCTTTGTTACACTGTTTACAGAATCCAGGAAAACATGAGGCTATATATTACCTAAGTTAAGTGTACAAATAAGTGATTTGGAGGGCAATAAGAGATTAGGCAAATAAAATAAGAATGCTATTTTAAAATGTAATATCCTGAAACATACATGATTACATACAATCTTAAATAGACTGAACTGATATAATCCAAGAAACATTTTATTTCCACAGTACATGTGTGCAGCAAAACTTAAGTGATCATTTTAAAAGTTTCGTGGTGTCTGACCAGTTTTACTTTATCTCTAGCATTATCCCATAGAGATATCACAATAAAAATGGACACTCCTACTCAGATTTTTATTCATAATTTCGTGATATTTATGCATTTGAGGGTACTTATTGCTTACTTCAGTAAGCCCATCAGAATTTACCTTTTCAATAAGAAATGATTACAGTAGCATTTAGCTGAAGTGTTCACTACCTTACTACTGAGACATGCCATTTCTTCCTTCTTTCTAAGATCACCCTTTCCCCAATCACTTGTAAATCGTCAAGGGGCTGCAAGTACAGAATATCCTTCTTGAATTTTCTCTACTCTCTTTATCCTCATAAGAAATACTAAGAAATTCAGGCCAGCAGCTTAATTATTTCTTCACTTTTCTCCTCTTTGATGTCTCTTATACTTTACCTTTAACTGTAAACTTTTAAAGTCATAATTTTTGAGCTGTAAAATCTCTGTATTCATATTGATACTAATGACTAACTTTGGAAGGTATGGAAATTTTGCCTTACTCTTCCAGCATAAAGCGTCCTATCCAAGACACTCAGAGCTGCTTTCATGAATTGTGATTGGAGACAAAATCAGTTTTCAGTTGCTGTATAGAAGTGGGTAGTTTTGCTTTCTTCACGAACTTGAGATCTTTCTCAGTTCAGGGGTAAAGTTATAGGTAAATGAATTTTAGATTATATTTGTTAATTTCCTGGCTTCAGTACAGAATTATGAAATCTCTTGGCTTTTGATTTTTAAAAGGCAAGAAGTTCTGTGGCTCTGTTAGAGCGGCAGCATCCCTGTCCTCTGGAGAGTTCTTGCTATGACTGTATAGGTTCTCTTTACTCATTCATTCTGTTTTTTCCCATTTTGATGGCTCCTTGTTCTGGAAACTTTGCCAAACACTCCTTACATTCCCAAATATTTGTTTACTTCTTTCCCCATCACATAAAATTTCTATATACTTCCTAGATCTGTGACTGTCTATATACCTACCTATCTAACATCTATTCATATATTTTTATCTGTGAAACATAATGTTGATACTTACTAAATTATAAACAGAGTAATCTGTGCTTTACCCACATTTTCTAATTTAATTTAATCCTTAAAAGAATCCTATAAAATAGGTATTACCACATTTTAACTTACCTACTTATAATAATAATTAATAATAATTTATTTCACACCTAATGTATAGTAGGTATTGTACCAAGAGCCTTACTTATTTTTTATGTGATTATTTATTGCCTTGTTTGAAACTAGGTTTAGAGAAGCTTAATTTAACTATTCTCTAATTTTCGTAGCAGCTCTGAAAATGGAAATCTCATTTTAGCAATGATGAAAAGGTCTTCTAATTTATTTATAAAGCTCTATTTATTCATTTTATATTTACATAAACAGTCCATTAAATGACACATTTGGGGAAGCCTTGTCCTGATTGCCTACTCTTGCCTTTTTTATTTATTATAGGCTTTCATAGTAGACAGAATTCTTATTTATAGCACTTGTTCCATTGTATATATTTACTTGTTTTATAAATGTTACTCTCTGTATGAAACTAGAAAATATAGCTAAATAAAAAAATTTTAAAAAAGATCCATTCCCTCTTCCTGGATTACTCTTCTTCTGCTTTATCATCTGGCATTCTTTAGCTAAAGAGTCACTTATTAGGGGAACTTTCTGATCCCCAGATTAGATCTCTCTTTTAAATGTTACTTTAGCTCTGTGGAATCCTCTTTGAAAAAATTAGCAGAATTTCGATAAAGTAATTGCTTTCTTTTAAATTAAGACTGTATTTTTAGAGCAGTTTTAGGTTCACAGCAAAACTGAGGGGAAGGTAAAAAGATTTCTCATGTACCCCCTCCCCCCAGACATACATAGCTTCTACCATTATCAACATTCCCCACCAGTGTAGTACATTTGTTATAATCAATGAACCTACATTAATAGATCATTATCACCCAAAATCCATAGTTTGCATTAAGGTTCACTCTTACCATTTTACATTGTATGAATTTAGATGAATGTATAATGGCATATTATAATACCATTATAATATTAGACAGTATATTTTTACTGTCCTAAAAATTCTCTGTACTCTGCCTATTCATTCCTCCCTTCTCTTTAACTCCTGGCAACCACTGATCTTTCTACTGTCTCCATAGTTTTGTCTTTACGAGGATGTCATATAGTTGGAATCATTCACTATGCAGACTTTTCAAATTGAATTCCTTCACTTAGTAATAATATGCATTTAAGTTTCTTCCATGTTTTTTTCATGACTCATCAGCTCATTTCTTTTTAGAGCTAAGTAATGTTCAATTGTCTGTATGTACCACAGTTTATTTATCCATTCACCTCCTAAAGAACATCTTGGTTGCTTCCGAGTTTTGGCAATTATAAATAAAGCTTCCATAAACATCCACGTGCAAGATTTTGTGTAGACATAAGTTTTTATTTCATTAGTAATTAATTTTTTAAAAACAAGTTCATTTAGTTAATATATATTTATTCTTACCTTCTTATGTGCCAGGCACTGTGCTACTTTCTGGGGGTGAAGCAGTACCTGCCTTTACATCTGTGGTCCCTGGTGTGTCTAGTGTTTTCATCACTGTATTCACAGATTCCAACATGTTTCTTGACATATAAATATATAAAAGACACATCTGTGTTAAAGTGACTGAGAAAGGTTGAAAGGAAAAGGATAAGTAACAGTCATCTGCCAACAAAAACAAGTCAGGAGATGGTATAGTTGGTCCTCTGTATCCGCACTATCAGGGAATTCAGCCAACCACAGATAAAAAATATTCAAAAAAAAGTTACATTATTGCCATGTTGGCCCTACAATGAATGCACCTATACTGAAGATGTACAGACATTTTTTGACATTATTCCCTAAACAATATAGTATAACAACTATTTACACAGCATTTACATCTTATTATGTACTACAAGTAAGCTAGAGACGATTTTAAGTATGAAGGAGAATGTGCATAGGTTATATGCAAATACTACACCATTTTATAAAAGGGCCATGAGCATCTGTGAATTTTGGTATTCACAGGGGGTCCCTAGGACCAATCAATTCCCCATGGATACCAAGGGATGACTGTATAGTAGTATTAGACAACATTGAATTAAATGCAAAGCATCTTATAATGATAAAGTTACGGTCTTCAGTGAAAATCTCATGTCAACACTTATGTGCTATATAACAGAGCAACAAAATTTATATTTATTCACTAAATAACAAACCCATGGAGAAATCTTCCTTAATTTTTGTATGTATAATTTTTCAGTTTCTTTTGCTACAAAGTCCCTCGATATAAGTCATGTGAAACACCTGGATCTGGCCATCAGCTACTGAAATTCAAATGGATTCTTTAATACAACTCATGATTATAGTGAGGAGAGTCATGGGTTATCATAACATATTGAAAAACTGGGGGTGTTTTTCTCCCTGAGTTAACAAAACCAGGTCTCTGCCTTAGTTTGTGCTTTTTATTGTTGTTATTCTCGTCTGGTAACACTGTTATCTTCAACTAAAATCCATGTCTCTGTGACCTTAAAGTATGTGTTCCTTATAACCTATGTGCTCTCCTCCTCCACCCCACCCTTGTCCATTCTTTGTTTCCTCCTGTGGTTCTGTGGGTCAGTTAGGCCTTCTGTGGCAAGTAAGAGAAAAAGCTAAACTAAGAGATAAAAGGCAAAGGAGACCCTATCTAAAAATGTTGAAGTTAAATAACTTTAAAACTGGATTTAAAAAAAATCCAATTAAACTCTCATTTAAATGTAAAGGTATAATAAATATTTTCTAATGCATACAACAAATGAGAAAATATATCACACAAAGACTGTACTAGAAGTCGTACAGCAGTAATAAGAGAAATAAATATAGGAGGCAGTATCAACATAAGTAGAAAGTAAGAGTGTGTATGAATAACTTATCAACTGCTAGTTTTACTTTTTTAAAAGCATGGCAAATAAAGCAAACAAAAGTAGTATCTAAATAATACAGAATTAAAAATCTAGACATGCTATTTTGGAGTGGGAATGGAGGAGGAGATCACGTATATCTTATTTTAAAGGGGAGAGGAAGGGATACATTTAGGAAATTATTAGAGAAAGATAAACATAATATGAACAAGCAATGACCAGAACAATAGAAATTGAGTGCATGCTTTTAAGGCTAGAAGAAACTTTGTACTAGCTAATAGAAAGGAGAAAGAAAATGGAAAAAAAAATGATTAAAAATATGAAAAAAATGGGGAAAAACTATTCTAATGTAACAATGAATGGATAAAATCCACTAATTAAACATAGAAACACTTATTGGATTAAAATACATGATATATGATAAATGAGCACCCTAAAGAAAAGATAGGCAGCTGGTGTTCAGGAAATTAGCTCACCGAATGCAGAAATCTAAAGCTGGGTTTGTACCTTATACCATATACGTAGGTGGATGCCAAATAAATTAAGGACCTAAATGTAAATGTTGGAACAATAAAACAAAGAATAAAATATAGGAGGATATCTTTGTGACCAAGGGATTAACAAAAAAATAATTTTTCATACAAGATTCAAAAATAAGAAGCCAAAAGTTAAAAAAGAAAAAGAATAAGAGGAGAGAAAAATATGACAATGTCAAAATGAAGGATTTCTACTAAATGAAGAGTACAATAAACGAAATTCACATGCTGGGCAAAGATATTTGAAACATCTGTAACAAAGAATTCACATCTTCAAGAGAAAACTGAAAATCCCCAAGAAAAAGACATAAAATCCAGTAGGAAAATGCACAGAATTAATGCACAACTTCACAGGGAAGATAACTCAAAATCTAACAGATGTTTGAAAAAATGCTCACTTTCAATAGTTATCAGAGAAACATTAATTAGAACAATAATGAGATGGCACCTAACACTTGATGGCATATGGAATATTAGAAAAGGGAAGCAGCAGGTTTTAGTGAGTAGTAAGGGACTCTCATGATCTGTGGAGGGAGGGCCACTCTGCATAGCAGTTTGGTAGCATTTGGTAAGATTATGTCTGTGTATATCCAAAAATCCAGCTACTATCTCAGAGAACTTCTCTCCCTTGATTCCAAGTTGATATGTCAATAAAATCTTTTTTTTTTTGATGGAGAGTTGTATTCATCAATAGAAGAATGAATATGTAAAAAATGGCATATTAATTTATAGTATAGAATCATATGCACATTAAAAAAAACCGAATAGATGTAGAAATAAAAATGTGGATAGGTTTTTAAGAACAGTGTTATTAAGAGAAAAGTAAGAAGCACAATGTTATTTATAGCATAATACCATTGGTGTATTTTAACACATATGCACAATGAATAATACTACATATTTTATGAGAATATGTGCATATTTGAAGAAATGCAGTAAACATATTTAAGTAGATGTCTAGGAAGGCAGAGTAATGGAAGCAGGATTTTGGCATGAAGGGGAAAAATAAACAAGAGAAGATCTTGGGCAGACTGGTATCCCAAGATGGAAGAGGGATAGAGAAAGCAGAGGGAGAGAAGTGGTTAAAGAGAAGCAAAATGGGTGAGAATCTAGATTACCAGCTATCTTTTCACATGCAGCAGTTCTTTTTCTTGTGCTCTATAATGAGGCAAGATTTCAATTAAAACAAAAATCTGTTGCTAAACAACCAGTTTTAAAGACATGGACCCAGTGAATAAAGTACTGGCATAGAAGCAGGTGACCTAAATTCCACAACCTGCCCCAACAGAATCTGGTACCTTAGGGTAAAACCCTGAAAACTTCTCTCTTTGTTTCCCCAACTGTACACTAAGAGTAAAACATCTCTGTTTTTCTTAATCTCTCAAGATTGTTATGATAAGGGAAAAGAACCTGATGACCCTTGAAATTATATCTAAAATCAATGAGTCATGAAAGAGAATACCTGTTACTGTCCTATATTAATGTATAGGATTGTTCTTGTCCAGAGGTTTCTCTGTAGCACTTGCGTGCTACAGAGTTACATAGGATCAGGTTTAAAATATGCCTCTGGAAGTTTCTGAACTCGCCCCAGACTCCCCTTCTAACCCCACCCCAAGTGAGTAATGAGATGAGGTCTTCAGATATTCTGCCAGTCAGATATTCCCTTATTAGAAGCAGGTCTAGGCTAGGTTCCCTTAGGACCAAATAAATAGTATGATTTATAAAATGTCTTATGTCTGTTGTTTTCCTTCTCTTTTGCTGATTTATCTCTTTAATTAATACAGTGGTTCTCAAACTTTTTGGTCCCAGAGACACTTTACACTCTTAAAAATTATTGAAAACTCCACAGAGCTTTGAGTTTTCTGGGTTATATCTATTGATATTTACTATTTTATATAGGAACACTGAGAAAGTAAAAATATATTTATTCATTAATTCATTTGAAAATAATAACAAACCTATGGTAATTAACATAAAAACATATTTTTCTAAAGCAAATAACTATATATTCCAAAATAAATAAGGATGTTTCTCAAAAGCCAAAAAAAAAATTAGAATAGTGTTTTTTTTTTGTAGTTTTGCAAATCTCTTCAGATTCTTATAAATGCTTCCAGAAAAATATGTTCAGTAAAATGTTGAGTTTAAGCATCAAGTATTATACAGAAAATTTTAAAGCATAGAATATGCAACTTCCACAGTTTAAAATTAGCCTAAAATCAAAACTATTTTGTTATTAAAGGAATAGCATTTTCTATTTTAAACTTAGTGAAGTTTAAAAATGAATGGCTTTTATAAGAAACATTAAACCCATCTAGAATAACATTAGGTTGAACTATGTGAAATTCCTAATATTTAACCATTTTATGAGCTAAAAAACAAGTTTCATATGGTTTTTTAAAATATGGATAGGAGAGTACAGCCTATTTGTATTATTTTTAAAGATTATTTTAAGTAGAATGTTTATCTTCTCTAAGGAAGACTTTAGGTTATACTTCAAGATGTATAGTAGTCTCAGAGCAAGTTCCTGAAAAAGTTTGGAGAGGTGGTTTATGGGTTGTCTTGAATAACGATGGAAGATTCAAGTTTATATTTTGGACTATAGTATATAACATTTTGTTTGAGATGAGAATTGATATTAATTTTTTAAAACAAAATACTAGATATCAGGAGCAGGATTGGTAATAGAAATCTTAAAACTGTGTTTTTATTATTGCTAAGCATTCTTATTAGAACTCACCATTATGGTATCAGTACAGCAAAAATACTTTTGTTTGACTAAGAAGCAAGAACATATTTATAAGTTAACCCATTCAAACACTTACTGTGAGATATATGTCTATTATTTAATCATATAAATATATTTCCATGCAGTAATATTTTTTATTTATAATGTGTTCCTTCTTAGACCAAAGCCCATCCTATCAAACCCAAAAATTGTGTAAAGATATTGTTTGACATTGATACTTCATATTTTAAAATACAGATAATTACTGTGTTCTGATATTCTAATGTGCTACAACCAAAGCAATCACATTTGAATTTATGGTGAATCTAAATTTTAATTATTATTTTTTCTTGAACTGTGTACTAGTTATAAATTATTTGAAAGACAGTATGCAATGTCAACAAATCTTATATGACAGTATAGCTTATTTAATGCCTTAAATCAATGGTGTTTTATTCTGGAAGCTAGGGAATCAGGATTTTGGGCCAAAACAAAGCACAGGAAAACATAGAAAGGCTTTCTCTTTTTCCAACATAATCGTACAGATAATCCAAAGTTCTTTTGCCATCATCACTCAGTTCTGTAGATGTCCAGGTTCATTGCTAGTTAAGACAAGATGCCTGCATTTATTGAATACCTTATCAAAGACTGCTCAGAGCTTTCTATCACAAATCCAAAGCATATCCATAAAGTAGAATTCCTAAATAAAAATATAGGATAGTAGAAATTAAAGTAATACAATATAGAACATAATTTTTAGTGGAGAGGTCAGGTTCAGGAAGAATAATAGCCATTCAGTTATTGGCATCAAGGAAGCAATAAATGGAGTCCAAAAGGAAAGACCAGAACTGCAGTGGTATCTGCCACAGCCTGGTATTTCCGAATCCTGTGTCCTACTTACCATCCTATCCAGTGCACATCCCACTGACCAAGCCACCTCTGATTCATCTCGGGGGACAAGGGGAACTGAGACATTGATGCTGGCTATGGAATGAGTTCTGGGAGTTTGTCAAAGATTCATAAATCAATCAAAGAGAAGTCAGTTTTTTCTCTAATAAGTCATGTTTCTTTCCCTTTGGAAAACAATAGCAGAGGCTTTAAAAATACTCAGGCAAAAGAGCATAAATCAAATAATTGCTAAATTTTCTTTTATTCTTTTGGGAAAGAACCAATTCCAGCTCTTTAGCTTCTTCTCTTAGGATGTATTTCTGTCCAAACCATTTTGAATCTCTGTTTCCTGACTCCTGTGGCATCCAAAAGCCAAATAGTATATGTATATGTATACATATATATTTGGAATCTGAAACAAAGCCTTGCTAAATATTTTAAATAGAAGTCTTGTTTACCATTTTAGTTCTTTTGATGTCACTGATTGCATGGAAATGGTGATTCAGGTAATACACTTGCTGTAGAAATGCTGTGGCAAGCAGGCATGTTACATTGCCTTTAATAAGAATTTTTAAGTAACTATTTAAAGTAGCTATTATCAATATCAGAAATAATATCGCACAGGTTTCCATGCTTCAGACAGCAGTTATTTTCAGAAATTCCTTTCAAAAACACGTTGAGTCTCACTATCCTGGCATCCTCGTGTGCAGTTCTCTGACACTATCTCAGTAATGGGACAGTTCTACTCTATAAATAGCTTCAGTAAATAACTTCATAAACACAATGCAATTATACAAATAAGATTTAAAACTACTTTGAAAAAGAGAGTTTCAACTTAATTTGATTAAAGCCATAAATTATTCTTTATCTATTTCCTCGTTACCATTCAACATTTGACACTTGTGGAGTAAACTGATGTTAATATAATGCATTAGGAAAAATTCCCCTCCTGAGAGCCAGTGTAGCTTAGCAAAGTGATATTTAATGTTTTCTATGATATTTATTTAACTAAAATGGCTGATTAGATGTTAAACAGAACAGAGGTTAATGATCTTTGTTATTGGTATTATAAAAAATTAAAAAAGAATGAAATAGGGTTAATGATGTATGCCATTATTGTTATTATGGAGATTAAAAACATGCAGTTGTTGGCTGCCATGAAAAAATGTGCACCAAGCTGTGAGTAATTAGCAAAAGTATATTATCTTCCAACCTTATAATTAATTAATTTGTTTGGCTGTAGTACTTTTTAATTTTGGTCTTCATTGACTTCATGTAAATATAAAAATTTGTATATAATTTTAAATCTAAGTGTTGAAAGCAAACTCATGATTATTTTCTGCATCTGAAAAAGAACCAGTGAAATCTATAGGCAATACCAAAGAAAACACATGGGGAGAGATGAGATAACTAACAACTTCTGGATATAGTGAAGTCAGTGGAGACCTATTGGAAGAAGCTTTGGGAGCAATCAAAACTTCTGACTCTCTGACCACCTCCAACAAACCAGGAATGCTCTATTGTCCTTTGGATTGTGCAATAAAAAGACCTGTTTTCCTTTACTACATGCATTATTTTTGGTTTGCCAGATTAAGGACATAAAAATACTAGATGCCCAGTTACATTTGAATTTCAGATAAACTTTAAATAATATTTTAGTATAATACTTCCATGCAATGTTTGAGACCTACTTACTAACAGATTATTTATTATTTATCTGAAATTCAAATTTCATTGAGAATCCTATATTTTATCCAGCCACCCTAATTATTTTAAGGTTTTTGAATTTTATTGCAGTAGCACTGGCTAATAAATTTAGATATTAGATTTGAAATAGAATATTCTCAAAGGCATATAAATGCAAGTATTCCTCCCTTGCAATTAAATTCGAACTTGTAATGTTTTTCTAAACTATACCATCATTTGTTTATACAGAATTCACGAGAAAGTTTACATCCATTTATAGAGTATGTCTCTATACTGTAGGCCTACGTAAATTTCTAAATAAAGGTGCCTTTTCCTAGTTCTTTGTGTCACTGGCGTCATAGCTAGAAATTCTATGCTAGAGGGTATAAATAGATTGAGTGTAGTAAACAAGGGTAGAAGCCATATGATAATGAAAAGCATGTCAAAAGCTATTTATCTGTTGCTGACTTTTGTCACCTTTCCACATTCCCTCTACCCCACATTCCTAACACGAATCGAAACATGGCAAGTAATTTCCAAAGAGTTATAGATTTCTAAGGAGATTACTAATATAGTTTTTCTGTTCTTTTAAAAGGGACTAATAAGAGATTGCTAAGAAAGGTTGGGCTATTTCGATTCTGAAAAAGTTTTCAAAGCTAATTTTTAAAGTTAGTTTATTAAAGTAAGTTTTTTACAACATTACATTATTTTGTGCTCAGTGCCTAAAGCAAGAAAAAAATTGAGGGATATGTGGGATTCAGTCTTCATAAGTTGTTTTTTAGATTTTGATCATTTGCTTCTACTTAAATATTATTCTAGAGGAAAAGACATATAGGCTCTGAATTTTTCTTTTCTTTCTTACTTTGTTAGACTCCATATCTTTGGAGAAAATGGAGAAATAAATTTATCCTTGATCTTGATCCAATTTGGATGCAGATCAACAAAGGTGTGAGTTCCTAGGAGGGATAATCATTTATTTTTGTGTTGCTATCAGAGAAGAGTGTTGTGTAAAAAAAATCTGTATATCTTTAATATTTACACATGAGTTAAACATGTTGACTTATATCCTTATGTTTCAGTTGGCATTTGTTTATAGGCAAGGTTTCTTAAACTTGATATATTTTGTATCCATACAGAGGCTTATGAAAAACTCAAAGTTTTCGTGTTGAATCCATTCATTCAATCAAAGTTTAATTATTACTTAATTAATATCTTTTAGACATTGAATGCTGTGCGTTTGCAGAGACGCATTAAGGTTGAACCATGTGAAATTGCCAATATTTGTCTGTTTCTTATGAATTAAAACAACAAATTCAAATGGTACATTCAAATGCAAGCTCTTTGGCTCCCTTGGAGAAACTTGGAAATATAAGCACTTGGAGGAATTTGGAAACCAAGTAAATGATAATACTTGGAAAGTTGTAGTCATGTCAACCAGTGCTTTACACACTTTCATTGTCCATGTGAGTGTCATCTGCATTTTTATCTACTTAACTTTTTTTTAATGAGTCACTTTTTAAAACTTAAGTAAATTTAACTGTTTTAAGCAATATTATTCATTAAAGCACATTAGTTTAAAATTTTAGCTACGTATTTTTAAATAGTTCTCATGTTTATCAGCGTACCACAAAATTCGCCTTACCTATGGAATGGGACTCACATCAGACCTTAGAAAAATACTGGCATTGATAGAAAATTCTATAGGAAAAACTACACTGGTCATTTTTCAAATGTTTCTGGAAATTCAGGCAGACATGAAGGCCACCAGAAGAAAATTTCTGTTTTCAACAACAGAAAATCTGAGAAAAATGGAGATGGCAATTTTTCCCTAAATTTTATATTAGATTTTAGGATATATTAGGTTGAACCACAAGAAATCAGCATTTTTGTGTATCAAAATGTTTGCATATTGGCCATTTCATATAGGTTAATCTAGTACATAGTGAAAAACATTCTTTTTCCTAAAGGGAATTCAACTAACAGTATAGCTGGATTATCTATGAAGACATGCGGTACATTTCTTAGAAAGGATTTCCTATTGTCCTTTGCTACAGGGAACTTGTTGAAGGAATGCATTCCTTGGGCCATTTCACAACAGTATTTGCAGTGACCTTTTATATAAGGCAAATGAAAGCTGTGCAGGTAGTAGTGAGACTAGATAAAGTAGCATACCTGCTTGTGTTTACCAGTATCCTACTCTGATTAAGTGAGACATCTACAAAGAAGATCACCTTTTAACAGATCATTTGCCTCCTATCCACAGCCAGTCAAGTGGATAGAAGTATATCAACATAGCTGGGAGCAATCATCATCCTGCTAAGTATATGGAAGGCAGACAGGCATGAGATATGTGCACATGAATTGTCCTATTTCAAAGGTCAGGTCTCTACATTGCTAGTGTATGCTTGAATGCAGTGTGCCCAAAAGTCCTGAGTTTAATTTTTCTGATGTCACCACTTAGATCCCATAATAGGTAATGACACTGGAAGATATAGTAAGATGATAACAAGAGATTTCAGTATCAAGAAAGAGACCTCTGCAAAGCCAAAATAGCTATGAATACATGCCTAATTCTTTTTATGCAATTAACTTTTTCTGTTTAACAGGTGTTTATCATTATTTCTCTTTTTAAAAAGAATATTTTGGGGGAAATTGAGCTGTAATTATGAATACAGTGAACTAAATGCAATGCATTACAGAGAGAAATTCATGCAGCGTTAGCTATGTAAAATACTTAATTTGTGTTTGGAAAAGATACTGTTTCGCCATATTCTACAATTCTCTTTAGGGGGATGGTACTCAGGATACTTTTCCAGTGAAAAGACATAATTGTGGTTGGAGGGGTAGAAGCAGCGATTAAGATGTGTTAAAACAAGTATTAAATTGTTTAATTTAAATTGCTGAACACATGGAAAGTATCCAATAAAAAATTGCTTTATTTAAATGCGTTCCAAAATTTGAAAGTGATAAAGTCAACTTTAACGATTTCTTTATTTTTATCTAATGCCTTTAGCAACTTTTCTAAAATTTTCTCTTTCAAAGTTTAGGCACAGCTCCGTCTCAGAGATAATGTTTTGAACAATTTTAATCCATTCGTATAATGAATACAAATGACTTAACTAATATTAAATATTTTATATACACACAGAATTTTAGTATAAAATAATTGAGTAGGGGTTCTTAACTATTGTATCTAATAATTCTTGAATATGATATTTTTTATTATTACTTTAACATAACCTCTTTGAAATATTATCAAATTTTAACCAGTATGGTTCTCATGTAGTTCATAACATAATGTATCACTGAGTGAGGAATGCTTCTTTCATAAATATACCTAGAAAGAAAACATGAAAGATGTATAGTTAATGTTAAAAAGCTTTTATGGACAATATTTAATATCTATACTAAGCCTATTTTACTAAATATATTCTCTTAAAAGTTCATGTGAATGAATAAACATTTTTTTTGAATGAAACATCTTACAGTTATCAAAATGTTAGCCAAAAGTAGCCATAGTATCTTTATTAACTATAGAAAATCAATAGTTTTGGAACTATTATAATGCTGTTTTTCATCTCCTGTTAGACAAAAGTATGGGTGCTTTATGCCATGATTATTCACCTGTAAATTCTATTTCAATTGATATTAGCTATGTAGGATTGTTTATTTAGTAATTTAGAATTAAATCTCAGTTTTTAGGTGATAATGAATTTTTTACTCTGCTTTATTTGTTAAGATGCATTAAAATTCTGTTATAATGTAAAAATTAAAAATTAAAAAATAAAAAATAAGATTCTGTTATAATGGTCTTAAAAATGTAATAAAAATGAACACATATAAGTGTTTTGGTATAAATGTATTTATCACTTATCTAACAAAAAATTTGCAATTGATAACATTTATGAAGGTGTGGTAGTGGAAGTACAACATTAGCTCATAATTTTTTTCAGTCATTCATACAAATGTTTTTGAAACATTAGGTTAATATAAAATTTGGCAGGAAAACTTTGTACTAGTTCCACCCACATTAGCTATGGTGAGTTCCTTTGGATAAGGTCTTAGTATTTTCATTTTCATTGTTATGTTAGAAGGTGATTGCGTAATTTCAAAATAGTCAGAACATACATGCATAACAGAAATGCAAATATGTTGAAAATTTTGAGAAAGTTGTATATTCTTCGCAAGATGGAAATAGGCTAGCAAGTTATTCTTTCAAAATAGAAATCTATTTTTGCGTAATATATTTAAAAGCCATAACTCAGAGACTGATTATTTTTTCTTTCACTATTAAAAGTAACCTTAAAAATCTTTAACTTTTTATAGTACAGTATTAGTATTACCTGTCAGATAATATGTTTTACTGGTTAATTTTTCTTTTAGATTGTGTACTTTCATCAGTGATCTAGACGTTACAACTTTAATTTCTTCCACGAAGTCCAATGTCAAAAGGAAATTATTTCTTGTCTGGACTTGTATTTTGTAACAACATGCCCATATAATAACTTCTCATATATAATACTAGGATTATACTTTGTATATAATAGTTATTAAATGTATATAATTTAGAATGCAGGGTTCATCCTGGCTTGTTTTCTTTTATCATAAATCTTGTGTCTATGTTGTCATATTCCTCCCTTCCATTTAATTATTAAGTAGAAACAATCTTGATATAAATAGTACATGAGAATATGCTATCTTAAATTTAAGATAATTTAGAGATAACTAAAGTAATTAATATAATTTTCAACACAATTCAATTTATAAACCTGTTCCTATGTTTATGTGTGTATATAAAGTACTTTGATACTATTATAATGTCAAAAAGTATTGCCTTGAAGAAAAAGGCTTCACCTCTATTACATGCCTTGACAAAGAAAATATTAATCTTTATAAAGAAGGCAATTGAGAGTCACTAGTTATTTTATCATGAAAATAACATAGAAGTGATTTTAAATTCAGATGTCAGCAGTAACATACTTTCAGGAAAGAAATAATTTCTAAGGTTAACTTCAGCATATAGTATAGTTATATAAAATAATTATTCAAGAGCAGAAAAAAGAAATATGGTACTTCTATTTTTGGCAATATTAAACATAAGAAACTTGAATTTATCATTTATATAGAATATCTTGAGATTTGGAACAGTGTCTTTGAAAGAGACTATGTGTTTAGAAATTTATGTAATTTGACACAACTTCAATATTTTAAATGTATCTTACTAAATTATTCACTGCAAAGGATAGGAAATTAAAAACAAAACAAAACAAATAAACAAACAATTCTGGTTCTGTACCTTAGGTAATCTGAGAAGTAGTGACAGAGAGCATTAGGTTTAATAGGCCAAAGCACTGCACAAAGAAAGGAGAAAAAATGTTGGATTTACAAAAAATTGGAAGATCATATCTGATATTCTTACAAAGGTGATATATTCAGATAAACAATGGCACAACAACAAAGGCAAACAATGAAAAATAAACGATATTAACAAAAACATGCTCTGCAGAGGGTGATTGTGGGGATACTTCAGCTCTGGGTGAATGGAAAAAGTCTCTCATGAGAATCTCTAACAATTCTTTTCTACTACCAGTTTGAGGTCCCAATTCATATTACTTATGTGGTCCCACAAAAAAAAGTAAAAATTTAAGCAGAGAGTATTATTGTGTGAAGTTTACTAGACATTACCTTCTCTTCAAATACTGCAAGTATCTAAGCTTCCTTTATTCCAATTAGCTCTCTCCCAACTTATATGCTATTATTGTTCAAATTAATGGTATCGACCTTAGAACATTTTATGTGACATAAATTAAATATGTAGGTAACCACTAAAGAAATAGAAATTAAAGACTAAGCTGTGAAACTAGTAGATGAAAATGTAATAAGAAATATATAGAGAAAACAAGGTGATAAAAATAATTCTAAATATTTAATGTGAACATCAATCACAACATGTAAGTAGGCTAAATACTTCAATAAAATACTAGATTAGCAAAATGGAAATAAGAGGAAAATCTGGCTATATGTTCTTTATAAGAAACACAATTGAAATTTAAAGACAAAGAAAGGTTCAAATTTAGAGGTTAAAAAAAAGTTATACGAGGCATATTCTAAACAAACCAATGAGTATAGCTGTATTCAAAGAAGATGAAATAGATTATAATATTTGTACATTGCTAGAAATGAAGAGTTTAACATGTTGCCTTCCATCTCTGAACAATGTATCTTGCTTGTTAAACCTAAGCTTTAGGATATATTAAGACTTGAAATAAACCATAGTAAGATAGCTGGTATTTGTGCAGAAAGGAACAACTAGACTGATGAATCAGATTACAGAGCCAAGAAATGGACCTGTATATATATTAGAATTTGATGTAGAACAGAGTTTGCATTAAAAAAATATGGCTTATTAAATAAAAGGACTTTAGATCCATAGCTCAAAGTATATACAAAAGTCAATTTTAAATGAATAAAAACTTAACTTTGAAAACCAGCACTTCAAGCTTTTAGCATCAATCATAGACTATCTTTATGTAAGTGAAGTAGAGGATGATTTCTCAATATTAAAAAAGCCTAAAACATAAAATAAAATTGTTGAAAGCTTTGTCTACACTAAAATTAAAAACTGTGTTAATTAAAACTGTGTTAATTAAAACTATGTTAATTAAGACAAGTAAATAAGATCAGTATCATGTGTATATATGCACATACAGTAACATATATATTAGTATTATATATATATGTATATATATATATATATTCTCATAAATCAAAAAGAAATAGATAGCCCAGCAATACAGTGAAAAGGTGTGAAAAAGTTATGAACAATTATATCTTGGAAGGGAAACACAACTTTGAAGAACAGTGGGAACTCTAACACACTGCTATGAGCATTATAGATTGGTGTTTTAGAAAACTTGCCTTTCCAAGTAAAGTTTGAAATGCACATAACTTATGACCCAGCAATAGATCTCCCAGAGTCCCTCTCATACTGCAAGAGGAGTTCAGACAAGAACATAATCCTCAACATGTTCACCAGCAGTGCCTAAATAAATATTGATATATGCAGGTATGAAATAGTATAAAGATTGAATGATGCACAACTGTAGACATGAACATCACTCGAAACTTAATATTGAATGTCAAATCATGTCACAGAAAAGTTTCTTCAGTATAATTTCATTTACAGTGAAGTTCAAATTCAGGCCAAAAGAAATAGGTTGTACTGTTATTACTTCATATATATGTACGTCTTTCTAGATCTTTTTGTCTGTGTCTGCATGCAGGTATGTATGTTTTATTAAAATGAAGTTGTACTGTACATACAATTTGTAAGCAGATTTTTTTCAGTTAATGGTGTCTACCTCTTCTGGTTAGTTAAGTTTTATTTCTTTTTTCTTTTTCTTTTTTCAAGAAATAAGTTGTATAAGTATATAGACATATATGGAAAAACTCATAAAGAAAAAAGAGAATGAATAATATAAAAATATTGATTATCTCTCATAGGGGAGTAGCTATTGCAAGCAAGCCTGACAAAATAGGAAGCTTTAGAGATAAAGGTCCCAACTACATAAAATGGTTAATGGGAATGCTGGTATTCATTTTATTACTACTCTTAATTTAGCCATATATAATACATATACTCTTCTTTATAAATATTTAATAATGAAATCTGGTTAAAATAAATGTATACATCATGATCTAATTGATATTTTGAAATCACTATACAATGTCTTATTAGATTATTGGGTACATTAAAGGAATTAATCAAATGGAAAGTGAAAAGGCAAAATAAAGATAATGGGCATAGTTGGGTTTTAGTTGTCATAGAAACTATACCTTAAATGATAATCAGAATTCTATTTTCTGTTTATAGGGCAATATCCTGAATTATCAGTGGCACACACTGAATCAGGGATTTCAAAAAATATTTTTGACAACTTGTTACGATATTTTAACTGGTAAATATAGAGATGATGAGGTTACTACTTCAAAAATACCTACACAAGATTGGGCTATAAATATTTGAACAGTGAAGTAAACATATAAAATAATAATGTTTAGATAATAAATAGTTTAGAACAATGTGTAAGAGAGAACATAAAAAATAAGTCAAGAATATTTAGTTTCAGAACAGGCAGAATTGACCAAGTGACAAGCTCTCTGTGTGTAATACACTTTGCCATAAACTCTCTGGGATTATTTCTAAATATATACCCAGTTTGACTATATTGATTAAACTTTTTTTTAAGACTACAAGGACAATAACAATCATTTGAGCCAAAATGACTGGAAAGGTACATGTGAAAAAAGAATTAGAATTATGATGGTATATTTAGATATAGCTTGACAAAATTTGCCATCAAAACTTGCTAAAAAGTTCCCTCTCACATTTTATATGAGATAACAAGTGGAAATAGTCTCATAGATTTTCACTTTTGAGTCTTTTTTGTCTTTAAATGATTGCTGATATTATTTTTGTTTGAAAAAATGTTTAACAGCAGAAAATTTTCTTAAATTAAAAGAAACAGTGAATAATTGCTGGTGAAAATATAAAGGTACAAGATTTCTTCATCTCACATAACCATTATTCTTGGCATTTTTTGTGCTTTTAATTTTCAAATGTTCTGAACTTTTAGTTTGTCATAAGTCTTCAACAATGTCAAAAGGATAAAGTATGACACAAAAGACGGTTGCACCCATAGCTCATGATTTCCATGTATTATTCTGTTTCAGACAAGAAACCAAATTCATAGCTTGTTTCTTTATTGAAATTCTTTTCCTTTTCTAATAATAAGAATTTAATTTTATCTCACAACTTCATTTGAGATTAGTCGAGATTTTATATTTTAGACTACAGTAACATTTGAATCATCTATAATATTTGGAAGGATTTTGTTTATCATCTAATTATTTTATTTGTTAAATTTACAATGGACAGTTTCATAAAACAAAGACTTATATGCCAGATATTGTGTCGAATGTGTAACTTTTTATTTTCATGTCATACTTAGAGGCATAAGTTTTAGTCTTCACTGATGGAAAAATGGGTTTAGAGAGGTTAAATGACCTGGCTAAGATCACATATCTAGCAAGTAATCTGGAACCTATTTTAGAACATCAAAACCACACTCTTTAAGCATTGCACTACAATAATTTTCAGAAAGTTTTCTAAATATTCATCTGTAATTTTCTTTCTCCTTTTGTGTTTGTTTCCACCATTTATTATCCATTTTACAACTGTTCTTTTTAGCAAACCAATTTTTACCATCCTGTAATAGTAATGGTTCTGTCGTTCCTCACCATTGCTCAAGGTCTATGAAGCAATATTTTGAAGGCTTGGGACCACTGAATTTAAGTTTATACTTAAAATATACTCAGAAATTGCTCATTTTGTTTTTCTAATATATATATATATGTATATATATATATGTATATATATATATGTGTATATATATATATATATATATATATATACAAGTTTTATTGTCAAAATGTGTTGCTTTGTCTGCATTTGTCTATCTTCTAAAATTTTAGTAAGAATCCACCATGGTTTTAACTATTAAAATGTTTTTATATTAATACATCTACATCTATCCATCCATACTAAAAATCACTTAATTGTAGCGATACCATGTAAAATTTTCCCCCAGGAAGAAATAGTGCAGAGAAATATTTGACTCTGAAAAATTATTAAAGTCAAAAAGTTACTAGATTTTTTTCCTTAAACTCTACAATTAAAGATAAGCAAAAGTGGATATATACAAATATATCAAAAAGTTGTAAATGTTTTGTTACTTGAGCTAATTATATATTTTCAGGTGCATCCCATTCCAAAGTTTGTCTACTGAAATGCAGTACTGTAATGTACTTTATAAATCCTATAAGGTATAGTTTTAAAATTAGGGTCACAAGAAGGTGAAGACAGGGAGTAATACACTTGTTGACCCTTCACAGGAATTCCAGATAAAACCCCAGAAGTTGAGTCAGAGATAATCACAAGATCTGGAATTTACAATAACAAACTCTCCATATATCTACCTGTCAGACTTCTTCCTCTTAGGGAGTTACAAAAGGTCACTAAAATAGCTTTTTTTCCATGAAAAATTTTCACCCTTCTTTAGGGGGTACTGAGAAATTATAGTATAAATTAAATAGGACATTAAGATTCTTTTTTCAATGTGTATTCTTATGACCCAAATATTAAGAAACATTACTTTTTCAGTAAGACTGTACTAATATTTGATTAAGAGTCATAACAGCAACAATTTAAAAAAGGGAAACAAAAGATCGATTGCTCATCCTGTTAGCATATTTCACAAGACTGAACACATAAGAAAATTCTAATTCGAATTAAATTTAAATTTAAAACAAAACCCACACAATTTTATCAATCCTAATACAGCCATATGCTAAGATGAGGTAGTGTGGTATTAAAATAACGGCATCACATACTCAATTCTTTTTAATATTTTTTATCTTAGTAAGTAGAAGAAATCATGAAAATACTTTTAGTTATGACTATAATTTTCCTAGCAATAATTCTATTGATCATATTCGGTTTTCCTAGGGCTTCATAGTCAACAGAAAATAATCAACTTATATTCTTTTAAATTTGTTCAATTTTATAATATTAACATCATGATTTTATTTGCTTTTAGCTAAATATCAAAGAAATATATCATTCTCTTATTTCTCATCCCTCTCCTCCCTGAGTTTTGGTTTAAGAGACAAATATTACAGAACATTCAATTTATTTTCATGAATTAAAGCATAGATATGTCTTAAAAAGAACATATACAGTATATTTGAACTTTATAATATACCTTAGTAATGTTTAGTGTTTCTATAGCATTTCTAAAAATATATATAGGTTCCCTCCAGCTTTTATTTTACTACAAATGTTAAAGCTTTTAACCAACAGTTGAGTCATTTAGTAGAAAAAGATTATTTTTTCAAATGACTATGTGAGTTGAAATCACGTGAGAGTGCTTTTGATAAAAAATTTTATATATCTTTTGGTGGTTAAAACAATGGTTAAAATCACCACAATCAATTAACTATATTATCCAAGAACATGTTATACCTAATCTTAATTCAATAATATTTTTAAAGAGAAAAATACAAGAATATTTCATTTTCATATCTTATATGACTAGGACTACAGACAATATTGTTAGAGGCAATAAACATTTTCAAAAGCCAAAAACAGGCACATCTTGTCACTTACTTGAAGGATCTTACCTATCTGGTGTTCATTCTGCATGGCCTTCAACTTTCCGACAACATGAGATGAAGAGGGAATGAGAAAGGAACTAACATTAATTGAGATGCTATCTCAATGCTATTTCTTATTTTTACAGATGAAGCTGAGGGCACGGGCCATGCTTCTTTTGCTTACTGTTTATCCTCATCGCCCAGAACAGTATTAGGCACTTGGTGCTCAGTACATATCTGGTAAAGAAATGAATTTTCTGAGACACAACTGGTAACGTTGGATTTAAGCTGAAGTTATCCTAATCCAGGCTAGGGAATTTCCCCTTTATCTTTAAATAAAAAGAAGTCATTAAAAAACAGTTATGTGGAAGAGAATGATGTCTATAATACATAACTGTAGATATAGAAAAACCTGATAAAATAGAAATTAAAAAAAAAACATCATCGACTTTCCACATTATTTACAAAGTAAGCATTTTATCAGTATTAATATTTAAAATGTTACAGAAAGAATATTTTTAATTAAAGAGGCAAACTTTTCAAATCCTCTAACTAATCAATTTTCATGAAACAATTGAAATGCCTGTTGTAACTTAGGCTTATCTGCTTATTTGAGGCTTAATGATTCTTGCTTATCTTAGGACAGGTTTTCCCAATTATTCTGTTTCTTTCAAAAACATGGAAACTTGATTGGTATTGACACCATAGTGTGTGCCAACCAACTATCAAGTTTAGAAAGTGTTGCTTCCTGGCTTATAACACGTACATTCTTTTTGGTTGGTTTATGAATCATCAAGTTATATGACAAAAAATAAACAGATGACTTCATCCATTTCTTCAGTTTTACTTATAAGTTAAGTACATCTTTTCTCTAAAGCTAAGTGAAATTTCTTACTCAAATTCCTGTGTTTCTTTTAGGAAGTCTGAATTAATAAGATATTAAACAATGTCACTTTTGTTTTATCTCATACTTTCTTTTTGGAATCAAGTTTGTTTTGGGATCATTTTTATGATCTCTTATTGGATTGTGTGGCATTCTTAACTGTTGCATGTGATAAAAGGCATGCTCTCCTTTTTTACCTTTTTAAAATTATTTTTTATGTGGAATTCAGATGAGAAAGGATGCAATATTGCTCTGACTGCCTGCCATAATATAAAATGCAGTAAAATGTACAGCTGGTGATAGTCTATTTAGAATTTTTTAATGAAATATAAAGGAAAAGACCAGGTGCTTAATTTTTACATGCTGCATTTCATTTTAAAAATTCATGGTATCTTTTTGAATAATTTTTACTCATGCAGATGTTCTGAATATTGGAGACAGACGTTTATTTTATTTCCTTGCTTCTCATTTCACACTAAGCTTATGCACAAAGAAGATGGGTTGAATGGCTAAATTATTTGTGAGTCAGGATTCCAAGGATAATTATTCTCAGATAATTGCCAAATGACTCATGGCAAGACTTTCAATGATGTATACCTTGGTTTTTCTAGTTCAGTTCTAGAGAATAATGGTTGTTTAACATAATGGAAAATAACTTTAGGCTATTTAAGAAGAAATTCATGTCAGTAGAAATGTATTAATCTTAAAATAATAGACAACTCCATTTATATTATTTGATACAAAATGAGTCATTGTTGTAAGAACTGTATTTGACAAATTTCAGAAGTTTAAAATTCCCAAATATCAAAAGTACACATGAGAAATTCAGTATGAGTCATTTAAAATTAAGTGACTAGAAATTGTAATGATGATTTAAACTTTGCCCCCCAAATTAGCAGTATATAAAAATCTCAACCAAAGTCCTCCTACCCTTTAGATAACATATTGGATCCATAGCTGAATAACTTACAGAGTCATATGCATGATATTAATGGATAACCCATGTGTTTAAGTGAGGATTTGCCAGCTTAGTTAATGCATGAATATTCAAAGGACATCAGGATATGTTTTGTGAGTGATTATCATTATCAGTAATGATGAGGATGAATTCATTGTGAGTTAGGTTACTTCCTATATTTAATAATCTTCATTTTTCAAAGTTATATCATTCTGGAAAGAAAAATTACTAATAGATTTCTATTAGAGAAATTATTCATTAGTATTAAATTATAATACATATGATTCTTTTAAAAAGAATTATTTTCTAACTGCTGTTTTATTCTCTCCACATTGACCCCGTTAACAAGAAGAATATATCTGCCTGAGAAAAAGAAATCTGCAAATCTAAGCTTTGTTCTACCTCTGTTTCCTATTAACCGATTCAAGTAGATGTAAAAACAACAACAACAACAACAACAGCAAAACCAAAAAACTTCTTAAAAAAGAAAGGCCATTGTCTCGAATGACTATGTATTCTTGCTATTCATAAAGTTCATTCTCTTTTCCTGATTTACCCAAAATAAGGCAGTTTTCCTGTTGAGGTTAATTTGGGATATGTAATATAATCCCAATCCTCTAAAAAACAAGATTGAAATATTTTATCCTGATTATCAGTGACAGTCATTTGTTTTTTACTATATTTAGATTGTCTCATTATTCTTCTTAAGTCATAAGTTGATCAAGATTGTGATCTCACTTTGGTATAGTGTAAGGCTGCTAGGAGGGAAAAGATTAAAAAGTAAAACCTAAAGAAAATTAAAAAAAAAATAGGTACAAAGTATCCACTGTTTGGTCCCAGCTACCACATGTGGCTACAAGCAACTTTGATCTAACATCTAACACTCTGATCACTTTTCCTTTGGTTGTAAATTGTATCCTAAACATTCTTGGGCATATAACAAAACAGTACATGCTAAAAAAAAATGTGTAAGTGTGCAGAATTGAATTAATTCTGTACTTTCGGAAAAATTTGATATCTGCGCCAAACATGACATGCTTTCATCATTTTCAGTATGAGCCCAGGAAGGATAATAGTCCTGCAGGTTTCTGTCTTTTGGTGAAAAAAGTCTTTTGTTGTTTTCCATAATAAATTGCTTCTTTCATCTCTCAATGATAGTGCTATCTTGCAGGGTGGAAAGGAAAGTGGTCAAAGTGGAACAGTAGAGCAGAGCATCATGTTGTCTTAATGTCAACGGTAAGATACAAGGTCACTCATTGAGAACGAAGTGAGAAAGGCTGGGAGGGCCATACGCACTCACATAAACACACAGGAACCAAGTAAAGGACCAAAAGCCATTAAAAGTAAAACAAATTCTGTCATCGCAATTCTCAATTTTCAATTTTTTTCTTGGAAAAGAATGGACATAAGAGAGAGTGTTTTAAAAATGGTAAGTGCTCAAAAGTTCAACTATGGAAAATTACATAATTACAAAAATTGTGAAATATTTGGCTTATGAAATCAATATTATAGCAGGAAATCTATATTGCTAATGTTTGTGTGTTGGGGAGCAGGAATAGAACAGAAAGGTATGTGAAAGAAACGGAGGCTGTAAAAAAGAACAGGTATTTGCCTTCTTGCCAAATAACAAAATGTGTTTTTGCCAGTTTTTAACATGACCAAACAGATTTTGCTTTTAAAACAAAAATTAAGAGTAGAATTTCATCTTAAGATAGGAAAAATAGGAAACTGATCCAGTAAATCTAGTTTAGCTGATGCATTTGACACTTGATATGTTCTTTGTACTGTCCTCCTTCGGTGAGCAAATGAGTTCAAATTGTGATTCGACTGGCAGATTTTTACTTCTTTCACTTTTCTGACTTCATGCAAGTGATGATTTCTCTGTACCTTTATTTCTAACATTGTTACTAAACTATTGTGTCTTTCACCAACTCCTTTGTAAGCACAAATCAGTTAACACCTGTAAATCGCTTTGTGTCATCCAGGGAAATATGCCATGTAAATACAAGGTAGTTGTGGGGAAAAAAAAAAAAAAACCCACAAAACCAGAAGTTAATTTCCTTCAAAAAGCACTGATATTTAAGGAACATAATGCTAGCTTTGTCAAGCTGAGTTGCCAGTATTTTGGAAACAATTTTATTGTGCCAGAGGCAACAAGAGCAGGTGAGCTCTTTCCTAATGAAATAAAGTGAAAAGGAAACATTGAAGCTTTTACAACCCTAAAGGTACAGGAGCAAAAATGTGGGAAGAGAAGGCAAAGATAGCCAGGATTACCCTGATGATATTTATGTTTGATTATCCTATTGTGATATCTTAATATTGTATATATAAGAAAATAAACTTATAGGTTTTAGACTTTCCCATTAGTACTATAAAATCAGAGAGTTCTTAGGAATGGGTTGTTGTATGCACTCTTTTATCTTCTTAGGCATATATAGGTTGTTTGTATATTAATATTATAGAGTAGAGAAATCTTATAGATTAGCTTTAAAAAAATGAATAGAATTCAAGGGCTTTAGTTACTAATTTAGTTTCTGTCTTTGAAATGCCTGTTTAGATATTTAAAATAACAACAAATAAAATACCTTTCAAAAAGAAAATGTATTTATTCACTAAATAATGACTAGGGAAGTATGCTTCACAGCGAGCAAGTTAATTCAAGATATTTGCTAGCTTTGCCCAAGATTCTCTTTGTACGGTTGAACCATGTTGGAAAATACTGAAAGGCTGCCTCAGTGATGACTATCTTGTATTTAAAAAAAATAGTTTAAGAAAAAAAAAAAGAGAGAGAGAAGGAGACAGAAGGGAAGGAAGGACAGAAGAAGGGGAGAAAGTAGGAAAAAATAATAATATCTGCCTATTTTAGCATTATTGTTTAAGAAAGATTTTAAGGGGAAATTGTTAATAAAAGGAATTAGGGCAAAACTCTACAAAAAAATGGTAAAATATGAAAATTATATTTCTACCAGATGGAGTTATGGAGAGAAATATAGGTTCTTTATTTTCTTACTAGCATTATCTATTTTGGCCTCCACAAAGATAGGAAAATAGAGTAATGGATAGGAGGAAGAGGGAGGTAAATTTAGCCCAATCCGATAATTTCATTCTCACATGGGTAAATGCCTAATCTTTCACTTCTTTTTCCTTTTCTTTTCCTAAGATGTCATCTGAGCATATGAGGTGGCCTAACATATTCTCAAGAGGAAGTGGATCTTGAAGCCATGATGTCCTCTAGCTCCTCTGGTCTCTGTGAAAATTCCTTTTATGTCTGGTGACTGGTTGTCCAGCTGACTGTCTTGGCTAAAGATGTGGTCCACAGGTCTGCAGGTGTGGCCCTCCTTACAGTTTCCCTCTGATTCTCAGCCTGGCCTCACTCTACTGTAGCCATTTCCCATGATGAACCTCATTGAGGACCTTGCTGGCTTTTAACTCAGCTATTATCTGAGTTCCTTGTTCTATAGACTTCTAGGTCCCATCCAAAGCATATAGGAAACAAATGGTTCAAGAAACCTAAACTAGCAACCCCTGTACCTAATTACTGTGCAATCACTATCAAATTAATGTTTCTATGGCCATTCCATTGGTATGCTCAGGCAGGGGCACCTGTGAACCAATTTCCTCCCAGTATCCTTCAGGCTGGATAGTCTTCTCAATTCATCTAATACACTGTCCTCTGCCCCGGTTGAATTCAGAGAAGGGAATTCACTTTTATCATCCTCAGCTTCTGATGCTCCCTCCCCTTTTTATTTTCACAGTCCTCTAGGGCTGAATGTTAATGAGGTAAGATTTTTTAAAAATATATTTTCTCTTTCTGGCTCTGACTTTTCTTATATCCTAGTCTACTCTTTCAGGATTTAAGGCTTGTTGCTACATATTATTCATGAATGAGGATGAAAAAGAGGGAAAGAATGGCCTAAATGTAGGGAAGACTACGTTTTGGAGTTATTTCCAAAATTTCTGACCCATTTCACAAAGCAGAGCTGTCAAGAAATTGGAGGTTGTAGATCTTGGAAGGGTGAGATAAGAAAAGGCTTTCAAGACACAGGTCACAATGGGCTTAAGAAAGAAGTTGGCTGATAAGAAATTCCATGGAGAGGGTTGGCCAAAAAAACAAAAACAAAAAAACTTAAACTGATTCTATGCTGTTCTTCTCCATTCTTTGCAAACTTGTAATACAATTTTATCACATGTAATAGCTATGGTGAAGCAGAATTCCATGCTTTGCATAGACTAGGGTAAGGAGGGGGAGATCAACTCCAGCAATCAGACCAAATAAAGTTCTAGAGAATGAAACTGAGGACAATAGCTGATTGATATCATTCAGGAGAATAAAAGCCATTTGGCTTTCTCTTCCTACTACCATTTCATATGGAATTCCCAGAAATGAAAAGGTGAACAAGAAATCCCTTAGTGGTAAAGTTCTTGTTCCCTGCCGCCCTCCCCCAAATTACCTGTATAATCAAAACACACAACATGGTGAGAAACAATTTAAGCACATTTAATTACAAGAATACCTCGGGGATATTGCAGGTGGGGTTCCAGACCACCGCAATAAAGTGAGTTGTAATCTTTTTTGTAGTAGAGGGTCTTGCCCTCAGTTTACAAAAAAATCAACATCTGTAAAGTGCAATAAAACAAGATATGCCTGTACATAGTTTTCTTGAGAGCAGAATTTGAATTAGGATGTATACATTTTTACTTTACCTAAAAAGTTTCTATTTGCTTTATCCGAATGTATTTCTGAATCAAGTGCTATAAAGGGATACTAGAATAGTACTTTAAAGGTCAGCATCAACCATAATCTTAGAAAAATACAGTTCCTGAAGGTCATCTGATATAAAGAGAAATTACCTTTAGGCCTCCTGAGATTCTACCTGTATCTTAAAATAAGATTTTCAGAGCCTACAAATTTTGCCAAGTGTGTTTTGGTGTCACTGTAAACGCACTTGGCTGGTGTTCATCTGTATTGTTTAATACCCCATTTATTTTTTCTTTCTCTGCCTCCACTCTGGGGTCTAGGAGGAATTTTTGTTATAAAGTCATTTCCAAGTTGTGATTTTCTTATTTTATTCTTTTTGGAGATAATTAATTCCAGAATTTTCATCTATTTTATAGAAAACTAGCACCATTTTCATTAATCATTTTTGTTCTTGCCCTTCTCTGGACCTTCTCTATGGCTTCTGAAACCTTGCATATTCAAGGGAAATTGCTAGTTATTAATTTATAATTTTTTGCAAAGTATAAAAAAGATTATCGTCTTTTTTTTCTCTATTTTTAAATTCAGTATAATAACTCATTTGCTTGCTTGATCGCTGCATTTTATACAATAAAATAGTCATGCATAAAATGACATTTTAGATGTAAGTTTGAAAGATCTGTATTTCATTAGGACTCTATAATGCGAGTGACTCTTTGGATGTAGCATGGCAGGGAGCCTGTTTTATAATGGTATATTTGAAAGATATATTTATTGTTCCCCTACAAGAAAAAGCCAAGAAGAGAAGGAAAAATAAGTTAAACTTTAGTCCTGGGGTAGAATCCCTGGGGTACATTTGGGGCCATCAAAAATCTGACCCCTCTTCCCAAAAGAAAGCAAAACTTCCAGGAGTTCTTAGTCAGCTTATAAACAAAGAGGAGAACATACAGAAGTAATGAAATTTCCAACTGTGGAGGAAAGCACCCATTTATTTTTTTTTTAAATCAGGGAATGATTGATGTGGTTGCGATTTGAATGTCTACTTTTAAAGAAATTCTTTATTTCACTCTTCCCCCAACCCCTGCCTCCAGCTATTTTAAAGCAAAGCAATACTCATCTTATTCAGACTTCCAGGGTTAGATTAAAAGAATTTTAGTTTATGTTTTCTGTTCTTCCTATTCTTCACTCCCTAGTAATTCCACATTAGTTACAGTAATGCAAACTGTAAAAAAGTCATGTCTATTTTTTACCCCTAACTTTCCCATTGCTTTTGAGGTAGCTGCTTAATTCTTGGGGCATACTCTCCTTTTAGGGAAATCCCTACAATATGATTGGTTTGGTATTAGCTGAGCCATGGTGATATCTGAATTTCGATTGAAACATGAATTAGGAAGACAGTTTTATTTTGTGAGCAGTGAGACTGAATTTATTAAAAATGTGACTAAAGAATTTCTGTGCAGGCGACAACACTGGATTGAAACTCAGGTTGCCTTTTCTTTAATTAAAATTTTTTTTATTTGGTTTCTCGAGGCAAGTTTGGGAGGACTTTACACAGAAGACAGGTAGGGCTAAGCAGCTTACAGTTTATTTCTAGAAGTCCATGTTAAGATCTTTCTAAACTACACATTGGCACAGTGACACCGGAGAGTCAGAAGCTGACGCTCCATTTTGAATTGCATGTTTTTCCTATCTTTAGGAAGATCCCACATATATGAGTGTGGAATGTATCAGAGCCGATGGAGATGAGCTGCCTTCTCATTCCTTGTTTCTTCTTGAAAAGTTTCCTGAGTCATTATAATAAGGGTCTTCAATGAGATTAATGGATGATAACAAATACGTGTAAAGTAGCCAAGTCACGCCTGGTATTTCAGGCATTCAGAACTGTGCACAGAGGTCCTTAGCATTACATGGTTCTTTGTAATAGGAGCCAAATTCAAAACGCCAAGGTGTCAGCCACTAAGCGGGTTCAAAAGTTTGCTCTAATATATGGTGATATCATTTGTTTCAGTTACCTGGAAACTGTCGGTGAGGGGTGGCTTCGTTTCTACTTCTCTGTGGACGTCCTTGTCACTGATTTCTACTTAAAACCATTTATGACTCTAGCAGATGTTTTTGATTTAGAAAGAGTACTTTTTGAACCATTTCTAACTTCCTTCCCCCTCAACTCCCCCTCCCCGCTCCTCAGGAGCTAATTCCAGTCAGGTTGGAAATTACAAGCATGTTGTTTAGTGCCGGGAATGATGTGCTGACTGATGAGCAGAGGTAGGGCTTGAACTGGGGTCCTGA
This sequence comes from Eidolon dupreanum, assembly GCA_028627145.1. Lineage (NCBI taxonomy): Eukaryota > Metazoa > Chordata > Mammalia > Chiroptera > Pteropodidae > Eidolon > Eidolon dupreanum. The sequence goes on from CM053509.1 coordinate 58,539,749, forward strand.
GGAACAGACTTCAATAGATTAGAGTATCAGTCTACTGAGAAATGTGCCATGCAGAAGCTTGATTTCCCTTCAGTCCAACTTAATTTTTCAGAGTCTGTAACTGAGACTGGCAGTTCTGAGCCCCTTGTTCCTTCAGCACAATTTATCAGCACAAGGTCAGGGAATTCTTTGGGGCCTGTTTCTCATGAGCAGTGATAATTATGCATATAGACAGCCCTACTCATATTATGTAATGTACTGAATGAAGCGGGGAGAATGGTTTTGATTTAGAATCAGAAGCACCGTCACCAGACCCAAATATGTCCAACATCCAACTAACCCAGGAATCACCTCTCATGTTCTGGATCAGATCCATCAACACACCCCCAATGAGGACACATCCTTCTCTTTATGACTATTGATGGGCTTTCAGCCTGACAATTCAGAAATGTGCCATTGACGCAGGCCACATTCAGAGGAGAACGCCTTCTGGGATTTCTCAGTCATCGGCCTAAGTGGGGGTGATTTGGTGGCAGGAAATGTCTCCAGATAATGCATTCTTCTAATTTCTTTTTCGAATACTCTGCATCTTAGCCATTAATCAAGGAAGCTCCCACTTTTCCTTGTCAGAGCCATTCACCCATTTGGCCCAGGTTTTGGCTGTGAGAATGGATGAACCATGTTCAGTTCATTTCAAGGCTAAGCAGATCAATGCTCCTGTCACTGGTCAGATGATATTTAACATCGCTCTAAACAAAAGCATTTCCAAGCAGAGAGGAAAAGTGGTAGTGAAATAGAGCATTTGAGTGTTCTCTACTAGCCTTCCTTACACAAAACCCAAAGGATTTTGTTAATATTTAAAGCTCCTTTGACACTTAGGGAACTTTTGTACTTCACAAGCTAGATAGAACTGATAGTGGTAGATATTAGTTGGGAATCATTGTAATCCTTATCCCTAGAAAATAATTAAAGAAATCTAGGAAAATGTTAGGCTTACCTATGATTCATGAGACAGTTAAATGTAGGTAAACTGCATAGTCAAAGGTTCGTATCACAGAGAAAAATTATTAATAGGATACTCTAGGAACAAGTAGCTCAGGTGACACTTGCAGGGCCACGAGGAAATACTTCCCACACATTCATCACACTGGACAAAGCAATTCACACCAGCCTTGGTCACTTTCTCACTTTTCTTCTAGGGGCCATTGCTATTGCTTTTTTGTTGTTGGAAATAAAGAAACTAACCAAAAATCTACTGTTAGTTGTTGAATGATGTCTTGTATCATATGATAAACAGGCATAGATTTGCAAAACATGCTACTCACGATATTTCGCTGCGTTGTGACACTGATTTATAAAAATAAGCATCTCAGCCATTTGTTATTTGTACCTTGTTTGCCAGCTCTTCTTTAACAATTTTCCAAGGTTATTTCTTTTTGTGTGTTGTTAAAGAGAAATGTATTTCATTTGGAAACTTTTATTAACAATGAGAATAAGAGGAGCCCAGTTGTTGTTGTTGTTGTTGTTGTTGTTGTTGTGAGTGTGTGTGTGTAATTTCCCGGGTTTGTATATTTTCTCTTTTCCTTTACAGCATTTCAGTACAATCAGATGTCTCAAGAAAGTGGATGCCAGGAATGATGATGAATTACTAAAGCCTGTACTGGAGATCAACATTTAGTGTTGGTGGAGTGTGCCAGAATATTAAGGTATGCCATAGCCTTCCAATAGAGATAATATCTTATGCTTGGCAAACTGAGAACTGACAGCTAATAACTTGGTATATTGGAAACCAGAATTTAAATAAATGTATGCCTGAGACTAATTTTTAAATTTTATTTTGAATACTAGATAGCAATCTACCCTAGTGGCTCACAGTGATGTAACTTAGAGAACATTTACCTTGCTGACCATATATGGATACCTTATATAACATAATACTGTATTCTGATAGCTACTTTTTATTTAACAATTTTAAAAATCCAAGCGATAAAAAAGTCAAGAACTTATTTTGGTTAATGTCATTACACTTTTTTCCTATTTGTGTTTATTCATATGTGTTTCTGGGTTGTATAGTTTATATTTGCTATTACCTTCTGTCTTAAGCTTTACCACAAATTCTGTGTTACATTGTGGCTTACTAAAAATATTATTGGGTATGTGATTTTTAATATCCATGGAATATAAGTATATTACTATATATACATATATTCAAAAAGCCTATTTTACTTTTTTTTTTTGCTAGAAATATCTTTTGGTCAGGCATTAAAATAATCTAAATCATTTCAAAAAATATTCTTCAGAAAAGCTATGTGAGCTTAAAGATATAGTTCATCTTGAGAAAACCATAGTGTATATACACTTTTCATAGGTTGTGAAAAACTCTGAAACACATTTGACAAATAAGCCATAATATAAATAGCTTTCTTATTTCCTGAGAAGACCGTGTCATTGTTTTCATGCCTCACCATTTCATTTTTCAACATTCTTAATTTCTCTTGTGAACAACCAAATTAGAAAAGAGCTTTAGTTTCCATTCAAAATTTTGGAGGTGAGGAGGGAAGGTAAATTTGTAATCTTTTATCTGCTTTGAGGTTGAGATCAGCACAATTTTGTATTCATATACTAAATATTGAACAAACGATTTTTTTCCTCATGTGTAATTCAAATCAGTTCTTAGCTCTCCCTCCAACCCTGCAGCAGACTATGTGTTAGGGTCTATACAATGGTGTTGAGGAAATTATTTCTGCTCTATCTCCTCAAATCGAGGAGGATTCCAGTAATAAGTGCCCTTGAGCAGGCTGATGCTTAGGAACAGAATAGAGAGTTACACAAGATTTTCATAGAGATAGCAAAAACAGAAACAAGAACCTAAGTGCAAAGGACATTGAATTCAATACAGTAAGGAATGGTTTAAAAAAATATTTGGGGGATGGGGACTGGTACAGTTTGTGTTGCATAAAATTTGCAAGAGACTGCCTTAGTCATGGCGATTAAGCAATATTTCCTAAAGAAATAAATGGTTACCAACTGGAAATGTCCAACACTAATTCTAGTTTTCTGAAATCAGATGCCTTCTAGAAATTTTATCTGTTATTATTAGTTACATGTCTTTAATGCTATTTTAATTATTTTCTGATTCTCGGCCTTGCCAAATGTAGTTTTGCCAATCCCAGGACTTTTCAAGAATGTAATGCTGAGAGATTCCTGTATAGTTGATGCAGAATAGCCAAATGGTACAACAGCAGTTTAGCACTAAGTCAAAATGATTTATTTCAAGAAAGCAATAACATCATTTTTGTTTGTTTGTTTTTAATGGGGATGAATATGAAATCAATAAGCACCCTTAGGATTCATTTTTAAGACTTCAGAGATGATGCTGTGCTAGATTTAGTCTTAGTCCTGATAGAGAGGATAGGTAGCCGCCAGTCACCTTGGAACCTCAGAGAGATGCTAAAGTACACTAAAAATGTTTACGCTTATGCCTCTGTACAAACTGGACCCGAGGCTGTTCACTGCATGAGAGTGAGCAGACTGCAAGATTATTAGTGATTTCTGCTCATCAGGAAATAACTAGCCAAAACCCCATCCTTGTTCTAACTTTCTGGACTCTCCTGCTGTTGGAGACAGTTTTTGCTGCTGATGAGGTAGGTGAGATTCGATCTACACCAAATGATGCATAAAACATGCAGCCCTGCTTACTGGCAGCCAACATTTGCCTTTGCTGGGCTCAAGCCAGCTATTCCCTGGCTCAGCTGAGTTTGCTCATAGTGAAATGGGGCAGAGGGACCACGAAGTCAAAAGAAGCTGGGCTTCGTCTTTCAGCTCTAAAGTTGCCCAAAGGAACTTTGAGCAGAATTCTCATGCTTGCCATTCTTAGTAGTTATCCTTACTCTACCACTCCCTAGCTTAATGTAGGGAAATTTCTCAAACAACACTGGGTTTTACTTTGGTAGCACCTCCAGATTTCTCTTTACCTCCCTTTGTTCCAATAGTGGTGTATTCCATCTCCTAAACATCATAAGTGGTTTGGGTTTCAAGCTTTGGTTTTCCAGATAAGACTTAGATTTGTAATCTAGGTATGATGGAACAAAACTACTAGCATATTTCTGAAAGCTTCTCTTATTTCTCAGAGTTTGGTTATCCTCCTAGCTATTTTATTAATAATTTTACTCCTTGAATAGCAACTCGGACACTTGGAATGTCATCTTATATCTTTATGAGAGACCAATTAATTTTTATATGTATGTAAATATATACACTTCTTAAAATACCTCAATAATGAACACAAATAAACTAGCTATTGCAATGAATTTCTTTTTAGGGGTGGAGTTGGCCTTTATCTGGTAAAATTCCAGTGGGCAGAGAGCTTGAACCTGGTGGTTAATTTTATATCAGATTTCAGCCAGCCGGCAGTTACTCTTGTCTGCCGGTAGACTACTTTCTCTGTCACTTGGTATTAGATGAATTACACACCAAGCAGTAATTATCTTTGACACATAATTATTATGGTTTTGATGACAAGAAAGTCTTTTCTTTCCTTGCTTTCATAACATATATTCCTGAAAGTCCAGGCTTGCAAAATGCAACTAAAAATTAAAAGCACTTGGCTTCAGATTGAACTTGAGGAAAGGAATAAAACAAAAGATTTGTGTGTGCATGAGAGAGGACAGTTTGGGGAGGGCAAAAATTAGAAAAAAGAAAAAATATATATACAGACTATTCGTAAGTTTCCCAGATGATCTCACATAAGTAGATTGCTGAACAGGAATGAAATCTCAGAGGGTCATTAATGCCCTGGAAAAAACCTGCCAGGACACAATCAGTCCAGGTTTCTAGCAGGAAAAGGGTGCCTTTAAAGTAATAAACTGATTAAGGTTTGGATTAAAAGGGAGGAGAGAGGAGGAGGAGGTGGTGGCAGCGGCTCCCAGCAAGGCCACACAAACCACACAAATGAGTTTCTAATCTTGCCACATGGGCATTTTCCAGCTTTGCACTCTGAGTCAACCCCAGCTGCAGGCCTGGATGAGCAGTTTAACAGTCCTTGTCTCTAAACAAAGACGTCCTCCCGACACTAGTGATCAGAATGAGGCATCTTGAGTTTCTTGAGCCTGGGGGCTTTGTGGTATTTAAACAAGTGCCTGGCATTCCTCCAGCTGTACCTGCGGCTGTATTTCTTGCAAGGCGGGTAACCAAGCTTTGGCTGCAGAGCTTGGTCTTGGTTCCCTTGGACAGTTTCCTGGAACTTTTGCTTAGGAGCATCTTGGGACAGTGAGAGGTGGAGAGGAGGGTAGATGGGGAGGAGACAAGGGGATAGGGAGAAAATAGGGATGTATTGAAGAGACTAGCTAAAGACTGGAATTATAATACATGGATGTAATAATTTAACTCTAGGAAGCTGATGTTATCCAGGATCTGATTAGTGCAAGAGGAAATCTGTTGGGTTGGCTGATTGTGATTGGACTAAGACCAAAGATATTTTTCTTTTCCCCATTTGGAAGTTAAAAATGTGGGTGCTGGGGAGTCACTAATATTCCCAAGGGTGCTCCCTCCCTCTTGGACACCTCCACTGTAACTCAAATAATAATAATCAAGTGAATGTACTTGAAAGCAACTCTAATTTTAGTTCATTTTATTATTTAGAGATGGGGAGTGGAGGAGGGGAGAAGGTGGAGTCTGCCATCTATGACTAATGCTGTCTTGCAAGCTCTTAAGCCATATTTAGTAACATGGGGTATAAAAATAAGCTTTCGGTTCAATTTTTTTTTAAGTTGACTTCTGTTTCCTTTCTTCTATTCCCTCTCCCAAAGACGGATTTAACTAATTACACTTTCAGCTGAATGCTGATAGACATGTATTTATTATCGGTGCTGTAAGCCCTGGAATTCTTTTTTCCTCTGTGAGGCCACAGACATATACATTAAGCTCTAGTCCCTGTGAGCTGTCAGAGTTATGGTCCAGCCCAGAGCAGTGCAACATGATAAAGTTTTCAGGCCCTGTTTAGTTAAGACTGAAGAGCTGGGACCCAGCCAATCTCCACCACTCAGGGCTCTTTTCACAGTCCAAAATGATTTGGCTTAAACGTTTCCAACTGTGATGAGGTCCCATTTCAGTGATTATGCAGTCATTCACTTTTCCACATCAACATCAAAGTCATTAACAGCCGAGTATTATTGCATTGGCTGGAATTCAGTTAAGGACTAGAGGGAAGTTGCTCTTTATTAAGATAAATCATTGCCTTGGTTATGTCACCCATGAAATAATCAATTTACTGTGTTGGTTAATTTCCCCCCTCTTTGATCTATGAATTAAATTCAACAGATCATTGTTTCACACAACTACCACTCAAAAAATGTTTTAAGGGAAAAATGCACACATATGTCCTGATGGCTGTCATCTTACAAGTATGATAAACAACATAGCAAACCGAGGGCTCAGTTCATTCTATCATTTGTTTCTGCAGTTATCTTATCTCCCCTCTCCTCCAAGGGCAGGGTAACACCCTGATCTAGCTGGGTGATCCTCTCTTTGAATTCCTGAGGTGTTCTGCTAAGAAATAAAACGTTAAGCAGAGCTAAACTTAATGCTTTGGGGATCATAAGCTTGAACCAAATCCAACGTGGGATATCCTTGTTTGGAATTCAGGTTGAAAAAGCAGTGATCTTTACAAGGATATTCACTTATAAATTGTGAGGCATCCTTTAGAAGGATCCCTCTCAAATACAAGGCATTCTTTTCTCCACAATTCATGGCCTCTTATAGGGAAAAGGAGTTGAGTAGGTTTTATTTTTTCTTGCCTTAGTGATTCCCCTGAGAAATATTCTTGTGCTTGTATGATTTAAAAATATATTTTTTGTAATGCAATATTTCAAACATGCAGACAAGGATACAGAATAATATAATAAAAATCCATGAACTCATAACACAACTTTATCAAATCTTAACATTGCACTTTAGATGTATGTGTATGTGTGTATGTGTGTTTTAAATAAGTAAATCTTACAGATACAGTTGAGGATTCCTATGTGTCCCTTACCGTTCTCTCTCCTCAAAGGGAAGAGTTATGAATTTATGCATATAAATGCTTTATTTATTTATTTTACTTTTTTCTTTGGCTATATATTTTTGCAATGAAAAGTAACAGATATGTTCTTTTACAGGTTTTTAAACTCTTTGAAGATGGTAGTATATCATATGCAACCTTTTGCATCTTTCTTGTTTCATATGCATTACATGTTTGGGATTTATCAATGTTGATAAAGTACATCTAAGTTTCTCATTTTAAATGTGGCATAGTATTTTGTCATATGAAGTCATTTAAATCTTAGCCACGTGTCTTCACAAGTAAATTTTCTCTAGGGCACATACCAAAAAACAGGATTTCTAGGTCATTGGGCATATACATCTTTAGCCTTACTTCACATTGCCAAATTATCAATCTATATTCCCTCTACTAGTGTATCAGAATCTCTATTTCTTCACACATTCTGTGCTAGAATGATTAAGAATAATTCTTATTAAAAAATCAAACTGAAGCCACTATTCTCTGGCTTCTGTGTGCTCAATTTCCACACTGAAAATAAAGTAGAAAAGTACAGTCAACATAATTCCAATGAAAGGAACTATCCGATAGTTATCGCTTACCTCTGTTTCAACCTTGACTTTGGAGATCTGGCTCAAGAGATATGTGTAGTCAAAATACATTGAGGGCTAGACTATGACAAATCATATTTTTAAAAAATGCGGCTAGCTCTTTACAGCCAGCTGAAATGGATGTATATGACAATTTTGCATGTACTTCAGACACAAAACAACACTTTACAAAGAATGGTTACAACAAACAGAGGTGTAGTCTTAGTCTCTTCACACTCAAATTTTCATAAAGATGACTAAAAAATTTCAAAAAAGTTTTTAAAGTTTCTTAGTACATTAAAACCAAATAGCATTTATTGGGCACTTAAGAGAAAGTGGAGCATGATGACAGCTATATTCTTGTATTTAGGTGAACATGGGGCCCTGCAGCTAAGAGTTTATTATAGAAAAAATAGAGTCAACATTATTAAAGAGATGTAGAAGGAACTTAAATGTGCTTAGGGAACCATACCACCAACTGTAGTTAATCCCAAATTTAAAATGCTGGTCTTCTAAAACAGAGTGACACAAGTCCACATGGAAGACACAGAAAATGATTCAGAACTATTCCCTCAGCCACAATGATTAAGGGTTATTCCATAAGCAAGGGGGACTGGGGTTTGACATCAGAACTCATTTAGTGTTTAGTTATATGTATGTATACATACTGTACAAGGCATTCTAAAAAAATTATACATTGGCATTGTTATGAATTATTTGCAGGTCAGACAATGGAAAAATTTCCATATCACTTCTGCAATTTTTAGGTGGACATGAGGCACTAAATCAAATGTGTCTTATTGGATCCCATTTCCATTTAGGAGAGGGAGTGGCTATGCCAGTTATTCTCAGTTTACCCAAACCTCCATCCACCTATCTTTGCTGCTCTGGGGCTGCATTAAATACACTACTCTGTCCCATGACTTCTGGTTGGGAATATGATACTGGTAAAATAAAAGGCAACTGAAAGAAGTTAGATCTTATATAATTGTGCCTTTTAATTATTTTTATAAAGGCAAGAGTTCTGCCCTTAGATATCAAATTATTAATATTTTAATACATATGAATTTCTTAGGAACATATCCAAGCCTTAGTTTCTTCATCTGTACAATGGGGATAGTATGAGTACCTGCCTTAAGGACTACTGAGAAGATTTGGTAAACTAGTGAATGGAAAGTATTTAACACAATATCTGGTACCTCATAGATGTACAATAAAGTTGAGAGTATTCTCATCATTTTCATGTTTGACTGTCTACTTCCTTTTACCATATCTTCTCAGAGATTATCAAATGATAATTTATAGTTTTAAAATTAATGGAAAAAAAATTCCAGGCAAAAGTTGAAACGTTATCTTTGCCAATTTCTTTGTAAGCACCTGTAGGCAGGAAAATAGTTTTGAAAGATTGATTTCTGTTTTACTCTTGTATTTCCTAGTTGAGCCCCGGCAGCCAGATAATCTTGGCTTCAAATCCGGTTCCATCTTTGAATAATAGCATGACCTTAGACTAAACTCGCTTTCTTATCTGTAACCTCATAGATTTATAGTGAGGAATCATCAGAAATGTGATTTAAATCACAGCACTGAATGGATGTAAGCTCTAATAATATAGTGTCATTATTATTATGTTTAGTTGCTCTTCAGGTGGCAAGGATAGAATGAAGACAACAAAATAACAAACAGGGTTTCTGCTGAGTGAACCTACTCCTTCCTGGTGAGCACTGTGCACCCAAGGGGAACTCTACAAGGAGTTGATTACTGCCCCTCTGAGTTGATCTACCCGGGGGAATAGCACTTCACCAAATGGGCTTTGTCCTATTTAGATTTTGCTTGATTTTGAGGACCTTTCCAAGATGTATTATTTTGCAGTATTCGTTAAAAATGAGGTGATGGCAGATTTAAAAGATAAACTGAGGCACAGAGACTTCGGATGTCCTGAGTCACACAGTATTTAACAACTAGATGTCATTTTCCCAGTAAATCAATTTGTAAGTAGAAAACTTTCAGAGAAGGGGAGAACATAATAAAAATCCTACCCTGGAAAGCCTTTTAAACTAATAATCTTTGACTTCGAAGTTCGTTTCAGACTGAAGGGAAGAAGGTTAAGGGGCCGGAGGGGTGGACGATGGTGCTACTAGTGGAGTCATCACATGAAAGCATGAAGCACTTGTTCACTGAGGGTACCTGGGTGAACAATGAGTTCTGGACCAATACTTTCTCATTTTTTTTTATCCTCCACAGAAACACTGTACTAACCTCTTCCTTTGATTTTAGACTAGGTCTCAATGTAACTAACATCGAGTTATTCTGTGCACTGACTTCCGAAAAAGCTAAAGATTAAGGGAGGAAAACACACAGGAATCGTGCTCTAGGCTGAGACCATTGTCAGAATGCTTGATGACCTCAGACACACAAAATTTTACATGTTATAGGTTAAGATAAATAATATTTAAACAGCTCAAAATTTTTAGGTGCTTTAGGCCAAAATACCTAAGTTTTCTCAAACTTATTTAGTAAAATTGGGAAAATGTACATTTTCTCCACAAGGGAAATATACATTAAGAAAATATAACTTCAGATCTTCTCTGATAATAACAGTTTCTAAAAAAAGGCAAAAAGAGTAAATGAAAATGTATGGATATAGTTGGATGTAGGTGAGTAAATTCTCTTATAATTTATACTACTAAGATAATATTAGCTAGAAAATAGTACAGAAGAAAATACGAACTAGGATTGGATTTTGATTAATACTGCAGTAATTTTAAAAAGTGATTCTCTTTATTTTAAAGATGGTCATTTCTGATGAGAATTTCCCATTCCTACCTGCTATTATATTTAGGGTTAAAAATGTGGAATTTAATGGTAAATAAAGTTTTAAACTAATTGCATTTGCTTTTAAATGGCCCCATCAATCAGTATGTAAAATTTACCAGAATTGAACATTAATCCATCAAGTGGTTGGAAATTGCCAGGGTATTCCAGGCTACTTTAGCAGTTCATATTTTATAATATTACTGTCTGCACATTACTAACATTAAGCATAATGTCATGCAGAAGACAATTAGATTAATGAATGACTCTTGTGTTGTCAAATCCCATGAAAGCCATTTCTGCAAAACGAACTGGAAAATCTGTTCTGTATTTTAGAAGAGGTGGCAGTTTCTATAAGAGACAAAGGCCAACTTTTGTATTCAGTTACTAACATATAATTCTGGCCCGGAATTCTACCCTCAGAAAAATGGTCCAATAAATTCACGTCCAAAAATAAGTTCAAGCCCAGTGAAGCAGTTCATTATTCATTGGGTAGGATATGAAAGAGAAGCTTAATATTTTACTGATGATTCCAAGCCCAATAAAATTTGTTATTTCTAATTCAGGTAAAAGTCAACTCTCTATTACTCGTGATATTTCTGAATTAGAAGTAATTTTCTGTTTGAATTGATGACTATGTATAAAAATTTCAAGCCTTGATTATCTCTCTCCACTGATAAATAACATCTTGGCCTGTTGAGGAGTTTATTTTCCCAGTATTATCAGATAATAAACGGCCTTAAGAAGCAGAAAGTTATACCATTGAGCCTCATTCAGAATTATTTATGCCAGGAACTCTCATTATGTGGGTCATATAATTAGATTATTCTTTCTGTATTTTGGAATATGTTTCTTCTTAGGCCAGATGACAAGGAAGACATAACCTAGTGGTCAGTGAAAAATGTTAGCCTTTGAATGCAGCTGAGAGTCACTGTACCAACCCTTTTATCTTGTAAGAAATGGTGGATCCAGAAAACTTAAGTGTAAGAAACAGGTAGTTGATAGCAGAACCAGAATTAGCAGGCAGTTATCTGACTTCTAATTTAGGGCTCTCCCTCCTACATTTAAGGTCTGTCTCCATTTCAATGACTTCACTAAAAATCTGTGAGGTACTTGCCAAAAATGCAGTGACCTAAGGTGAGTGCCTGAGACCAATGTTTTGCTGGAAGATGGGATGGGGGACAATAGATCCTAAAGTGACATGGGATGTGGTTGTTTTGGCACCAAGGCCTAATGAACTCTATGGGGAGCTAAAGAGGGAAGATTGAAGAAAGGGGAGAGCGGAAATACTAGCAGACAAACCCTTCTTTTGTGATAGGCTGGGAATGGATAGTGTCTCAAATTTGGGAAGACTGTGGTTCCACTGGCAGCTCAGTCAGGGCAGCTGGTGAGAGAACAGGATAGAGAAGAATTTCCAAAATTTAAGGGAAAGGAATTTTAAGGCATGCTAACAAAACTAGAAATCATAAAGACCAAAGATGAACAGGATTAAAACTGAAAAGGGAAACTAGGAAAATGCATTTACGACATTAAAAAAAACTAAGCAAGGAGTTAATAAACATTCTAGCATAGTGTTTATTAACAATGAAAAAAGGTACATAAAAAAATAACAGTAGACGCAAGGAGGTTAAACGGAGAAATAAAAATTTTTCAACAAACATAGAAAATGTTTATTATCCTCACAAAGAATCAAATAAATGAAAAAAAAATAAAACATTACTGAGACACCATCTTTGTCATATCAAACTAGTAATGATTAAAAATAACAAAAACACACTGAATTGAAAGCCATGAGAGATTTGAGAAACAGGCTATTGCTTATGCTGATGGGACTTTAATCAGTACGACTTTTTTGGAAAGTAATTTAATATCTATCCCTAAAACCTAAAAGTGCCCCAAGTTTTTGACTTAATGATCCTACCTCTAAAAATAAATTCTAAGGCAATAGGTCAATGAGCATAAAGTTTAAAAATGGAGAAAAAAAATCAGAGAGACTGATTAAATTATGTATGCACAACCATGTATAAAGTATAATTTCTTATCTATAAAATATATATAATCTCATTTTCATGGAATTTGAGAAAAATGTATGTAATATGTATTGTAAACACTCTATAGCTGTTTGTTATTATGTACATTGTCCTTTAAGGTTTTAAACTGCTTTTATGTCTTGGAGGAGAATGGTTTAAGTGGATGGAAGTACCCTGAGGTGCTATGTGCTTGGAAGGCTCATTCACAGACAGACAGGTGGGCAGTGTGGCTGCAGCCCAGTGAATGCAGGGGAACAGTGGCAGATGATGATGACAATAAGTTTGGAGAGGTAGCTAGGGCCAGATCACATGTGACCCTTTAGGCCATGTTAACAACCTGACATATTTGTTTACTACCTGTCTTCCCACAAGGACAAGGATTAACTTCCACAAGGGCAAATATTTTATTTTGTTCACTGCGGTTCCCATAGCATCTAGAACTGCACAGTTAAATATGGTAGCCATTAACCACATGTGGCTGTGAGCGCTTGAAATGTGGATGGTCTGAACTATGATGTAAAATATCTCTTTAATAAATATTTATATTGAGTGTGTGTTAAAATGATAAAATATGGATATATTGAGTTAAATAAAATATATGAAATAAATTTTACTCATTTATTTTCCTTTTAAAAATATGACTATTTGAAAATTTAAAGTTCCGTGTGTTGCTCACATTATATTTATGTTAAAAGTGCAAGCGTAAAAGAGACACAGTTGTCATTCAGCAAATATTTGTTGAATGAATAAATGAGCACATGTTATAGTCTACCTTGATTGTTTGACACAACTCTGGATTTTAAATTTGACTCAAAAACTTTTCTTTGTGGTTAGGAGAGAACTTGTCTTTGACTAATACTTGTCCTAACAACCTCTCTTAGATTTTTGTTTCCTCCTGGCTCTCTCCTAATGGGCCCTTCTGAGATCTGGGAACACATGTATTTGGCTGTAGATAGCTCCTAGTTGAAGCAGGAAGGTCTGCTGCTGTCCACGTAGGTAAACAAAGACTTGACTCTGACAGGATCAAAGAATAGCTCTAGTAGTTGGCAAATTTTAGATCGAATATCATAGTCTTGGTGGATGTTGTCATAAAGATTTGGGCAATGAGTATAATGTATTTAATTTATTGTAGAAGTCACAAGCAAACATACATGTAAAAGTAAATATGATATAAGTTCTTTTTATACTGAAAGACATGTATGTACAGGGTAAACTGAAGTACAGAGGTCGATTTTTTTTTTTTTTATTTAAGAAAACTCATCTTTCTATGTATCTATAATGGTGAAGGAATGAGTATATCTGTGCATTTACCTGTAGGGAGTTCATATGCATCTGTGTTGGCCTGGTACATATTTATAGAATCACTTTTTCCTACTATAGAAATGTAGATGAATAAATTGTTAGAATTTATGGACGGCTATAGAAAGTGTTTTCCAAGTGGATGACAGACACTGGGGCTGAATCCTGCTTCAGGCAGTAGCAAGCAAGTTAAACCATCACTGATTGACTTTTATTAACTCTGATTTGTAAGGCTGATAGGCTCAGACTTGCAGCTGATGGACAGGTTTTTGTCACCTAGCCAAGATAGGAATCCTAGAGAAATGCCACAGAGAAAAGACAGTGTTGTTCCCCAAAACCCGTTGTGCTTTGAACGTTTGCTACTTTGTTTTTTCTATTTTACATACCCAAGCTGAAATGTTTTTACCAATTATTTTGTCATTCTTTATAAAACTTAGTTTAATCAGACGCTGAGTCTGATCTTTGTGCTTTAGGCTATGGCTGTAAATAGCAATGAAGTGGAAATACTGTTTGTTTAAGAAGCTGGAATGCATTGCTCCAGTCAGGAAAAAGACTGAAAAAACAAGGACATACACACTCTTCTCACTATTCCTATTTCCCTATAGAGATATCTTTTAAAAAATTGCTGTCTTTGAAATTATCCATAAATAATTCTCTTATGGGATGGTTAGTTATGAATTAAAGTTCTCACATATAATTAATATATTTATTTCTCTCTTTTGATAGGTTGAGCCCTAGGCAGATATCTTAAGCTTGTTTCAGATAGCTATGAGCCACTTTTTCATGCAGCCAATGTTTGCTAAACATCTATTAGGATGGACCAAGCCCTTTGCTTGGTAGGTGCTTTGGTGCTTTTGTAAGCATTGCATTTAAACTTCACAAAGATGTGATGATGCAAGTGTTGTTATTCCTATTTTCAGATGAATAAATGCATGCTCTAAAGTTTTTTTTAAAAAGCCCACAGTATCAGTCCTCTAATTCTTATATTCAGCAGTTTCTCTCTTTTTAGGTGCAGCTCCTCCAAATCTTTGCGTTCCCCTAATTAAAACTTGCCCTCTGAAATGATTTGATAATCTCATTCCCATGAAGATGTAAAGGTAGTTGAGGCTTAATGGGCTTTTAATTTCCTTTGAGATTTCTTCTTTGCCTCTTGAGTTTTTAGAAATGTGTTGTTTAATTTAGAAATATTTGGAGATTTTCTAGATATCTTATTGTTAATGAATTTTAATTGAAAACTGTCCTGATTACAGAATAGACTCTATTATTTTGATCTTTGCAATTCAATAAGACTTGCTTAATGACTCTGCTATGTTCTGTCTTAGTGAATGACTCATTTGCATTTGGAAAGATTATGTGTTTTGCTATTGTTGGTTATAGTGTTTTATTAAAGGTATCAGAGCAAATGTTGTTCAAATATTCCATATAATTTCTAATTTATCTACCTGTTCTGTCAATTACCAAAAGAGGGATATTATACCTCCAACTATGGATTTGTCTATTCTTTCATTTCTATAAATTTTTGTTTATATTGGGGATCTTAGTTTTTAGGTTCACACACATTTAAGATTGTTATGCCATCTTGATAAATCAATGAAAACTCCTTTATTGTTTTGTACTTTTATTCTCAAAGTCTATTTTGGCTGACACTAATAAAACGTGTTAACTTTCTTATATTTAATGTTTGCATGATATACTTTTTCCATCCTTTTACTTTCAATCTGTGTCTTAATCTTTTTAAGCATGTTCTGGTAAACAGCATGTAGTTAAGCCTTTTTTTTTCCACCAGTCTGACAATCTTTACCTCTAATTATAGTGATTAGCCTATTTATATTCAATTTAATTATTGATATATTTGTGTTTAGGTTTACTATCTTGATGCTTGTTTTCTTTTTGTCTCATCTACTTTTTGTTCATCTATTTCTTTCCTCCCTACTCTTGAGTGAATCAGTATATTTTAATATTCCATTAGATGTCCTCTACTTTTAAGTTATGCCTTTTGGTATTATTTTCTAGTAGTTGCTCTAGGTATTAAAATCATCTTTCTAATCGATGTAAGAACTTTAAACCTATATACTTCCAATAATTGGCCAAGTCTGACAATTTTCTCTTGTCATATGCTTTATGTTGACAGGCTATAAACCCCATAGTGTGTTGATGTAATTTTTACTTTAAACAGTCAATGGACTTTTAAAAAGTTTAACATGTCTGTCTGTCTGTCTGTCTGATAAAGACATAGATATAGGTATATTAGAGTTTTTAAATAATTTTGTTTTATATGTAATAGGAATCATTTTATAGAATTTAAAACATTTTTACATTATACATATATGTATGTATCAGTAATTTTGAAAAATCCTTTACCTTTATCCATATGTGTCTTTGCTAGTGTTCTTTGCCAATATTCCTTCATGCAGGACAAGTTTTTCTCTGGTGTTTCCTTTTAGACTAAAGAATTTCCTTTAGCATTTGTTGTGGTGCAGGTCGGGAAGGGATGAATTCTTTTAGCCTTTGTTTGTTTGAAAATTTTTTCTTTTTTCATAAAGGTATTTTCACTGGATATAGAAGAGGTTGACAGTTTTTTCTTTCAAAACTTAAAAATGTCATTTTATTTTTTTCCATTTACTATTGTTTTCTGATGAATAGTCATACTTCATTCTGATTGTTGTTACTGGTGCATAAGATGTGATTATTTTTTCTCAGGCTGCTTTCAGGATTCTTTTTAGCTTTCAGCACATTGCCTATGATGTGTATATATATGATTTTCTTTGTATTTATCCTGTGCAGGGTAAATACAATGGAAATATACTCCTTGTTACTGTGAGTAAATGTCTTTATCAGATTTGCAAAAGTCTCACTCATTATCTCTTCAGATGTTTTTCTACCCCATTTTCCTAGTTTCTTGATACAGAATTCCAATTATACACATCAAACCATTTGATACTGTTTAACAGACATCAAATGCTGTATCTTTTGTTCAAACGTTCTTTTTGCATTGTCGTTTGGATAATTTTTTTGAGCATGTCTTTTAGCTCACTTAGTTTGTCCTTCTCTGTTTCTAGTCTGCTAATAAAAATGAATGAAAGAATTCTGATAGGCTATGTTATTATCTTTTTTAGTTTTAGATTTTCCACTTGGATTTTTTATACAGTTTCCATTTCACTGATGAAATTTTCTATTTGCTCACTTGTGTCTTTTATTTGTAGATTCTTTAACATTTTTATTGTATTTATTTATTTATTTTAGAAGCCTTCTGACTATTCCAACATTTGAACTATATCTGGGTCTGGTTCTTTTGACTATTTTTTTTTTCTGAATGGTGGCTCACTTTTTTCTGTTTCTTTGCATGTCTCAGTTTTTTTATTGAATGCTGTATAACCTGTGTGAGATAATTGTAGAGGCTGAAGTAAATAATATTTGTGCCAAGAGAAGGATTTATCTCTTCTGTCATGCTCCTAGGGTGTGCACTGAGTCAATATATTTTCAGTTGACCTTGGTTTGGACCATATTGTTGATTTAGTTAGATTTAGTACAGCGCAATCTTCAAATGATTTGAGGGCAGATTCTATACATTTTTTTTCTCTGGGCTTTGGAAATGGGTGCCTGGAGGATTTTTCTCAGGTCTCCTGCATTGTCTTCATTCTTTAATAGATCCCCCACATTCTTACATCAGATAGGGAAATTTTTCAAGATTTTTTAACTCTCTTCCAGATATAGGAGGCCACTGCTTTCACTCATTGTTGAAACTCATAATGCCGGAAGGGTTTCTTTCATTTCTTCTATCCTGCCCTTAGACTTTACCAGGCTTTGCATACTTGCGCCCAGCTGTGTGGATATACTTTTGTATGTGTGTCAAGGGGTTGTTCTAAGATTGACTGTTGAGAAAAGAGTGGGGAAGTTTCTAACTATAATTATAGATTTGTGTGTTTCTCCTTTTAGTTCTTTAAATTTTCGCTTCCTGAGTTTTGTAGCTCCATTATTTGGTGTTTGTACTTTCAGACTGCTCTTGGTGGATTAACCCTTTATTGTTATGTAAAGTTCTATGTCTGTGCTAATTTTCTTTCCTCTGAAATCTACTTTATCTGATATTGATGTAGTCTCTCCTGCTTTCTTTTGATATTTGTATGGCACATCTTATTTCCATCCCTTAACTTTCAACTTGCCTATAACATTATAGTTGAAATGAATGTCTGGTTTAAAGTATATAGTTGGGTAATTTTTAAAATACCTTATGCCAATCTGTCTTTTAATTGCCATACTTGGGCCATTTATGTTTAATTCTTGATATGTTAGAGCTTAAGTCAAACATTTTATTTTTTTTTTGTTCTTGCTTTGTCTTGTTTTATGTTTCTTTGCTTTTTTTTCCCGCCTCTCTGTGGGTTACATAAACATTTTTTTAGAATTCCTTTTTGATATATCTATCGTATTTTAAGTGTATCTCTTTGTATAGCTCTTTTAGCAGTTGCTCTGAGTATTATATTGCATAACTCATCAGTCTACTTATGTCAGTATTTTACTAGTTTAAACAACATGTAAAAATTTACTTTTCTTTCTGTCTCTAATATCTTCCTTTATTAATGGTATAATTGCCTTAAATATTATCTCTATACATTTAGAACAATATCAGATATTGTTATAATTTTTTGCTTCAACCATAAAGCATAATTTAGGACTTTCTTCAAGAGAAAGAAAATTTATTCTATACTGAAATATTTACTCTTTTCATTATTACTTTTTTTTTGATGTTTTATGATTTTTTATTTTTTCCTTTGTGTTTACAGAACTTCTTTAGCAAATCTTTTAGGTTAGTATGCTGATGACAAAATTCTTTTTGTTTTCTTTTTGTCTGAGAATGTCTTTATTCTCCTTTATCTCTGAAATGTAATTTCTTCAGATATACAGGCATATCTTGGAGATATTGTGGATTCAGTTCCAGACCCAAGCAATAAAATAAATATCACAATGTATCACAATAAAGCAAGTTCATAAACTTGTTGGTTTCCCGGTTATGTTTACACTAGAATCTATTAAGTGTGTGATAGCATTGTGTTTAAAAATAAGTACATCAGTTAAAAAATGCTTTGTTGCTAAAAAAAGCTATCCATCATCTAAACCTGGAAAAACAGTACTGATATACTTGCTCGATGCAGGATTGCCACAAACCTTCAATTTGTAAAAAGGGCACTATCTGTGAAGGGCAATAAAATGAAAACAATGCAATGAGGTATACCTGTTGAATTATAGATTGAGATTTCTTTTCTTTCATAAATATTATGCCACTGCTTTATGGCTTCCATAGCTTCAGATGAGAAATCTGTTGCCATTTAAATTGTTTTTCTCTATTGGTAAAATGTTTCTTGCTGTTTTCAAGACTTTATTTTATCTTTTGTTTTCAGAAGTCATTTTGTTTTCATGAGTCATTTTGGCATATATTTCTTTAGTTATATGCTGTTTGGGGTTTGCTCAGCTTTGTGAATTTGTAGGTTTTTGTCTTTTGCAAAATTTGGGAGATTTTCAGCCATTATTTCTTTGAGTACTTTTTCAGTGCCATCTTTATCTTCTTGTACACCAGTGATAGGGATGTTAGATCTTTTGTGATAGTCCCACAGGTTGCTGCTGCTCAGTTAATTTTCTTCAGTCTATTCTCTATTGTTCAGATTGGGTAGCATCTATTGTTCTATTTTCAAGTTCACCAGTTCTTTCTTCTGTCCCCTCTTCCAGTCTGCTGTTGAGCCTCTCCACTGAGTTTTTTTATTTGGAAAATTGCATTCTTCAATTCTAAAATTTCCATTGGGTTCTTCTTTATATTTTATATTCTTTGCTCAAGCATTCTTTTTCTTTTCTGAGATTTTTCTCTTTTTTCATTTGTGTTTGAATTGTTTATTGAAGTATTTTTATAATAGCTGCTTTAAAAATCTGTCAGATAATTCTAACATTTTTGTTTCGATGTTGGCAACTATCAATTGCTTTTTTTTTTAATTCAAGTTGACTTTCTTCTGGTTCTTAGTAACTAATTTTTTATATTAAATTGGATATATTGGATATTATGCTGTAACACTCTGAATCTGATTTGTGCCTTCTGTTTTATATGGCTTCTTTAATTATATTTTGGTATGGGAAGTGCTGCTTCACTACTGGCAGGTGGGAGTAGAAATCCATGTGTCTCATTCAGCCTCTGTTGACACTCAAATGGGGGAGGGATCCTCATTATTGATGAGTAGGAATGGAATTTCCAGCTCCCCACTAGTCCTCCACTGATACCACAAGGAAGTGGCCTTGTCACAACTGCTTGATGGTGAAAGTTCTCACTCTTCACTTGGCTTCCTCTGACTCCATTCCAGTAGGAAGGGGGATAGGTACTTCTTTTTTGCAAGATGGGGAATGGTGTGAGTCCCAGGTCCCTGTACTGTATCCTATTTTTATAGCATAAAGTTTCATGTGGTTGACAAGGGGCAAAGCAGAAAAAGATTCTTTTCCTCTATTGCACAAAGCACAGGCATGCAAGGCCATAGGAAGCCTGAGGGCAAGGCTGGGGAACTGAGAAAAATCTTCAGGAAATCTCTGAAATTTTTATATATCAACAATGAGCAAATGGAATTTGAAAGAAAAAACTCAATACCATTTACATTAGCAGCCCCCCACCAATGAAATAGAATCTAAGAAAACATGTGCAAGATCTATGCAAGAAAAACTACAAAAATGATGAAAGAAATCAGAGAACTAAGTAAATGGAGAGGTATTCCATGTTCATGGACATATTGTCAAGATGTCAGTTCTTCAGAAACTTGATGTATAAATTCAGTGCAGTCTCAATCAAAATCCCAGCAAGTTATTTTGTGGATATCAACAAACTGATTCTAAAGTTTATTTGGAGCATGAAAAGATCCAGAATAGCCAACAAAATATTGAAGAAAAAAAAATGTCAGAGAACTGACACTACTCTACTCCAAGACTTGTTGTATAGCTACAGTAATCAAGACAGTGTGATATTGGTTAAAAAAAAAAAAAAGGCTAAATAGATCTATGGAACAGAATAGAAAACCCAGATATAGACTCACATAAATACAGTCAACTGATCTTTGACAAAACAGTAAAGATAATACAGTGGAGCAAAGACAGTCTTTTCAACAAATGGTACTGGAAAAACTGTATATTCACATGTAAAAAAAAAAAAAAAAATATATATATATATATATATATATATATAAAAATACAGATCTTATACCCCTCAGAAAAATAAACTCAAAATTATTCATATACCTAAAAGTAAAATGCAAAACTATAAAACTCCTAGGAGATAAAATAGGATAAAACCCACATGACCTCGAATATGGTGTGAATTTTGATATAACACCAAACATATAGTACATGAAAGAAATAATTGATAAACTGGACTTCATTAAAATTAAAAACTTCTGTGAAAAATGTTGTCAAGGAAATGAGAAGAAAGGCCACAGACTAGGAGAAAATATTTGCAAAAGACATACCTAATAAGGGACTGTTATCTAAAATATAATGAATACTTAAAACTCAATAATATGAAGAAAATGGACAACCTAATTTAAAAATGGACAAAATACCCAATAAGACACCTCATCAAAAAAGGTATGTACATGGAAAATAAACATAGAAAAAGATGCTCAACATCATATGTCACTAGGGAATTGCAAATTAAAATATTAATAAGATACCTTTACACACCTATTATAATCAAAATCCAGAACACTGACAACAACAAATGTGAAGATGTGGAACAACAAGAACTCTCATTTATTTTGTGGGAATGCAAGTTGGTTCAGCCACTTTGGAAGACAGTTTGGCAAAATTAAATATACAAAATTAAATATACTCTTACCATGTGATCCATCAATTGTGCTTCTTAGTATTTACCCAAAGAAGCTGAACACATGTTCGTACAAAAACATGTACACAAATGTTTATAGTAGCTTTATTCATAAGTGCCAAAACTTGGAAGCAAATATGTCCTTTAGTAGGCGAATGGTTAATGACACAGTGGTGCATCCAAATGATAGAGTATTATTAGGAAATAAAAAGAAATGAGACATTGTCATGAAAGGACATGGAGAAAACTTAAATGCATATTGCTAAGTGAAAGAGGGCAATCTGTAAAGACTGCATACTGTATTATTCCAATTACATGACATTTTGAAAAAATGACAAAACTCTGGGAACAATAAAAAGATCGGGATGGGTGGAGGGAAAAATGAGTAGGCAGAGCACAGAGGATTTTTAGGATAGTGAAACTACTCTGTATTTGAATTTTATCCAGTTGTTACTTATGACATTGGCATTGTTAAAAAGTCCAGTGCCTGGAACATAGTACCTATGCAATAAATGTTAGAAGAAAAAGAATGCATAAATAAATGAATGAATGTCAAACTAAGTAAAATAGTGAAATAAGGCAGAGTTTACTAAAACAGTGTTTTATGTAATTGGAAAAGCTCTTCTTTCTTCCTAATATTTGAGCAGCATTTATGACCTGGAGAAAGCCTTTGGTAAATGTGGCACAGGTTCATTACATGGGTCACAGAACAGCATGTGTTTGGGATAGATGTTTCCTACTCAAAATAGGTTATAAACACCTTAAATGACAAGGGACTGTTTGTTAATCATTTCATATACAACACAGAATCTTGTTGGCATGACTTTTGTATAGTAAGTGCTTAGTAAACATTTGCTGAATACATGTTAAAAACTGATCCACTTACAGTTGTAGATCACTATGAAAGAGGATCTTAGTTTAAAGTTGGAATTTATACTCTGTTCTAAATATTTCTGATATGGACCGAACTGTGTTCCTTCAAAATTCATATATTGAAATCTCAACTCACAGTACCTCAGAATGTAACCGTGTTTGAAGATCAAGTCTTTAAATATGTGGTTACGTTAAAATGAGGCCTTCAGCGTGGGGCTCTAATTCAATATAAGAAGAAAAAGAGAAAGCAGGGGCAAGCACAGAGAAAAGGCCATGTAAGGACATGCAGAAAAGGGCTTCCTTCTATAAACTAAGGACTGAGGCCTCAGGAGAAACGAAACCTACCAGCTCTTCGATCTTAGACTTCCAGCCTCCAGAACTGTGAGAAAATAAATAATGTGTTTTAAGCCACCCATGATATTTTGTTATGGCAGCCCTAGCAGGCTAACCTAATTTTTTTGAATAAACAAAAGGAAAACCCCACATTGTAATATTGTGAATGTTTTGTTTAACAGATATATTGCTGTTTCTCCACATGTCTTGACAAATTGGCAAATGCGTGTCCCTCAAATTTAAAGTTCTTATTCTGGTTAATATCAAGGTAGATTTTTCCATCTCTTGTTTTACCATTAAAATTATACCTATTGTTTTATTTTTTTACTTACAGTGGAAAATATACCTTGTTTTAAGAAGTAATAGGTGACAAGCTATATTCCATAATTAATTAGGTTACAGGATCAATGAAATAAAGCCAAAATAAACCAAAAAATATATACTTAAAAATTTTTACACATTCTGTTTCTTTTCCCTAAGAAAAATACCATCTTTATCTTAGAATCTGCTTTGATCTGACCAGTGCTAACCTGCCATATTTTATCCCAAATGATTGAAATCTGGGGACCTCAAAGAGTGCTAATCCATAGTGCCCCACATCATGTTATTTGATATTCAGTTCACTATTTCCCTGCAGGAACTGGAATTTACTTTATACGACAACTTTCCCTTCATACATGTTATTTCCTCCCCAGAACCTTCTCAGACGGCACCATCCCAAGTTAGAACTAAGGAGGAAGCAAACATTGATGACATTTTATCAGTGGGCTGTGACCAAAGTATAACCATAACCCCAATTTCAGGGAGGCTACTTTTTCAACACTCCTACCGGAGGCAGGGTGATAATGAAGCCAGACACAGACATTTCCTTCAACTTTCGCCAGACGATGTGGCTCCTCACAGTAGATTACAATGAAGTCTGTACAAAGTAAGAGGCCTATTGAAGCCTCCCTCCCTAGAGGAAAACCGATTTCCAGTCTGAGACTGACCCCATAAGTGGAGTCAAAATCCAATTGTTACATCACCCTTAAAGTATGCTATTTAACACAAAGGCAGCCTATAAAGTAGCAGTTAAAGCAAAACTTTCTGGCTTCAAGTATCATTAAATATTTTTAAAGAGGATATGGAAGGGTTTCAAAGGGTAACAAAATAAAGTTTTAAAGGGTTTTTATCTATGTCATCTAATTTTTTTTTCAGACAACGTCTTTATTTTGGTAAGCTTTGAAATTTGTGGGTTTTAATATGATATGCAAGACATTTTTAAAACCGTAATTACTATATGTTTGTTGTATTATTCACATCTATCTGATAAAAATATGCTAATTTAGTCATAAAATTGAGATTTCGATGCAGTTTCCAAAAATATTCCATTTCAACTTTTTCTCTCTTACAATCTTATTTATCACCAGTTAGTGTTGTGCCTGGCCTTACAGTAGGTTTGGGGGGATACAAAAGAATAGAAGTCACGATTGAATTGTTTACTGTGTCCACAATGTGCTAGGAACTTCCTGGAATGCAATACACTTCACCATCAAAACTTCCTGTTCAGCGGAAATTTTCTGTTCACTAAATGATCAAAATATTTTTGTTACTTATTAGTGTAAAATCTTTGGCAACTCCATAGAGTTTTGTGAGTTGCTTGAGTTGGAGTGACCCTAGGCAGGAGTGACGGCAATAGCTAAGATTTTCTAGGAATGTCCTTTTTGAGTTCCAAAGTGGTAGGAAACTCATAGGACATGGATATGCAGGTTGTTTTAGTGTTGTGAAGAAAGTCCTTTAGATTTCTCCCTGACTTATACTAATCATTTATGCAATGAGATGGTGAGATTGATTTACCCCCAAATAACTTTTTACATAGTAATGGGGAGATCATTGGTGGAGAACTCACATCAGCAGTTAAGCGATGCTGAGAAACTATTTAAAGTGGGAGTGGGGGGGAGGGCAGCCAAAACCATCTCCATCTTTGGAAGCTGACTCCTGTGCATAGCTAATATGCAATATTGCTGACTTTTAAAGATTTCCTACTCTCCATCAGGTCCGCTTTCCAGACTAGACATTTCATTTAGTCTAGAACCCAGGAATCCAGGGGTAAGTGGTAGAGAGAAGGGGATACTAGAGCCTAAATGGAGTTTTCCGAGTGATGGCATTGTTGGATGATCAGGTGGCTGAGAATCAGCCTATCAACTGATTCTCTAATGGCCAAGAGACATGAGGAACTGCTGCAATTATTTAGATAAGTTGGGGCAAGAACTAGTTTAGTTTTTGGCCATATTTTAACCATGAACTCTGGGCATTTGGGTATATAATAGTTTAAAAAATTAAAAACAGACAGTCCTTTAACTTATACAGTGTACAATCTGGAGAAGGGTGACAATAAAAACAAATAATTATGTAGTTAAAAATAGTTGGGCAAAGATAAAAATAATGGAAGCTAACATATGTGGGTTTTAATCGATATATTTCCTTTTAAGAAGTAAGCAGTTCCCGATGCCTGTCACCCCATATGAACTTAATTTGTTTGATATTCAGAAGCTTTGGGCTTTTTCAGGGGTAGGAGGAGCAATTTTGATACCATGCAATATTCAGTGTTTTCATTCCAGGGAACAAAAGTAATAATGATCCATACTCCATTGTGTACTTTTTACATAATGCAAACTTATACCAAATATGAGAAATTTAATTGGACTATTCTAAGCAGTACCATTGTTATAGGCATTTTTGTCAAGACAAATCTAACATGAAAACATTTCTCCCAAGCTACCCCCAAACCTAGAATCATTAAAAATTTAAGAATTGCTAAAATACAAAGGACATGCATCTCTATACATTGTTTATGCTTTGCATTTCACTCAGTTTGAGTAATGAAACTAAATTGGTTGGTTT
This sequence comes from Eidolon dupreanum, assembly GCA_028627145.1. Lineage (NCBI taxonomy): Eukaryota > Metazoa > Chordata > Mammalia > Chiroptera > Pteropodidae > Eidolon > Eidolon dupreanum. Next base: position 58,565,426 of record CM053509.1, read on the forward strand.
CTTTTATATTTTGCCTGTTTCTAATCAGTTTCACTTTTGATTTTCCATGAGCTCATTGAGTGATGATGTTTTGGGAGATTTTATACTCCTGGCATTATCCATATTCTCAGTAAGCTTTTGGTCGTTGAAAGAAAACATTTCAGTGCATATGAGGGTTTGTGAAGTCTGCAACACTTTGTTAGAGAAAACTTAAGTTTTGAGTTAAGAATACTTTAATAAATATATGGATAGAATTGTGTGGAACTTGGGTTTATTCTAAAATAAGAAAAGTCAAGCTTTATCCACACATCTATATTTTCTCAGTTGCTTAAGAAATTTCATAATTATGCTATATTTTGTTGAAGCACTATAATATGAATGGCTACATTACAGTCTTTAATTTTTATTTGTTGATGTCTGTTATAAATCCTGATAATGTAGGCACTGTATATATTTAATAAACACAGCATCTTAGATGCAGCATATTCTTCTAATAATTATAAAGAAAGCTTGGCAGGATATTAAATCTATGCCAGTTCAGTTAAACCAACAGACAATTTCAGTAGGAACAAAATGTCCTTGGTTAGCAGATCATTTCACTGTACAATTAATTGATAACATAAACGAACAATTGATATGCACCTTCCTATATGTTCTGCTAAAAGACTCATTAAATTTTTTATAGCAAATAATCATAATTAAACACAAAATAGCTGAATTCTATCATTTATGCTAAGTCTTTGTAATTATTAAGTATTTATAAGGAGAAGAATAGGATTGCTGCCTCTGGATAGGGGACAGAAGTGGAGATTAAGTTGGCGTTATCAGTGGTTTATCATTCCACTAGGGGATTACCTGACTCTCTTACCTCTTCTCTACTTCAGGAGAGCTGCCTTGTGGCCATTCTGTGGTTCATTAGTCCCCTACCAGAGATGTGCAGGATGAGAAGTCCTAGTCAGCCGCATTTTACTGCTTGTCAGCAATTCTGGTCAAAGCAGGAGCAGGGGACAAGATTGAAACTAATGGCTGAAATAAGATTTGAAGATTATCTGTGCTTTTCATTAGTCTTCACTTGCTAACAAGCTGAATCCAGAGCTGAATGTAGTATTTTTTCTTTACTCACCTGAATGTGCAGTGTGTTTTATTTCTGATAAAAATTCTGGCTTGCCATTTATGCCCTACAAATAACTGGGACATAAGAAAACCTGAATATACTAAAGAACTGTAACTTACTTTTGAAAAACAGATGATGTTGCTGCCTGTATGTAAAAAGGTTGAGATGCTTTATATACATGCACACACACAGAGAAAGAGAAGCCTAATAATTAAGTCCTTGCGAAGTCTCTTATCTCATGTGGTATTTTCTCAGTAATTTTATTTTGGATGCAAATGATTATTTATGGGAACATACATTAGTCTGAAACTACCTTAATAATTGTTACAAAATGGTACAAATAAATTTTACACAGATTTAGCAATAATTTCATGATGCATGACCTTAAATTGTTAGTCTTTGATGTCATTAGATAAATACAACAATTTTGTTGTAAAAATCAAGAATATTCACCTACAGAAAAAAACATGTTTCAGTGTTATGTAAGTAAGTGCTTTGTGTAAAACAGTGTCAGCATTATATGTGTATTGTAATAGGGCTGTATCTCAAATGACTCAGGCAGAAGTAAATGGAGAGAGCAGGCTAGGTAGCTGGGTTAGATGACTCAAACAGTGGCCCTGGTGATAACAACAAACCGATGTTAAAGACACATGTGAAAATTTTGAATAAAATTAGTTTGTGAAATATGTGATATTTTACATAAATCAATAAAGCAAGTAATATATTTAATATAAGCAATTTAAACATGAAAGTATAATTAAATAAGTGAAATACCATAAACAGACATCTGACAATTTCATTTACATTTGTAAGAGCTGTATATATATTCTCTCTCTCTCTCTCTCTCTCTCTCTATATATATATATATATATATACATATATATACACATATATATGTGTGTGTGTGTGTGTGTGTATACATATATATATACAATTTATATAAACAATTTAAAGCTGAATTTTTAATACTAAGAAAACTGAGGTAGGAATGCTCATTGAACTGTGAAACTCAGTCCTTGAGATACACACCTTCAGACTCCTTTGCAGCTAGCTGCCTTGTGAGTGAATCCAAGTCACTGCCCATTTATTTGCATATGTTAACATTTGTAAAGGGAATAGAATGTGCATTTTGCAGTATATAGCTGATGTTACTGCTAATTATTTTTATCAATTTTTTTCAAATTAGGGCTTAAGTAGCCAAGTATTATTTGAGGGTAAGAATGATAAAGTTTTCTGCAATTAATATAGTGGCTTACATTTTTTTTTTAATGATAATTTGTCTAAAAGCATTTTTATTTAGAGCACAATTTATTTTTGTTTAGCACATAAAAAAAAAAAAAACTATTGTGAGCCATAGAAAGTAACTTTTGCAATAATTCATCAGGTCCAGCAAATAAGTAGAATTCAGTTTATTGCTATTCCTGTTTCCTTTAATACAATATAAATACTAATATGCTCTGAACCTCCATCTTTTTTCTGGAATTGGGCTGTGCAAACTGTGAGAAAAATCCCATTTCATAACAATCTCGATGTTAGTACACAATGAGGCAGCTTCTGGAGTTTGTAAGCTCATGCAAATGGGAGAAATCAAACCATACTAGATTCTAGAATCTATTGTTTAGGACTCCCTAAGACCTTCAGTCTGAAACCAAAGCTTAGCTCAAAGACTAGCAATTGCCAAATACCACCTTTCCTGGGAAAGCCAGGAACTTGTTCTCCTCATTCACATAACTAAAATATTTGAAGAGTATCAAATTCCTTTTTGTATATCTTAATAAGCAGTCTAAAAATAGGTAAATGAAACCTGAGAGTGCCCTAAAAGCTAAAGTATTATTGATTATGGTTTGGTAACTTTATAAGTTATATTTTATCATTAGGCAAACTCTTGGGAAGAGACCTCAGTTGAAATGTTACCTTATAGTGTGTTCAGTGTAAGTAGATGAACTGAAAGTTAGCTACAGTGAAAGTTAGCCACTAGGCCCCCTGACACAGGTCACAAAAATGGGTTTAATGTGTGTTATAAATAACAAAAAAGTTTTTTTGTTTGTTTGTTTGGTTAGGCTACAGGGCAGTTTATAGAAAAATAATTTGCTGAAAGAATAAGAGAGCTGACCTAGCAGCAGATGACATCAGGTTATTTGGGAATGCCACTGCTTTGGAGATACAGTGTTCCACTGAGGCTAATGATCTATCTTTCATGCACAGCCCTCACTGAAGCCAACTTCAAATAATGGGCAATAACTTAGAACAATACTCAAAAGATACATGCAGCAATGATATGACACAGATGGCTAGGACAAGGGACACTACCAAGGCCAAGCCTTCAGTATTTGCAGAACTGCCCATCCTGGTCCAGCTTGACTGCCCAGAGAAGAGGCAGGAAAGTGGAGGGTGGGGAGCCATTGCCCTTTAGTTGGTCAGTCTCATCTGAACAAGTCTTTGTGGAGAGTGAGCCATTGATAGGAGTGAAGAATTTGGCATTCTGTCAGTCTCTTTGCTTGGCCAGCTGAAGAGAGAGAATAATCATGTGAAAGAAGCAACATGGGCCTCATACAGTTTCATAGGATTATTATTATTATTTCTAGTTCACACTGGCAATTTCAGTTAGCTAAAACTTGTATGATGCCTTTAAGAAATGGCAAGAGATGAATGGAAGTTATTAGTTTCACTTGTAATTTTGCTCAGGAAAGTAAAGCATAGTTACGAAACTATCTATGAAGGCTACCATAATAACTCTATGAGTAGCAGATATAGCAAACATCCCCAAAAGGGCAGGTGGGATCCATTCTGGCCAATTACACTGGATCAGCACTAGATCCCTTCTCTCTTGGTCACTTTATAGTGGCTATTAGAGAATGGTGCCTGCCTTGTCTATTTAGTCACAATGAATCAAATCATCATGTCCTTTGGATTTTTAAAACAGTCCTGATGATATTAATATAGAGAACAATATTGGTTAAATGTAGTACAGTATGTGTGTAAGAGATAGGGTAGTGTTGGTTTGCATCCCTAGGGTTCCCCAGGTAAAATCTGAAACTGGCCTCTATACACAGAGGACAAAGAGAAACCTAAGAAAGAGGGAGACGACTCCAGATTGGTAGGTGACAGATTTAATCAGCAAGAGAACTTATATACGAGGCTTGTCTTGGATGGCCACAAGATGAATAGATCTGTGCATTTACCCTCTTAAAGTTTACATGGAGGTGTTAACCGAGTTCAGTCATGGATACTGTCCAGATGGTCTCAATAGCACATTGCTCCCCCAAGGCTGTGTCCTTGAAAACAGAACATACATTCCAAGGATAGGAGAGACAGTGATGAGCCTTTGCTTACTCTGTTCCAGTTCACGGGTCAATTGGCAGTCATGTCCTCTCAATGACATCCTTCAACAGGTATGGAACAGAGTTGTAGGAGAATATAGAAGGATAATGGAATTAGAAATAGCAGATCTCCAAGAAACTGCTCAGGATTAGATGTAGTATGTAGTTAATTAGTTGTATCAGTTTCTATTGCTGCTGTAACAAATTACCACAACTTGGTGGGTTAAAACAAAACAAATTTTTCTCTTACAGTTCTTTGGGTCAGAGGTCCAATACAGGTCTCATTAAGTGAAAATCAAGGTGTTGGCAGAGCTCTGTTCCTTTCTAGAGGCTCTAAGGGAGATTCTCTGTTCTTGCCTTTCCCAGATTCTAGAGGCTACTCCTTGACTCATGGCTCCCTTCCTTGACCTTCACAGCTGTGTCTCACCTCTCTGATCCTTATTTCACCATTATGTCTCTCTCTGACCAGAGCTGGATGAGATTCTTTGCTTAAGGACTTAAGCGATTAGATTAGGCCCACCTGAATAATGGAGGATAATCTCTCCAGCTCAAAGGTCATAATCACGTCTACAAAGTCCCTTTTGCCATGTAAGGGAAAGAAGTCACAGGTTCTGGGGATTAGGATGTAGACATATTTGGGGAGCTTAATATATTCTGATTCTCCTTCCCCCCTAAATTCTCTTCTTTTAGCTTTATTGCAGAACTTCACCTTATGAATTTTGTTAGTTCAATCTCTGCTTACTATTTTGTTCAATCATCCATTTGTTTTTTTAATCTATATTTTATTTACATATATAACAAATATAACAAATATTTAATATCCCTTCAATCAGTTTACTCTCTAATCTTTTGGGAAAAATATAGGAAAGACAACTGTTCTATGACTATATGAAATAATATGTAGATATCTTAACACTTGTTAAATGGGAAGTACTAAGTAAAAGACTGGACATTCTTATCAAAGTGAGTACATGAAATGCTGCTGGCCCAGAATACTCTGTAACATTTATGGGCCAGTTGACTGAATAAAAGTAGTGTGACAGTCTGGTCAGTGTTCCCTCAAACCCATCCAGCCTAGGACTGGCAAAAGAGATTATGTCTCAAAAGACCAAAGTTCCCAAAATTTCATCTAAGTCAGATTGGCTAACTATGGTCCATTGGCCAAATCTAGCCCCTTGTTTTTTTAAAACAAAATTTAATTAGAATACAACCACACATATGTTTACATAACATTTATGGCAATGTTCATGCTATAATGGTTGTGTTAAATTTTTGTAACGGAAACCACATGGCTGACAAAGTATTTATTATCTGGCCATTCTACAGAGAAAGTTTGTCAACCCCTGATATAAGCTAAGAATGGACTTACAGTATATGTTCAGATGATTTCAGCATCAAGTAGCAGAAAGTTTAGCACTGGCTTAAATAATGAAGAGAATGTATTATAATATGTAAAGATGGTGTAAGGTTTATTAATTACATGGCTCAAATAAGCCATCAAGGAACTAAGTTCCTTCTATTCTTTTTGCTCTGCCAATCTCAGCATGTTGGCTTGATGTATAGGCTCATCTAATCATGCTCCCAGGATGGCTACTACATTTCCAGACATCACATCCTCATGCCACCTCATCAGAAGTAAAATAAATGGGACACTTCCTTTATATGTCACTTTTCTTGAAAGAGGAAGACTTTCCTTGTACTCCCCACCACCCCAAAGTAGACTTTCTACTTCCAATTGGACAGAATTACATCACATACTCATGGTTAATCCACTGACATGGAGAGTGAATGACCATGACTGACTTAAGTTATTCCCCAAGCACATGATTGCTGTGAAAATGACCCATACAAAACTGGAACTCTGGCAGGAAGAAAAAGGTAGAAAATGACTGTGTGGCTGAAAGTGTCTGCCCTCCTTGTTTTAGTATTTATGTGCCAAATTTAATATATTTAATCTCGGATCTGCCCCTGGAGACTCAATGCATCTACTCAGCTGAGATTTTATGCTGCCTGCCATTTTTACAGGTAAATAAACCTGACTTTTGATTCAAACAACTTATTTTGGGTTCCTGCCCATGTTTTCTCTGGACCCAACCTCTGCTTTCTAGCACAGTGGTTAAGGAACTGTGAATTACTTTGAGAGTCAGACTCACCATACTTTGAATTCCAAGTCTGACAATTATTTACTATGTCACAGTGCTTTCCCCCTTTAAAGGGAACCCAATTATAATACCCATTTCACAGGTTCTTAGCAAGGTAAAATAAAATAATTTAAATCATTTTTTTACAGGTGCAGGCATATGGAAGTGCCAGTGAATATTATTTTTTGCTTTTATCTCTATTCCCATTTGTACAGGCAGTTCATGGTAGTATTTTCCAGAGATAAGTCTGAAATAGGATAATAGTCTAGTAACTAATTATTTTAAATATTTACAAAAACTTCAATTAGCTTTTTGAAAGAGGAGCAGAATCCCGAGATCTGATATTGTCATGTTGACATCCTGAATTCTGAGTTGACATCTCAGAACAAGTGGCCTGTGAATACATGCAAACTGATCTAGACTAAATAATGTAAACCATTTATTGGTAAGTTTGGGTATGCTGTATCTAAACCAAAGAAAGTGTTAAAATACAGTGCTTTATGGAACACTTTGAAAAGCCATGCCCATAACATGTAAGATATAATTATGTTTTACCTTATAAATCTATCCATTTTATTTTCAATTTCTTCTCAGATCTATCTCTTCTTCTTTCCTACTACCATGATCCTCAATATTTGACATCTGGACTACTGCAGCATTCTTCTAAAAGATTTTCCTGCTGTTTCACATTCACCCTTGTAAGGTAAAATATATAAAGGTTAAATCTAATTAGATGACCCTTCTATTTAAAACCATTAAGTGGGAACTTCCATTTCTGGCTATGATAAAGTGGGTGTTATTAGACTTACCAACTACTTGTAAAGAATAATAGACCTATAAGAAAATACATAGAATAACTGTTTTTGAGCACGTGACACCACACAGCACAGACCTCTGATCCTTGAAAGAAAGAAACACATAAAGCAACATATACATTTGTCTCACATTCCTGTTGGGGGCAACTTTTCCAATAGTGTGAGGTAGAATCCAAGTAAATGTCCGTCTAACTGGTAAAAAGGAAGAAATCAACATTTGGGAATGGTGAAGATATTGGAGAGGAGAGAGCTGTGTAAAGGAGGACCACAAGTCAACTTGAGAAATCATAAGTTGTATTCCAAGTGCTGGGTTGTATACTAGTAAAGCAAGACTCTCTGAGGTCCAGAAGAAATGTCCTGCTTAGGGACTGAGAGGTGAATGAAGTAATAAAAGGTCATGCAGGGCTGAAAAGTGGATTTCTAGCCCAGCAAAAGTAAAAAGATCTTGCCGAGCCCCTCAGGCACTGAACTGAGATATGAGAAAGGCCATGTCTGAGCATTAAAGATCATGCACTAGAGAAGGAACCATATCCTAAGACTAAAGACAAAACTAAAACAGTACAGCCCTCACTAAACTCGAAATGTTTGATAGACTCAGGAGGATCTGCCAGTAATTTAATTACTTTATTGAAAAAAAAATTTAGTAGACAACATAATCTATACTGTCTAAAGCATAAAAAGAATTACTAGACATGCAAAGAAGCAGGAATTTATGACTAATGATCAAATAACAAAAACTAATCAATAACAGAAATTGAAATGATCCTGATGTTGGAATTAGCAGACATTGACTTCAAAGTAAGTCTTATATCTTCAAGGATTTAAAGAAAAACATGACAAAATGAGTAAAGAGATAGGAAATCTGAGCAGAAAAAAACAATGATTTAATGCAAAAATAACCATAGGTAAATTCTAGAAAAAAAGATAACATGGGAAATGAAAAACCCACTGCATGGATAGACTTAACAGAAGATTGGACATTATAAAAAGAAAGGTCAGCAAAACTGAAGAGAGATAATTATCAAACATGAAATACAGAGTGAAAATAAATTGAAATGAACAAAGGCTCAATGACTTATGGAACAATATCAAGTGATCTAAGTTATAATTGTAGTTCTACAACAGAAAGAGAGAAAATAGGACAAAAAATATTTAAAGGAATAATGGCTAAGAATTTCACAATTTGATGAAAATAGTCAAACTATAGGTTTTTTTAAAAAAAAGTTAAATGAACCCCAAGTAAAATATGTACAAAGAAAACCTAAGCACATCTTAATTGAAAGAGTAAAAAATAAAGATTATCTTTAAAGCATTCAGAAAAAATGGACTATCACATGCAGGGAAATGATAATACACAAATAATGGCTAATCTCTCATCAGAAACCATGGACAAAAGACACCTGAAAGAGACTTTTATTGTGTACAAAGAAAATAAGCCAATCCAGAGTATATCCAAGAAAACATTCTTCAAAAATAAAGACAAAATAAAAGCATTTCAGATTTTAAAAAATCTGAGAAAATTCTCTGTCAGCAGGCTGCTACAATAAGGTGTTAAAAAAAAGTTTTTCAGAAGTGACACTAAATGGAAAATCAGATCTACAGGAAGGAATGAAGAGAACTGGAAATGGTTGACTACATGGGTAAATAAAAAAGACTGTTTTTTCTTTTAAAAAAAATTTGAAAAACAATGATTTAATGCAAAAATAACCTATAATTTGAAGTTAGAACATATTTGGAAATAAAATATAAGCAAGAAAAACTATGAAAAATGGATAGATTAGTATTAAATTCATTATAATGTTAAAGAAAAACATGACAAAATGAGTAAAGAGATAAGAATCTGAGCAGAAAAAGTAATCTATAAAACAATGTTTTCTACATTTTATTTATGTGAAGTGATATACTAATTTTAAGTAGATTGATATAAGTTAAATGCATATATTTAGATCCCTAAGTTAGTGCTACTCCTTACAGTAGTATGCAGAGGTACATAGAAAAGTCTAGGAAGGAAATGGAATGGAATACTAAAAAAAGTATTGGATTGAAACCAAAGAAGGAAGAAAGAGAAGAACAAAAATCAGATGAGACAAATAGAAAATAAATAGCAGCATGGTACATTTAAATTCAATGATATCATAACTATATTAGTAGAAATGGCTGGAATAATTCTATGATAATAAAGAGACTTTCTGGCTAGATAAAAACAGTAAGATTTTATGATATTTAAGGAGATCAACCATAATATAAAGGCATAAGATATTAAAAGTCTGTGTATGGAAAATATATTATGTGAAGAGTAAGTATAAGAAAGCTGTATGAGTCAAATAGACTATTAAGGCTTGGAGATGGTCAGAAACAAGGAGAGACATATCATAATGACAAAGAAAAAATTTATCAGGAAGACATAACAATCATAAAAGTGTACATATCAAATAATCCTCAAAATACTTGAAACAAAAGGAAGAGATAGACAAACACAATAATAATGGGAAATTTTAATAACCTTTTATCAACAATTGACAGAAAAAGTATACAAAAAATTTATTGAGACTATAGATTTGAACAATACAAGCAATCAATTTGACCTAACAGACATCTGTAGAATGCTAGGTATAACAGCTACAGAATACATATTTTTTTTTCAAATGAACATGACTGTTCACCGAGATAGACCATATAATGAGCTAAAAAATAAGTTTCAATACATTTTAAAAGATTAAACTCTTATAGATGATGTCTATAGGAATATATTAAAAATCAATAGCAATAGCATATTTATAAATGCTCCAAGTATTTGTACATTAAACATAATTTTCTAGGCAGCCAATAGGTTATAGAAGAAATTGTAAGAGAAATTAGGAAATATTTAGAACTCAATAATTACATTTCAACATCTCAAAATGTGATACAATGCATAGAGTGAAATTTATAGTTTCATATTAGAAAAGATTAAAAAGGCTTAAATTATCTAAGCTTATACCTTTAGAAACTAAATAAAGAATATTAACTGCAAAGTATGCAGAAGGAAGGAAATAACAAAGATGAAAGCAGAAATCAGTGAAATAGAAAACAGGTGAACAATAGAGAAATGAACTGAGCCAAATGTGATTTCTTTGAAAATGTTAATAAGATTAATAGACTAATAGACTCCTAGAAAGACTGTTCAAGAAAAAGGGAGAAAAATATATACCATAATTGAAAAAAGGAACATCACTCTATATGCACCAGATATTAAAAGAATAGTGAGAGAATATTATGAATAACATTATTTCAATAAAATCAATAACTTAGATGAAATAGAAAAATTCCTAATAACATATAGTATACCAAAACCAGCAGGAGGAAATGGAAAATCAGAATAAAACTACCTTTATTAAGTAAACATGTGATGTATTCATTAAATTTGTAATTAAAATCTCTCACAAAGAAAACTCCAAGCTCAGATGATTTCCATGGTGAAATTTATCAAACATTTATTGGAAAAAATAACACCAGTATTATAGAAAATAGTGTAATATGTTACAAAATAGAAGAGATAACACTTTCTAATTCATTTTGAGGCTAGCATACTCCTGATACTAAAATCTGGCAAAGACAATGCCTTTTTCCCGGCCTTCCCAAAAATCCCTAAGAAACTAAGTATTGAATAGGATCCCTACAATCTGTTAACAGCATTTGTGTAAAATTTATAGATAACAGTGTTCTTATGGCAAAAGACTGAATATTTTCTCTCTGAGATTGGAGAAAGACAAGGGTGCTTGCTTCTACCACTTCTGTTTAATATTGTACTTATAAAAAGGTGAGACAAAGCAATTAAAGAAATGAAAATATAGGAAGGAAAAAGCAAAACAGTGTGTATTTGCATACTATGTTCAAGTGTGCAAATGTGACAGTCTACATATAAAATCTCAAGGAACCTACAAAGCAATAAGTACAAAGTTGATAGATTCAAGTTACAGGGTACGAGGCCAATATACAAACATCAATTATAGTTTTACATATTTGTAGCAAACAATGAAAAGTAAAAATTTAAACTACAATTAAAAATACTAAAACTTAGACAAAATACTTATGAATAAATGTAAAAAGATGTGCAAGGACTCCACCAAAAAAAATTAAAACATTGCTGAGAGAACTCACAAAAGATTAAGTAAATGGAGAGATATTCATGGATTGGAAAACTCAATAGTGTTAAAATGTCAGTTCTCCCCAGATTGATCTATGGATTAGAAGCAATAAAAAATATCTGTTTTGTAGAAATAGCTTAGTTGATTCTAAAATATATATATAACCAAACGAGAATAGCCAATATAATTCTGAAAAAGAAGAATGAATCTGGAGGACTTTGCGTTAGTTGAAGACTTACTATAAAGCTACAGTGATCAGAACATATAGTTTTAACAGTTATCCACTGTGGCAACTATTCTTTTGTCTATATATTTTTCACTTAACCTAAATTGATTATTCTCATTTTACTAACACATTTAAAAAGAGAATGTTTTCCTGGTCACATAGGAAAGACAATCAATGATTTTTATCCCTTTATCAATTTAAAAAATAATAAGTTGGTATCCTAGCATGCTACAGAGATGACCAATTTTTAAGTAGCATAAAGGATGCCTAGATTTAAATATATTTAATGTCTTTTCAGTAGATTGCAGATATAATATTTTTTTAATGTTCAATTGTTCTACACTTGGCGAAAGAGGGCTTTTTCAGGTGGGTTTCTGAGACCCTTTGATAGCTTTCTTGCTTCTGCCAGGATAATGTTACATATTTCCTGCCCTAAGTCTGAAATTAGCAGTTTCTTAAAGGATCTCTTTTTCCTTTTTGTAGGAAGTGGTTTTGAGAGAGCAAACTCTGAAAACTAGGGGTGCTCATTGCTACTGGGTTGTCTGTAGGCTTTAGCAGTTAAGAAAATGTGTGTGGGAGTGTGTGTGTGTGTGTGTGTGTGTGTGTGTGTGTGTGTGTGTGTGTTAAGAAACACATCATTACTTTATACCAATTCTAATTTTGTTCTCATGTTGTTCTTAACATTTGTTTGTCTTTTCTCCCACTAGATTGTAAGGGCAGATTGTATGCCTTTTCTTCCCTTGTTCCTAGTATGATTTTATGATTCATGGTAAAATTTTGTTGAATGAGGTAATAGGCAAGTAATTATCAAGTAAGATTTCTCAAAGAGGTTTATACTTTATGGAGAATGGCTATGGAAGTGGCGTGTGTGTGTGTGTATGTGTATTACTGAGTGGATTTTGGTGGAATCTGTTCAAAGGGTTAAATAAGCTCATATAAAGGTAAATTAGGATGTTTTATATTGGGATATGAATTTTTCTATAGATTGAAATACTTTGAAACTTGATATTAATAATAAATGAAGACACTGCCATTTTTATATACTTCTTAGGTAGAGTGTCTTGGGTAGAAAGAACTTATCCGAATTGCTTAATGGATCAAACCTCAATCAATTCATGCATATGAGGTACCCATTATTGTCTTGTGCTAAGCAATGGATCACTTTACTCCAGAGATGTTCTCACTTGGTTATGCTGAAAATGCCAGGTTGATTTACTGAGTTTTTTTTTATTGATGGTTCCTTCTGCTACTTGGGAATATCTGCGTGACCAACAAAATTGAGGGGTATTAGTCTTTCCCAGTAGTTTTCCATGGAAAATAAATATTTCTTGATTTTATTTTAACTACTGTACAAACATTACTGTAAGAAAAATCTCACAGCTCTTCTTCCTACTCTATTCCCCCATCAACTCCTATGAAAAAATTCTGTAGCTGCCACTGTTGGGTGATAATAATTCAATGGGAAAACAAGACATTAATAACTACACAAGAAGCAGCACTTCTATGTTCCATGGTCTATGCAATGTACTTTCATGTGAAATAATAGCAATAATACCAATACTTGAGCAGACTTACTGGACTCCAGCATTATTTTAAATACTTTCCATATATTAAAACCTTGCCCCATAACTATTATTATCTCCACTAGACAGATAAAGAAATTGTGAAACAAAGAGGTGAAGTAAGTTGGCTGACTCAGGTTCTATATATCCTCTGTATTAGACAGCCTCTCAGAGTGTTATCTAATCTTATTGGCCACTCAAGATAATCTTTTGATGTAGATATTATTATTCCCATTTTACAATTAAGCTGAGGCTCAGAGAGACTAAGTGACTTGGTCATCTCCATACCACTTGTAAATTGGACCTAACATTGACTAAGTCAAAAGCCTGTGCGCTCTCTTTTAGACAGAAGTAACAGAATAATTATTTAAAAGCTATTCAACAATGTATCATTTGTCTTCCTAGTTTGTATTTTATGTGTGACAAAATATTAAAATGTCATAAATTAGGGAACATTAAAACATATAGTTGTGTATTCAGTTTTATCTAGCAACTTAATTTATTAAAGATATAAGTGAAGGCAAGAGCTTTTGTTTCATGCAGGTTAATGTAATTGTGGGACCATATCACTGTGCTCACCTTCTTTTTTCTGGTAAACAAATTAATAAAATGATATGCCTTTTGTGCCATATATAGCTTTTTCGCTGGCAAATTAGTTTAAAAATTTGATATATAAAGAAAATGAAAGTAGTAAAATAGCTTATTTTTACACAAGGAGAAAACAAAATTTCTCCTGGCATAATGACTACCCACAGTTATCCTATAATTAGCCTCAATGGAAACATTTGCCCTTGGACATAAACTTGAATGAAAAAAGTTTAGAACCAGATAGAGTTGTGTAACCACATTAGATAAAATGGAAGTTGAATTTGAAGAGTCATTTCTAGTCATTAATGCTTCATGGCCTTGGCTCTGCCAGATGTGTCTCCAGTCAGGAGAGTCTGTCCTCCAAGACACTCTTGACGTTCTGATTGTAATGTAGTTCATTTATTGACATCTATGCATATGATTTGTATTACTCTATGAAATACAATGTTGGATATATTTTATAATCCGCAGTCTTTGTTTCATAGTAAAGAAAACGGATACTTAAAGACCTCTAATATAAAAAGTGTTCTTGAATTGCATGTTAAGAAGATGCTTGACTATTTTATAAATGTCTACAATAAATATGTTCTGTAAAATATGAAATGATTTTGGAATTCTAACTACAGTCATCCAATCTCTGAGAAAATAAAAAGGATGAATCATAACACAGGAAAGAGGGGATGGAACAGTGGAGAGTGAGGTTGTAGAGAATTACAGATGACTGGGGTCCAACTCCTGACCTTGCCCTACCCCTACTGCTGCTGCCAACTGGTCGGAGGAGGTAAAATTGACACTAGCTGTTTATCATGCTTTAGGACCAGAATGTAAAATGAAAACCATTACTACCTCTCAGGATGCAAGGAATGTACAAGAAAGGATTAAATCAATTGAAGATGTTATCTCAAAAGGAGAAGGAATTCTAATTAAATAGAAGTCTTAAACAACAACAAAAAAGACTGCCTGTTTCAAAAGACTGATAGAGACATATATCTAATGAGTCAACTTGGTCTTTTCAAGGCCCTAGCCAGGCCCCTCTTCTATTTATGCTTATGATTAGAGGGATAAACAGTCCATGAGAGCTCGCTATCTACCAAATCCAGCCAGAGTCTTAAAAATCACTTTCTGAGTTTACAGATAATTCTTGTATCAAATAAGTTGATACAAGATGCCAAGAATTAGTAGAATTGGACTAGAGTCAAATCCACTGCATTCATCAAAACTTTACCAGCCCGTGTCCAGCTTGTGTTGTGATCTAAGAGATACCTAGAAATATATGGCAAAATCACTCCCCTCAGGGAACTGACAGCATGGTGTGCTGGCAAGTGGCAAATACAGCAAAAGAAGACTGTAATTAATTGAAAGGAAGTTTGGTATCGTGGTATCATTCTGGAGACAGACATACTTAGTTTGCCTCTCAGTGACTTTGGGTTAGTTATTTAAGCAGAATTTGAGTTTTCATATTTGTAAGATGGAAATAAGATGATCAACTTTATGTTTGAAATCATGGACATCAATAACCTGGGATAGAGCCTCTTACACACTAAGCACTCAGTATATGAGAGCTGTGATGAAAATGCTAATAATGATAGAATAATGTCCCCAAGTGAGAGGCAGAAAATAACTAGATTAATAGAACTCTCTGTACAGCATTGAGTGTATGAAGAATGCATCTTGGAGTTCAGAGATCAGAATCAAGTGGGCCCTGAAGTATCAGCAAAGGTGAGTGAGGCAAAAATGTGACATGTTTAAAGGTTGCTAAGGGAACCATCCTGAGGCCCTCAGAGTTGCCGGCAGTTTATACTTTGGCCTTGGGGACAAGTGATGATACTTAAATTAACACATTTGTCCACATTCTCCGAATGACTCAGCCATGAGCTTCAGTGCTTATGATTACTGTGGAATTGATGCCAGCTTTGCCTCATCAAGAATGCCAGATGTAATGTAATTTTAATGACTTCCATTGTATTTGAGGCTTCCTTGCTAAGATCCAGCATCTCATTGCACATTTAAACTGACCTGAGTATACTAATGAAGATTAATTGTTCATTGATTAGGGAAAGATGAATCACCCTATTACTGATGTGAACTTTCTGTCCTAAAGTAAAATTGTCTTGAGCTTCAAAAATACTGGCTCAGATATTGTGAGAGCCTCCATTTAATTGTCTTTTGTTTTATTTTACCCTGATAATAATGGCAACAAAACTGTACCTTTGAAAAAAAAGCAAGTGAAAGTTTTATTAGTTTTCTCATTAAAAAAAGTCTACATACAGTGAATGAGCATGCTAAAGGGGTTTTATTAACACCTTTTAATTATTCTTTTTTAAAACTGAATGAACTTGTGTCTATGAATCAAACTTATATAATAAGTTTATCGTTTAAGATTGCATTAAGCTGCATGTAAGCAGAATCCTCAACACAGTTGCTTAACCGGGGGTTAATTTACCTCATTTAATAGGGAGACTACAGAATTCAGGCAATCAGTTTTTTTCTCCTTCCCATTCCATTGATCTGAGCTTGTGATACTTAGATTTTGGTTACAGAACAGCTACTGTACCAATCAATGGTCACTATATCTGCATCCCAGGCAGGAAGAAGGGGAAGAAAAAGGAGCAAAAATATTTGTGCCATCTGAAACAATCCATTTTGAAAAGAAGGCAGTAGCTTTTTCTAGGAGTCTAGTGTGTGTGTGTGTGTGTGTGTGTGTGTGTGTGTGTGCATATTTATATTTATATTTGATATACTTTCACTTTTATCTCTGGACCTATGTCTCCATAGCCATTTGTTTTTTCCAAGAAACTTGGGCAACATTATTTTTTTTTAGCTGATCACATTGCCTTCTCAAACAAAAACAGAATTTTTTAGCAAGGAAGAAAAGGAAATAGCTTATATTGATTAACATAGTCAACGGAACTGGTTTTATTTGCTGAGTTTCTCTACTAGGCTTCTCCTTGAGGAGAAGGTTCTATGAAAGTGGTATTGATGCACATCAGAAGTCCCTGCAGAATTACAGTAAATTGGCAAGGAAAGGAGAAGTCATGTGATTGCCAAGCGTAGGACACCTGACTGGGATTTGAGACCTTCTGAGCTTCCGGTTCAGCTCTGTTTGTCTCGAGTTTCAGTAGCCTCCCTGTCGTTCCAGACAGAGCTCCTGCTTTCAAAGTAGAATCCAAAGATGTATGTGGCATAGACAGGGAACCTACATGGAGGTACAGCACCATGTAAAGAGTATAGTCTCTGGAGGTGGAAACCTAGGCCCAAATTACAACTTTGCCACTAAGTGCAATTAGCTGTTTGATCCAGGGCAAGTTGTTTAACCTTACTGGGTCTCAGTTTTCTTATCTGACAAATGCTAACAGTTTTCTTCTTGATAAGGTTCTTCTGAAGATTAAATGAATTAATATATGTAGAACATTTAGAATAGCACCTGCCACATTATAAATCCTTTGTAAATATCAGTTATTATTTAATTCAGCAACTTTTGTTTTTAATCTCATATAAAAAAGATGAAATTTCTAATGTTTAAGAGTTCATCTATTTGGGAAGAAAGATAGTATGAAATTTCTTGAGAAAAATTCTAAGACAGATTTTAAGTAATTGCATGGTTGAGTAGTAAGGTTACTTTTTGTCTCTTCATATTATCATTTATCATGTTAGATGAACATAAAATTCCCTGAGCTTGGGCACTGAATCTTCTGCTTCTCTGTACATGCAGGGCCTAGCTTGGTGTCCTGCATATCTTAGACACTCAATACACATTTATCAATAATTATTATAGGATATCGAACTAATGAAAAGATCATTGTAAATTACAGTAATAAAAAAAGACTTGAATTATGAGAGCTATGATCTGAAAGAAATTTCAAAACTTTGTTTAGCAGAAAAAAGGAAAGGTCTTTCTGGTAGGGATGAATAGGACAAATGCTGTATGAAAAAGACAATAGCAGAATGTGTATATGGTACATGGTGGATGGCTGGCTTGTTTGATCTTGGACATGATGGGGTAATAAAGAAGCTGGTTTTACCAGTTGGTTGAAAACTTTAAATATCCGTTGAATACTTAGGAATATCAGATTTGATCTAAGAGATAGTAAAAAAACAATTTTAGATTCTTTCACAAGAAAATATAAAGAATATTGTATTTTAAGGAGATTAGTTAAGCAATGGAATGTGTAATTAATAAAATTTGTAAAAGGAAAACTAGAAGTGAAAAGACTTACCAGGAGATGATTAAAGTCCAAAGGGAAGGTCTTAGGGAGGGCGGCTTTTCTTCAAAGGCCTGAGATTAGAAGTACAGTCTCAATTTCTTTTTGAGGGTATAATGGCAGCTTCAAAAGGCATCCTAGTGTCTTCCTAAATTCCCTAAGGAATTCTAAGCATTTTTCTAAACACTCAATATAGAAAAGAATTATTCTCACTAAATATAGGAAAGTAAATTGCAAAATAGAAAAAAATTATTTGCTAGAATACATAAATTTTTTAAGCCTAACTTTATTTTTAAAAGTATTATTTGCCAGATGTTTTAGCGATACCATACTTTTTGAATTCACTTTACAAAGCTGTGTTTTTTATCTGAAAATTCTTGAATTTTGTATCATTCTTAATGTATTTAATCTTCCCAGCTAAGATGTTGTCCCTTGAAGTAAGATAATTGCTGTGTATTTTTTCACCTTCTACACTGTTGATAGTGATGACTTTAATTAATACTATAGCAATTCAGTGGAACCTATCAGCACAAAATTTTACAAAATTATAAAGTACTGACAATTCAATAAGTATTTATTGATTGGCTTATATTTGTTAAGCATTCTACTATTCACTGGTTACACAGTGATGAATAAAGTAGATATAATCCATGCCCTCATGGAATTGACAATTTAGGTTACTAAACTGACGTAAACAGCTAAATAACAAGAAATACTGATAAGTTATGAGAATATTAAACAAAATACTGAGTAGCATGAAAATGAGATAAAGTGTGAGAGGAGCTAGTAATGTTTAAGTTGTGGCTGAATATATAAAAAGGAGCTAGTCTTATAAAGATTTGACATACTTAAATATAGTGGTTGAAAAAGAACTATATTGAACATTTAGTGACAGGACAATTTTGAAAGGCATGGATAAAATTTAAAATAATCAACAAGGGAAGGTAAAATATCCTAGTTAAATAGCAGCAATGAATTGTTACCACTTCTCGGCTTGAAGGAGCAAGAGCTGGAGGACTGTCTCTAATACAGAATCAATGTAGCTGTAGCTGTAAGAGATGACTGACCAAAAGGAACTATAATTTTGAAAAAGGAAAGTATCAGTATCAAACTATAGCTCAGCAGGAAAAGTAGCTGAGAAAATAACTCTGCATTCTCTATCTTTTGCTAAATACATGGAAATTTAACTTAAAGGGTTACAATAAGCAAAACAATTTTTAAAAAACAAAGTTGAAAGATATACCCTATTTTCTTTCAAGGCTGTCTAAAATTAAGTTAAATAAGATAGTATGGTGTTAATGAAAGGGCATGCATGTAAATCAACAAAACAGAATAGAAAGTCAAGGAAAAAACTTACATAAATATGGTCAATTGACTTTACAATTGGCTACAACACTATGTGGAAAAATAATAACCTACTATATAGGTTACTATGAATAGTAACCTTACTATACATAGTTGTTCTGGGATTATCTATATCTATTTTTCTATCAAAAGAGTGGGACAGAGAGACACAGCAAGAGACCAATCTCTATCCTTATCTCTCACCAAACAATAAATTATGTTTGAGATGTATCATAGACTTAAACATAAACTCAAGTTATAAACTTTTGAAGGACAACACTAAATAAAAATATGCATGTCCTGTTGTCAGGTAAATCTTTTTAAGCACAAAAAATAATCATTTTTAAAAAAAGTTAGACTATCAAAATTAGAAATTTCTGCTCATCAAAAGTCATCATGAAGAAAATAGGCAAGCCAAAGACTGGGAGAAAACATATGACTGATGAAGAATTTCTATCTCTGATACACACACACACACACACACACACAACTCAATAATAACAATGTAACCAACCCAGTTAAAAACAGGCAAAAGATTTGGCTAGATTTTCCCCAAATAAAGATATATGAAAGACCAGTAAGAGCATGAAAAATTCTCCCTATCATTAGGCATCAGGAAAGTGCAAATAAAATCACAATGAAATTCCTATCATGTCCCATCAAGGATGGCTGAAAATAACAAGGAGTAACTAGTACTCTCATACACTTAGTGGAAGTTTAAATAGTACAACCACTTTGGAAAAATCTCTAGCAATTTAATATAAAACTAAACATATGCCTACTCTGTGACTCAGAAATTTCACTTCTCGATACTCATCCTAAATAAATATATGCATAGATCAACCAAAGTCTTGCACAAACATATTCATTGTAGCATTATCATAATAGAAAAAAACTGGAAACAGTCCAATATTTACTAACAAGAGAATGAAAAAACAAACTGATATATTCATACAATGAAAATACTCTTCGGCATTGGAGAGAATAAACAACTGATTCAATCACCAAAATGGATAAATCCTTCTTAAAAACATCATTTGGTGTAAAGAAAGCCTTATACAAAGACTGCATATCATGGAATTCATTTATAATGAACTCTTAGAATAAGCAAAATGTATATATGCTGAAAATAATTTCAGCATAGCAGTTGCCTCTGCAGGTGTTAGCAGTGAAGATTGACTGGAAGGGACGTGAGGGCTTTCTGGAGTTAGGTTAATTTTCTGTATCTTGATAGGGCTTAGGGTTATGCAGATGAATGAATTTTCAAAACTTTTGGAAAGGTACACTTAAGATTTGTGCAATTGATGGTATGTAAATTTTACCTAAAAAAAATTTAAACATAGATTAAACCCTAATTAATTATAAACATACTGAAATGTTTAGCTGTGATGTATACTATGTCTGCAACTAACTTTGTATAACATCAAAATAGTAAATGAATTGATAGATAATAGATAGAGTAATGAATAGATATGTAGTACATCAAAATAGCAAAATGTTAATTGTAGAATATCAGTGGTGGACATATGGGTAATTGTTATACAAAGCTTTCAACTTTTCTGTATGTTTGGAAGTTTTTATAATTTTGGAGAAAATTACAGAAGGTGTTTGGAAGATCCAAACTGCATGATCTTTCCTTCAGTTCCAACCGACCTCCTGCTCTATTTTACAATGATCTGTATCAAAGTTGAAATTATGAAAATAGCAACCTTATATAAGAATATTTAATAAGCATTTTAATAAAACATGCAAATGACTCTCCCATTTTATGATTAACTTGCCCAGTGTACTATTTTTTGTACTATTTGTATCCTATGGAATGGTAGTAATAAAGTGGCCTGATTGTATTTGAGCTGAATAGTAGCATTAGTATTAGTAGTAGTAATAGTAGTATATGAGCTGGAACTGAGCCAAACCTGTCTGTTGTATTTAGAGCTAGACCTATAGACTTAAACTCCTAAGACTGACTATATTAATTCCTCCAAATTAACAGCATTTGAGGCAGAGTGACCCTTCAGGTATAGTTAATAGGCCATTATTGTATACATATCTTCTCTCTTTTCAGTTTTATATCTCTCTCTGTCTTTTAGAGACTGAACTGTTTAAAGCCTACATTTAATTAATAATGAATTTAGTAGCACTTGATATAATTTCACAGAACACCTGAAGTTTCCTTACTAGAAAAAAAACATTTTCAATAATAAAGTTATGGGATACCACAGGTGTTTTAGCATTCAGATTCAGGTTTGCAGAGAGCTATTTTCCTAGCCTACCCTTAACACTATCTTAGTTGGTCTATTTACAGTGTTAGTAGACCATTTTTCAATTATTGCTTTCTTGGAATTTATTTTTCCCTCTAAAAAACTAGGCATTGATATGGAGTACATAGTTTTACAAAAAAGATTATATTTGAGAATTTATTGTGTTAAACGCTTGCATACGCACACCATTTTTATTAACTACATTGTTCTCTTAGAAAATGGGGCAATGGAAGTCAGAGGGTGGGGGAAGAAATACAGAAAGACAAAAATAGCCCAGGAAACAAAGTAAGGTACTATTACCAATTCCATAACTCACAGCATTTTCTGGAACTTTGTCAGGTACCCTTTTACTCCATTTTGCATGTAATTAAAGTCATAATTAGGGCCTTAAAAAAATGTCGTAGCTAAAGACTAAAAGTTTAAAACACTATTAATTATTGATAGGCCTGTATTCTGACAAGAGGATCCTTTGGGTCAGAGATGCTATGAGGCACTTAACCAATAAGCCACCTAGTAGTTTCTTTATACAGTTCTTGATGGAACTGAAAAATAAAGAGATGGGACTTCATTATCTAGATATGCAAATCTTTTATTTATAAAATTATTATTAAATTATATAAAGTACTACCTCTTGACCAAACATTTAAAATAAAGTGGAAAAAAAAAGGCAAACATAACCACATAAAAAGGGAGGTGGTCATCTGAGCCAAGTGTGACATTAACATATTAAGAAAAAGGTATTTTGTTCATCTCAACCTATATTCCTTTTGGCTACTGTATTGAGAGAAAGCATTTTTGTTATTTCAACCTGTATTTCTTTTTGCCATTGTAGACAAATCTGAATTTCTCCTAAGTAGGTCACAAATAAGTTATGATGCTGCTCGTTTCAGTTTTAACTGGAGCACAGGAACAGACAAGCCACATCTTAGGGAGAGAGGCTTCTGGGTATCAGTTAGAGCAACTGTGAGAATCCAGGCATGATGAGTTCCTGCTTTTTTTGTTACCCCCCACATGAAAAGTTCTTTGCCCCCAGCTTTGCCTCAGGCCAAAGCCATGAGGCCATAGACTAAATCTCCCGATGAATCCTTGTAGACCTTTATGGTCAGAGTTTCTCGGGCAAAATCAGCACAGAACAAATGCTTTTCACTTGATGTCTGCCTCTTGAAAGCTTAGGGCAGAGATATCCCTTTGCAAAAATAGAAAAAAAAAATTCGAAATTAGCTTATATGGCCATTCTTCATTTCTTCCCAGTTGTGTATGTAGTATACATTAAATATTGCATTGCCTAGCAGGAAGTCAAACACAAGTGCCCAATGTGTCTTAAATAAAATAAGAGGCATGTTCATTTAGAGATTGTGAGTGATAATTCAACATGAAAATCTGGGGGCAAAGAAATGATCTTGGGAGCCCGTGGGCAATCCTCGAGAACTGGCACATGGCAGGCAACAACCTGGCTCGCCTTCATTACCAATGGGATGTACATTGCCTTTTTTCTCCTGTCTTTATTCATTTTTCAACAGCCTGCCACATGCAATATGCCAAATCTCATATAAAATAAGCCCTATACACACACTCACATGCTTACACACACAGGAAGTGAAGAACCTTCAGCAGATCCCGGCATAGATAATAAAAACAGCCATCTGCGCGGAAGCTCAGGATTTATTCAATTACACGTGCCCAAGTTATTTGTTTGGCTTTGCAATGTAAAGAGTTCTGTTTTATTGTTGGAACTTTTCATGCTGTCGAATTGTTTTCAAAACTCTTCCCCCAGATGCATTTGGCATTTACCAAGAGTGAGCAAGCACCAGCAATGGAACACAAAAAAATGTGTGCATTAAATGAGCATTAAAATCTTTACACAGGTCACTGTCAGAATCAGACTAAGATTCCTGGTATTTAATAGAGGGGTTAAAAAAAGTTTATACATTTAACGCCTGTGGCACAAAACATTTTTCTATGTTTTGAGGATTAAAGTATATGAGATTCTTTCAAGCAAGTTTGAACAAAGGTGTTGGGAAGCATGAGTGGCAGGTGGTTGATCTGCAAAACGTCATCCAGATTCAAGCTTTTGAACCTGATGTTATCAATAGCCAACTCAGATTTCATGTTTGAGCCTGAGGATTGCTATAATCAAGTCAGGTAGTGCAGAAAACTCTTCATTTTTATTTAAAGTAAGGTCTTTTAGTACTATGAATGCTTTCTATTAAATGACATAATTGCTCTCATACAGTAGTATTTGTGAATGTAGCTATTGTCACAAAATGATCATTAACATTCAAGACATTATGACAAAATACAATCATTGAGGTTCTCTGTTGCAATGCCTCTGTTTTATCTATGGCCATAATGCTGATAGACTTTAGATCAAAATGGAAAGATTTTATGTTCTATCTCAGAATATTGTATTATATCACAGTAAGTCCATCACATGCAATCTTAAATTTAATGTAAAAAGTACACAAATTTTGCAGTTTTCATGACTAGGGATGAATCTGGTATTTTGGGTGCAAGCTTTGTTTGATATACACCTGCTGTAAATGTTTCATAAACACAGATGAATATGTATGTGTATATATGTGTTTATATATCTATCTCTGTTTCTGTATCTAACTTGGAAAGTTAATCACCTTAGTAGCAGCTGGGCATATTTTATCCTGGCTCTAGCTTATAGTAATTATGGAGACTAGTTTTTCCCCCCAGGTATCTACTACTTTTAAATATCCTTTAATTTGCTCCGGTCAGAAACAGTTTGCCATAGAAAAGAAACAAGCAGAAGACTGCTTATAGGTTCTCTAAGAAAAATTAAAACTTTATAAAAGGTCCTTGTCTCCCTTCCTCCCTCCCTCCCTCTCTCTCTCTCTCTCTCCTCCCTCCCTCCCTCCCTCCCTGCCTCTCTTCCTCCCTCCCTGCCCCTCTCTCTCTCCCTCCCTGCCTCTCTTCCTCCTTTCCTTCAAGTCAGTGCTTGGCTAGGATTTGAAAATAAACTACTTTTCCACTGTTTACAAAAGAGAATGCAAATGTAAATATAAAATATATCACATAATCTATGGCCATGCCACCTTGAACAGGCCTGATCCTGTCTGATCTTGGAAGCTAAGCAGTGTCAAGCCTGGTTAGTACTTGGATGGGAGACCTCCTAGGAAGATCAGGTGCTGTAGGTGTGAAAAATAAAAAATATAGTATTGTAAGATGACAAGGTCCTTGCAATCTGTGAGGTCAACCAAGTGTTACCTTGACTAAAAAATAAATAAAAAATAAAAAAGATATCACATAAAAGTATATATCAGTAAAATTCTATAGGGGATGCACTAACATAAAAACTAATGCTTCTAACTATAAAATAAAAAAAATGCCACACTAATATCTGTAATCATATAGTCAACTACTGAGGTTTATGCTCTCAGTGTTTTTTCTTTCTGAAACATTTAGTGTCTCAGATTCAGATAGGAAAGGGATTCTGTATTTTTCCCTTGCAAATTGCACCCATAGTTGATACATTATAGATGCTCTTACCTCTTTGTTTCCCGAAACACTAGCCAGAAGACAACTACCTCTTTTAAGAGCACTGCCAGGTTTTTTTTCTGGAGGAATTCCAAGAGGGTTCATCAGTTCTGGTGCTTGGTTAGAAAGCTCACTGTAGGCTTTTTTTTTTTTTTCCCCCAAGACAGCAGATATCCAAGAGTCCCTTTTTATCTGAGGGAAGGAAATGGGGAAAGAACAATTAGGAGCAAGTCTTAGTTCAGTGTGGTTTTCCTGGATGTCTCTGTTTCCCATTTTTTCTATTTCTTTTCCAGTATGAATCTGAAACGTGGTGGGTTTTGTCTTGCCTTGCAGGAGTTTCTTAAGTGAGTCTTTGGTATCTATAGGTGCATGGAACTGAACAGTCAGATCTATCCTAGCCATGACTTTGGAGTCCTGGCAAACTGTTGCAAATATTTAGTCTTAGGATCTAGATTTAAGGAAGAATGGGATGCATACATATCTGTCTATGAATGCATTGCTTAACATCTGTTTTGCTTTGCTCTCCTATGAGTAAAACAATGGCCATTGCTAATTTATATGCTTTCTGAAAATATTGCTCTGTTGGGCATAAAATGTAATTTCTTTGTGTCATAACATTGCTGTCAGACAGATACATAGTTTGCATATCAGTGTAATATTTAAACCAAGAAACACAGTGAATTAATATATTTTAGATAAGATTTAAATTAAGAAAATTGAACCTAAGGAAATGGCTATTTGATAATATAAAAAGACTTTTTCATGTTGTTTAGTTGGTTTGCTATCTAATGTATACTTGAGCATCCACTTGGTAGTCTCTGGCATTTATTTTCTTACTCAAAAGCAATTACTAGATGCCTACTATGGACTAGGCACTGCATTAAATGTTTGAATTATAATGATAAATGAACTTTGTAAGAGAAATGTGGGAATACCAAGAAGATTCTAGGAAAAAAAAATAAAAGCAAAACAGAAAGATTAGGAAATTGACCTTTCATTCAACTAATTAATATTAAGAGAGTTTAAATTATTTGACAAATAGAGTGTGCTAAGGAATGGCTTCATAAAGTCTGCTGAGTGTTCAAAGCATGTTTATAGAGGGCACTTCATGTTTACAGACAATGGTGTGAGGCTAAGGAAGTCAAATAAGAATTGGGTTTCACATAACAGATTTCTTGGCTGTAAAGCCAGCAGAGTTTTTAAGGGAGGATGTGAATTCTCCCTGCTTTGTTGAAGAAGTGAACTTTGGGCTACCTTCCTACTCTGTCTTTGATGATTTAGGCTTTATCTGCAGAGAGATAGAGAGATTGGACCAGATGGCCCCTCTTGGTCCTTTCCAGCTTCTCTGATTCTTTGATACACATGTTGGAAAAAAGCTTCTGCCAAAAAGTAACTTGCCATTGCTTGGTTTTTTATGACCTTTCTTTTCTACTTGATCCAGAGTAAAGTGAGGCTTAGTCAGAAAGGAGTTGAAGGTGACAGTGAATTTCATAAAGGGCATGCAACAGTCTGCAAAAGTGAGGAGCTGAATCATTGCACCACTCTCTTTTTGAGTTATTAGGCCACATCTCACTCAAAGATTAAGCATTTCATCTTAGAGGTAGTTCCTTTTTATTACAGCATTGCCCTTTGCAATGCCATAATTAAGGTTCTGTCACTGTTTCCCTTATAAACTCCTATTTTCTGGAATTTATAACTTAAGACTAAAAATTCCCTCTGGACTGAAACTTGGAAAGTACAATCTGATCTTTTTACCTGTTGGCTTTTTCTTTCTTTCTTTCTTTCTTTCTTTCTTTCTTTCTTTCTTTCTTTCTTTCTTTCTTTCTTTCTTTCTTCTGAAAAGAATAGTCCAGCTGATCTTAAAGGGGACCTGACATGGGAGAAAATTAGATAGGATTTTCCCTCTAGTTTCAACTCAGTTTTATGCACTGAACTTCTAGCTTATAGAATTTGAAGCTTTAAATCTTAGATATATGCCTTTGACTGACTATTTAGAAATAAATGAGGTCTTGGGAGTTGTGTCTCATTTTTACCATAATGTTTCACCGAGTACACTGTAAGCAGAAAGGCTATGGATTAATAACTAGAAGTCCTTTCCTAAAATCAGTGAGGTATAACTAATTTCTTAGCCATTTTTGAATTTCCATACCTGTATAGCTTTACAACACATTTCTAGCAGTCTGGTCCAAAGAACATCTGCTAATGGTGATAAAAACAACAACGACAACCACCAAAAAACAAAACAAAACAATGAGAAGTATCAAAAAATAACAACAGAGAATCAATTTATGCCTATTTCTTTCAGTTGTGGTGGAGGAAACACTAACGTCATTGAATATAGCCTTTCAAAAGTAAACAATGAGCTAGGTAAAACTACTACCTTAGTCCCTATTGATCTTTGAGTCCAGAAAGCAAAATTGGAATCAATTAAATTCTACTTGGTTAAAATAAATGATTTGATGAATCTCTCAAAAAAAATATATGTTTGTTTTTTTTCCCCTAGGCACACAAGTCTGGATATAAGAGAAATGAGTAAATTCACAGAGCTATAAAAGGATAAACATTCATTAATTCTTGTCTCTTGCAGTCTGTCTGGATGTATCTGATCCCCAGACCTAAAACCACTCCACAGATATCAGTTCTGCTTTTCCCTTTTTTCCTCCTAGGTAGATACCCCAGAATTAAATGTGAATCTCCTTGCTTCTGAAGCTTTCAATTCCTTATTTTTTACATAAAACATAATATTATTAAAAAAGTATGTTTGATTTTTTAAATGCATTTTAATGCTAGAAGGGAGATATTTTATGTTTCTTTTATGTTCTCATCTTTTTACTCCACATGAATAGGCTTACTGGTTGTATTTTTTTTATTCCCAGACCAATACAATTTCATGTTAAGCTGGACAAATTTATTCAACTCCAGTTCAAGCACTGATTTAAAAAAGTAAATAAAGCAAGGTCAGGCTAGCTTAGGTTTTTTATATTTTTTATAATAAATTCTCTCTCAAATGATGCCTATGTGTATATTTTGACATAATCATGGGTACAAATGTGCAATGCTTGAAATCTAAAATGACACTGGAATATCTTTTCTTGCATTAGCATTATTTTAGCATTCCTATAACAGGGGATGGTTTGGAGAAATGCAGAGGTTTTCAGTTTATATATACACCTCTGATTATTATTCCAGGACCTCGAGCTACAGATCCAATCTCATATCATGATGAATGCATCTCTCAGAGTTCAAAAGAATTGTTGGCAAAAAAAGGGCTTTAAATAAGGCAACCATGAGAGCCCAAGATGTGAAATTCAAAATTGAATGCCATAGTGTTAAATGATGATCTAGTTTTCTTTTTGATTTCTGTTGCAGTAACTGAGGTATACTTGGGGTCTTCAAGTGTAGTGTCATGTACAAAAATAGTACTAGGAATCCAGAACCACAATTATTACAATCACGTTCCATCTTACCGAGCATTCCCTTTTAATCAGGGACTTCAAGAGCCAAATCCTAGGAGAGCAGAGGTATCATCACTTTAGGGAAAATACATATATCAGTACATGCTAAAGAAGTGGAAGAATTAGGCAGAATGTTTAAAGGAAGAAAACAGGCCTATTGTTCCCATTTTATTTTAGGTGTTGTGACATTTGAGGCACAGTTAGAAAGTTGCTGATGAATTCAGCATCCTGGAGATTTGGGGACAGGTATTGGTAGTTGGTTTGTAGAATGTTCTATGTATAATTTCATCAAAGTGATCAAAGTTTCTGTTAATAGCTGAGGAATATTCTACATTAAGCTTAAGCAAAAATAGTCACTTGTTTTTCTTGCACATATGATGTTTATGATAGAAATGTTTGGTATGTGACAGAAGTTAGTAGACTATTTTGGTCTCATCCCTGGTTAAAAACAGAAGAAAAGAACAAAAGAAGAAAAACTAAGGAAGAAAGGAAGGATTCATTCCTTTGAAACATGATACTGTGCTCTCAAAATTCCAAGTTTAAAAAGAGAATACTCTTCACTAAGGCAAAACGTGATTGCTTATTAACAGTATTGTGCAAGTTAAGTTATTAAAAATGAAGAGGCAAGGAGGGAGGAAAGAGGTGCTAATGGGTGTATGTGTGGCCTGAAAGCACTGTGGCTTATGATAGGGGGTTCTGACTGAGAGAAGGGACAACACAGCAGAGTAGCCACATGGGGGAGAAAAGAGGGAATCAAAACCAAATTCTGATTTTGTTCTCTGATTTACCTAAGACTGGGCTTGAACACAGTTTTGAAAAGTTTTAGGAAACAGTCTTTAAGATAAATATTCCTTTCAAAAATTTCGTTGATTATCTGTTAGATAAATAATAGTAGTTAGTGGACCACTGGTGGATATAGGGACTGGAGATTAGAGCTTGGCTATCATATGAGCCGTCACCTATTTTATTAAATGAAGGCATTTAATGGTGTCTAACATCTTTCTACCTTATAAAATGCATTGTACCAGAGCATAAAACGCATTTCTCCACTTCTAAGTACTCCAAGTTAAATTGGGCAACTCCAGGTTTATACTCCCTATTGTCAGCATGTACAAATTGATAATCATTTTTATACTACTAATTTGTGGATTTATTTTAGTCAGAATCATAAATCAAGTTAAAACCATTTACAAAAGCTGTTGTCATCTGGATTCTTTGGGATGGGTCACTAAGTTTTTTCAGCAATTTTCTTCAAAATGTGATAATTACAGTGTTTAGAGCAAATCTGGCTAAAGAGAGCTGAAGGAGACTCTTTTCCTTGAAAATAAATATTTTCATTTGTTATGTGTCTGAGTAATACTTAGGGGAAAAACTCTGGAATATATATATATATATATATATATATATATATATATGGAGAGAGAGCGAGAGAGAGAGAGAGATCTATAGATCTCTATATCTATATATCTATATCTATCTATAGATCTCTATATCTATAGATTTCTCCCTTTATAGATTTTGTTGTCATATACTGAAAAAATAAATCGGAATCTAACATTTTCTTTCTTCTAAATTCTCCTTGTGTCTAACTTGTAGAGTTTTCAACTTGAAAACTTATTTTTTCCCTTCAAAATATTCATTAAAGCACAAATGACTTTCTCCCTTTTGATGTTGCCAGAGAAACTTGAGCACTATGTAATTAAACTTCTGTTTTAAAGTATTTCTCTCAACAAACACAGGCTTTCTAGGACAAAGACTGCATAATAGATGTTATTAACTGCACATATAAATAGGAGATGTGTCTTGCAAAGCATTATATTTGCTGAATGAGTTTGCCTTATTCCAAAGTCATCTCTTTGCTAATGACTCATGAGTTTCCTTTTCATTATTTAAAAATAATGTAATCATAGGCTATTCTGTAATAATTTGACATATCTTATATTCATATCTGAACCTATTAATTAGAGGCAACATACGTATTTATAATGTGCCTTTATTCTTCAAGTTAATCCTTTTAATCCTATTTGAATGGCCAGATAAAAATTAATCCTTTCCAACTTCTTTATAAACAAACATTTAAATTCACCTATTTTCATCTTTGTTCTCAGCACCTACACTGAAAGCTTTCATGATTGAGGTTGATAGAAGCAGTAAACAAGCAATCTGGGAAGAATATGCAAATTCTTTTTCTTTGCAAAGAAGAGAGGTATTTACAAGAGTTCTCCCAATCTACAGGGGTCTAAAATCACAGAGAATTATTTTTTAAAGAGTTTAGTAATGTCCTTAGAAATTAATGATGCAGTCATTCTTAGGGCTTAGGGTAGTTGTAGGGGTCCCTGACTCCTATTATGAAACTGTCTCATAAAATAAGCAGATATCTAGTTGAAGACTTTTTAGCCCAAGAGAACCAGGTCAATACAAAGCCTTTAGGTCTCTCAGAGGGTCCTCAGTCTAGGCATTTACTAACGTAAAAATAACAGAGGGAAGCCATGTTGAATGCAATTTTGGATACTTTTTTCTGACACTGTGATCTGCACACACGCTAGGTCACTGGAAACAGGAGAGGAAGCAATTGTTTTTCCCTGCTGTGAGCAATGGATTTGAACAAGTTTCACACTGTTCTCATGCTGCGTTTTCTTTCCTTCTCCTTCCCCCATAACACAAGTGTAAACTGAGCTCATGAAAGTCCTTTGGGCACTAGAAATAACAGCCTATCCACAGATAAACTGATTATCTTATTTCTTCCCCTAGAATTATGCAGAGTACATCAATTAAGCAATGATAACATTGTAAACCAAAGAGAACTGAAAAAATAGCTAATATTTATTTATTTTTTGAATATTTTTGGTATAAAGTGTAGAAAATTTGAGAAATAGTAAGGTAAAAAATAATAAGATAAAAATATCAGTAATCCTAAAACTAAGAAATAACCATGTTTAATATTAGTTTTATTTTCTTCCAGGCTTCATATAGTTTAATAATTGTAATCATATAATAGCGATAGTAGTTATATCTTTTTTCATGTTATTAAATTGTCTTTAAATGCATGCTTTTAATTAGCTACTTGTCATCTCATCTCAAACATTTGCCTTTCTCATCTTCTGTGAAGTGCCTACTTCCATTCTAATATCTTTCTTTTGTCTTTAGCTGAAGATGGTATTTAAGATGGTGGCTTGAGCCATTTGGGGGAGTTTTGCTTTGTTTTCCTGGGTATCTCCCACATCTATATGAGATATATATGCTGATAAACTTCTGTTTGTTTTTCTCTTGTTAATGTGTCTTAGCTGAGAACTAGGGAGGATAGGGGGAAATTTATTTTTTCTCCCCTACAAAACCATTATCTATTAGTAAAGGATCGCAATAGAAGAAGGAAAAATTTAGGATTCCCCAATATTGATTTCTCTTGGCCAGGAGGAAATAGGGCATTAAGGTCAAATATTCATAATCTTAGAGTTCATCTGTCTCCTCCAAAAAGAGGCTCAGCAGAACTGGGGCTCAAGAGCTAAAATAAATGATTCAAAGATCTCTGAGTGAAAAGGAAAATGCAGGGAGAGCAATAGTAAGAGACCCAAGGAGGCTCCAACCATATAGGCCCAAATACATTAAGTATTTAATATTGCTCATTTAAAAATTCTTGAAATGGTAAGCTCTTGGCTTCTGGCTTCTAAATTGAACTGCGATAAGAATTTAAAACTAGAGGATAACTTCTCAAGAGTGAGTGTGAGAGAATATATCCTAATTAAGAAGATACAGAACATTTATTAATTTGGAGAAGTTAATGCAAAGCCAAGAATCATCCACCAAGTGTGCAGACAATTCTAGCTACATTCTTACATTGTTGTTATCTCATTCTTCCTTTATCGTTAAAAATTGAGTTGGAGTTGGGAGTTACCTGACTTTGAGGAACCACATCTGGACCTGAGGGAAGAGACTATGCATCACTCAGGGTTCCAACACTTTAGCTGGATGCCACACCTGTCAAATGGAACCCTGTGGCAGAGACTGTTGGTCGCTCCTTTCCTCTTCTTCCAGTTATGTAGCTGGACTGTGTTTCTCAGTCTTCCTTGTAGTTCAGTGTGGCCGTGCAACTGAGTTCTAGTTAATAGAATGTAGGTGGAAATGATGTGAGCCACTTCTAGGCCTGCATCCCAAAAGCCTTTTAACCGTTTCTCCTCCATGACCAGTTATCCCTGAAAGCCTGTTGCTGAGGGCAGCAAGACGTCTGTCATCCTGGATCCCTGAATTGCTATTTGGATCAGACTTTTTCCACCACCCTTCCCAAACTGGAATCTTCTTCAATATTTATGTGTGCAACAAATAAACTTGTATTTTGTTTGAGCTATTATTTATTTTTGGATCTCTTTGTTATAGCACTTAGCCCACTCAAAATAATATAGAAAAGATCTTGACAAATGGTAGAGATGACCAACATCTCTAGGCTCTTTAGGTCTTAATTGCTTACGATCTCAGGTGAGAAGGGAGTACTTCTCATTTTCAGCAGTCTTAAATATCATGGAGGGAAGCTGTTGCTTTTTTTTTTTTTTTTTTGACTTTCATTCATTCTTAAGGCATGGAAAAAGATAAGGCTAGCTCCACCCTTTCCTCTGAGATCATGTGTGACTGACAGATTGTCCATTGGAAAAAGCAAATGTGTTAATAGGAGGGACAAAAAATGCTGATAAGCTAAAACAACTTTTGAAAGGTATAATCTAAATGTACTAATATAGAAAATTCTCTAGTACATATGGTATGATCCCCTTAGTATAAACATTTTTAAAGTTTTGTGTCTGTGTGTGCATTGAGTCAAATTGTTTACTACTTTATAATTTTAAGTATGAATATTAATGTTAAAAACTGTGAATCAAGTAATATTGATCAATTTTCCTCACCTGTCAGTGAATTTTTTTACTTGCCCAAATACTTTCCTATGTTGCTGATATTATATGAATTGAGAGGCTCAGATTATTTTTAAATTATTATTATTTATTAAATTACTATTTCTGGTATTATATATGAAATCCTCCAATATTATTTATTTTGCATTTAACTTTAATGTATTTAAAAATATAAATCTGATTTAGTGAAATTAATAATCACTTTAGTTCTTTATACTTTCTGACATGTTATTCCTTTGAATCCCTTTATGATCATCAGGTACATGTTTTTTGAGTAAGTTTTTCTGGAACATAGTAATATATTTTCTGAGCCTTCCATTTGAGAACATTTTTAAATTGCCTTTGTACATAAAAAATACCTTGGCAGACCATGGAATTCTTGGATCTCATCATCTCCTGCTTAAAACTCTCAAGATTAGTCCAAGTATCTTTTGGTACTCAATATTGTAAGAAAAGATAAGATTGGTCTAATTTTTGTTTCTTTGTAATTTTTTTCTTTTCTGGTTGCTGAGAAATTAAAAAATGCTGCCAAAATGTTTTTAAGTATTGGTTATTTTTATATACAGTATTTTATCAATTATAAAATGCATATTTTAACTCAATGATTAGAAAGAATTATGTCATAGTTTAATTGGCAGCATTTTTTTCTTTTGTAATGCACCTGAAAATCATGTTTTAGAATCAGTGGAACTTCAGGTTTGATGAAATAGTAAATTTAGTTCTACCAATATATTTTGTTTGTATCTGTCCCCTTCCTTCTACTGCCCCGAGTAAGGCACAACATATAACACTGAGTGTATCTCTTCTACTGTCTTTTATTACATTCATCTCTTTAACCTATCCTGCCCTTTCCTGTCTCATAGGTGAATGTTAACTTTACCATTATATTCTTTATTTCCCTGGCTATATTTTTATGTAACCCAACTATTTTTATTTGTATATATTAAAAATTAATACTTTAATAAAATTGACATTTTTTACATATGAAAATAATACACATGTAAAACTTTTGTATACTAGTAAGGATGTATTATATTAGCATACTGTAACCTTGACATACATAAATCTTCTCCATTCTTTTTAACTACTCTGTACTACTAACTTATAGTAATTTATTATACTTTACTTAGCCATTGCCCTGGAATGGATACTGAACTGTGTCTAGTCTTCTGCTATTATAAACAATCCTACAGTGAACATCCTTCCAAATAGGATTTTTCCATTTCTACAGGTGATAACTATAAAATGATTCTAGAAGTGAATTGATAGAAATTAATGTGTATTTTAAATCTATATAGATATTGCCAATTTCCCTCCAGTGAGTTTATTACAATTTTTATTATTGATAATGGTCTTTGAACAAGACTTTTTATCACTGTTATTACCAGAATTATGTTATCAAAATTATTCCTTTTTTAAACTGAATTTGGAAAACACTAGTTTTCATATGTATTTCCTTAATTCTAAAGGGAAGTGTTCAAATAATTTTAATAAATTTCCAATCCATTGTTTTTCGTTCATGTTCATTATGTTCACATCTTTCCTATTAATTTGTAAAAGCTTATTGAACATATTTTGTGAACAAAATGCACTAATTTTTTGTTTTCTGTTTTGTGACTTGTTTAAAGCAGCCTTACTCCAAGATTATTTTTTAAAAATAGGTATTTTTTCTAGTACTGTTACAGTTTCATTTTTTACCTGTACAACAAATCTATCTGAAATTTATTTTAGTATAATTAGATATACATTTAGCTTTATGTTTTTTAAAATGATAAATCAGACATTCCAGTATCATTTTATTAAATAATCACTCTATCTCACTGTCCTGATTTAAAATGTGATATTAATATTAAATAACATATTTATTCTTATTTCTTTTCAGTTGATATGCTATATATTTCCAGATAAGCATCAGCTTTAATTTCTGCAGTTTTAAAATATGTTTTCTTATTTTGTACAAATGCTCTACTTATATTCTCTGTTCCCACCTCCCAGAATTTTTATGACTGCTGTCTGGTACCTCTTTTCCCTCCAAATGATTATGTTGTTATTTATACTGAAATTACATTTGATAGCTAGATTAATTTATGGGGAATTTCATCCATAATATATTCATTTATTTAAAAACAGGTTTTATCTTTCTGGTTTCCTACCTCTGTTAGGTCCTTTAATAATTTATATCATGTTTTTTCTTAATAAATCATACATATTTCTTACTGCACTTATCTCTAGTTATTTTGGCTTTTTTTGTTACTTTTTAAAATGTGATATTTTCTTTCCTTATATTTTCAAATTCATACTTATATGAAAAAGCTATTGATTTTTGTATATATTACCTTCCTGAATTGTTATTATACTTTGCTTGGTTTTTTGGGTGATTCTCTTGGAGTTTCCATATGTATAATGATACTATTGGTGTATTGAAATAATTTTGCTCCCCTTTTTCCAATATGCAAATCTTACACATTTCCTTGAGTACTGATTGGTTGGTATGTTAGCTGTACAGTTTCAAAAATATTTTGCATACCATTCTCTTATAGAACAGATTTCTACTCTATCAAAGTAGAAGGTATATTTGGATCATAGGAAAACCTTATAATTTCAATGAACTTTATACTATAATTTAGCATATATCTTTTTCATTTTCATTAGCTGGCTCCCGGTTAATTGCTCATATACCTTGATATCCTTCTCTCCACCTGCTTCCTCCAAAGAAGGCTTGTATGACTTTGCTTCACCTCACGCTTCATAGTGTAAAAAAGCATTGTTTGAACCAACTTGTGTATTGCCTACACCATCGGGTCTGTTTTAACTATGAGATAGCTGGTTAGGCCTTTTATTTGATTTGGCATCTAGAACCTTCAAGAAACACTGCATCCTGTAAGAGAACTGTAGAATTTTGTGCATGCTCTCAGGGCCCTTATTCAATTTCAACCTAAATTCAATTTATTAGGCAGCTATTTTTTATAAACTGAAGCCTGGGGTTGTGACTGTGTCCTAGTTTCATAAGAATGGAGATTATTGTTTTCATCTTTTTATGATTTTAATATGAGTGATAGAAGTGAAGGAAAACTGAAATAATGCCACAATCTTCATTCCTAATGCAGCTGGTTTGCTTTATAGTTAATCTTTTCATAAAGCGTTCTTTCATCTTATCTTGTTTGATAAAGTTTATGTTTTCTTATATTTTATTGAGAATAGAAAGTAATGCATTCTAAAATAGATGTATTCTTAATTTTTTAAATTTATTTTTAAAATAATTTTTATAGGTTTCATTTCCTCCACCTCATTAGATCTGTTTTTCCTTCCTTTTATGGTATAGATTTAAAATATATATAATCCTTATCTAGTTTGTTGTTTGCTTTGCTTATACATGAAAGTGGAGAGAATTTGCCAAGTCTTGCCAAACAACAGACTGTGTATAATCTCTTTGATATTTTTTTATGGTTAATGTGGGGATGGGGTGGAGTGTTAGAATACACTGTTCAGGTTTTTGCTGGAGAATAACAGGATGTTCATAGCCCCCAGCTAAATGTGTAATCTAGCAGGCATTTATCTATTGCAGCTTGGCTGGTTTGAGGTGAGATTAATTTTGTTGTTGAGTGGTATGCCTTTCCCTTTACTAGATGGTTCTGTAACTATTTACATACCAAAAATCTATTGCAATTTATAATTTTTAATTTTCAGAGGTAGACATTTGACTATGGTTCGGGTTGTTGTTTTGGAGAGTGGTTTAGCCCCAGGTAAACCAACTCACCATTTAACATCTACATCATAAAAGATTTTTATGGTTCATTGTAGTCCAAACAAAGTAAGTCCATTGATGTGCAAAATAACTGCCAATATCTTTTTGTGGTTGTTTTTGGTATAAATAGCTGGCCTTAAAAAGGAATCCCGCTGCTTTATAAATTATTTTAATCC
Source organism: Eidolon dupreanum (assembly GCA_028627145.1). Taxonomy (NCBI): domain Eukaryota; kingdom Metazoa; phylum Chordata; class Mammalia; order Chiroptera; family Pteropodidae; genus Eidolon; species Eidolon dupreanum. The sequence continues at coordinate 58,602,880 of CM053509.1, forward strand.
TGCATTTATAGAATTATTAAAGGTTTTGAAAGGCTTACTGTACTTTATTGACTTTCATGGGGGAAATTATAGGCCAGCTTGCTGTTAAATAACGTGACTATTTAAAGATTTGGACTTTTTTTTCCTCCTGTGTATCATGATTTTTCCTTAAAAACCTCTTAAAGAATTTCTATTCAGAAATGAATTATCTGGTTTATTTCTTGGCTCAGTTTTCTGCCTCTTGATTTTGTTACTACTCCTTTAACTATTTTACTGTTCTATAATTTGAATTTACATCTGGGTTGAGCAAAGGAAGCAAGAGAAAGGAATTTGTAGGCATTGCTTTCACATGTTGATTTACGATCTTGCATGGGTCTCACCAACACTTTGAAATGTTTGGGCCTATTTCTCTACTACTAAGAATAATAAAAGGATCCTCTTATGTTTGTTAGTGATATTTCTATTTCTCAGCAATTATAATACTTTCATCTGAGTTTTGAGATGTTAAAATTATTTACAGCAGTGTCAGAGCTGGCACACAAATATGTTTAACACAACTCTCCTTTTACGTGGAAATTTTCACAATAGTCGAGTTGGTGCCTAATTTGATTCTCTGTCAAATGTCTGTGGTTTAGGGTAATCCATGCCAGGTTTTTACCTCTATTTTCATAAGTAATCAAAAATCGTTTGAATGTGCAAGTTAGTCTAATGCTGTATTCATTCACTGAACTATAATGTCATTCTGAGAAACTCTAATATAAACGATGCCCTCCCAGTGCTTCCCTACCTCTGGGAATTGAATTTGAATGTGACATTCAACCTTTGTCCACACAGGCAAAATAAAGTGCAGAACTGAATTAATTAGCCAGATATTTCAAATAAAAGTAATCCACTATTGAGAAGAACATAGGTGTTTGGGGCTAGAATTTTTTTATTTTCAAATTAGTTAAATTCAGCAGATAACTAACCACTCAACTCACCAGATAAGTGGCAGCTCGCCTTCGTGGTTGTAGGTGTCTAGTGTTAGTTCTTTAAGTACTCTAATTGTTGGAATAAAATTCTGTTAGAACTAGACTTACACTTTCCAAAAACTATTCTCACTGAATTTAAACTCTTCCCCTCTGACAGGTCAATCCTCTTTCATTTCAGTATTAACTAATTCAACAAGAAGGGCTAAGTTGATATTTAAAGCCATTCTCCTTAAAATGCCTCTCATAATAAAATAAAATTTAAAAAGGAAAAAAGGAAGATCTTTTTCATTTTAAAGCCTACCTCTTCCTCTTTTCTAGGTAGGTAATGACAACATCTATGAACTTTATCATTGCTAAGATTTTTGGAGGAAAATCATTTTCTTTTCCAAGTAAACCAGATAAATAAAATTCTTGGGATTTAAAATGATCAAGTAGACATTTTAAAACATGCCTGCTGTTAGCCACTGAGACTATAAAGAAAATATAATGGTGGTTGATAATGAATGGGTGTTCCATATTTTCAAAGTATTTACCATTTAACTGGGGTTCAAGCCCAAATGGAATAAAACCCAAGAATGTTCTCATAAATACCATATTTGCTAGACTAATTTGAAAAAGAACACCTGGAAAATGGGTGCAGTTAATCAGACCTTGTGGAGAAGCAAGAAAGCTTTGGAATAGGCATTTAAAGAGACAAGTTTATAGCTTGCTTACCTGACAAAAGAAAAGTGGTGATTCTTTGTAACCAGGGGTATCAAATATGAAATTTCAGAAGGAAAAAAGGCAGCTGGGCTGTATGAACTCACAGAAAATTTAGTCTGAAACAGTAAGTTTCACCTCTAGGAAAATAGAGGAATTGAACAAAGAGGTCAGTAGGAGATGCTCTTTTGGCTCTTTTATTCGCAGGGTTTTCTGATGGATTTAAGGCACACATCGCTGAGGTGTCCACTGAGTAACACAGCCTTGCAAATTCCAAGATGCTGATATAAAGAGAACAGCAGGTGCTAAAGTAAAATTTACACTAATCTGGTCATAAATGCCTAAATGACAATTCCTTGGAGTTCATGTTTTCTTCCTCTCTTGGGTCAACTTGAAACTAAGACACTCTATTTTAATTTCTTTATGGTGTAAAGCTATCCAAAAATGAATATCTTGGGACGCTTTTTAAGCTAATAGCCAACAGAGCAGCAAATCTGTTAAAAGATGCATTGCCTATGTGATGCATGCCTAACAGGAAATACCCTGAGAAGGACCATGAAAATCAGTGTAGATTTTGAGAAGAAATGATCTGCTAACATTTTTGTATGTATGATATTAAGAAGAGAAAAACTTTATTGTCTATAATAAAAACTATAAAACATGTAACAAGAGAGCATTTCTATTTATTTTAATATAAAAAAAATGGCATGGTATATTTGAACAGTTACAAAGTTAATTTTTTTTTTTTTGATAAAATGAAAACACACTGCTATATTCACAGGACCCAAAGCTTAATGAGGTGGTCTTTTAAATCATTGTAGCTTTAGGTTTGCAACTCTAGAAATGATGAAGAAAATTGGCTCTATTTATTCATTTCGTGTGCAACTACTATATTTACAATGCCAAGAGGAAGCCAAGAGAAATTACATACAAATCTTGCTCTCAGAAGACTTTCACACTAGTAGACAAGTGAAAACAAAAATAACTAGGAGGTAATTACATACTACAAGAAAGTACCTGGGATTGAGGATTAGAATATGTAACAGACAGTGATCTCTTTCAGCTGGATATATTCTAGACAATATAATGAAGGAAGTGAAACTTGACCTACACCTTGAAGATGTAGCTTTTAAAGAACAAATGGAACAAGAGTCACTTTCCTGGCTGAGGGAACCAGCATTGTCTATTGGCTTCTCTCCTATTTACCATCCTAAGTACAGTACTTGGCATATAGTAGGTGTTTAATAAATATTTGCAGACTGACTGACTGAAAAAGTAAATAGTTTACATAGCAAGAGTGTAAAGTAAGGGGAAAGGAGATAAAAAACATAAAGTGACAAGTACAGGTCTTCCACAGTATTCCAACATTAATATTGAATTTTATTGTCCAAGCATTAGAGAACTATTAAAAATTTTTATTTTTTAATTATGTAATTTAAGCAAGAAGAGAAGAACAATTGTGGCTTTAAAACTGCTTTACTTGATGGGAGTATGGGTGCAGATAAAGGGGAAAGTTGACATTAAGGGAAAGAAGATTTCTCTCTGATGAATAAATTATAAAATAATCATACCACGGATTAGATCCAATCAATCACTTTCCGTAGAAGAGGAAATTGTAGACAGCAGATGTTAAATATTCCTCTTCCGCGGGCAAGCATTTTCTTATTATAGAGCCTGACTTGATGTAATACCTTTGAAATTCACAGTATAGACTTCACCTATAGCCTATACCATTATTAAATTTGCATTTATAAGTCTGTGTCTTTTTAGGTGACTACACATTTCTTGAGGTCATGGAACATGTCTTAGTTGACTTGATATCTTGTATGTCTTTACATGCTTGATGTTGAAAGTCTGTGGAACAGCAAAATGAATAATAGATTTCTCATATTCCAATTTTCTAATGCTTTGTATACCTAGGAACAGAGAAATGATGTTAACTAAAGGATTAGTCATACCAAGAAAAGAAGTCAGTTCTATGTGTTAGTCTCAGTGAACTTTGTTCATTACTCCTTCCCATGACCAGTAATTCCATTTTTCCCTTGCTAACAAAATCAAGTTTCTGAGCTCATATGTCAGAGGACCAGACCCTGGATTATGGGGTAAATGCCATCTTGGTGAGAGAGTAGTCCTTCTCCAATGACATCCTGACCTCATAATACCTGACCTTCTAAAGGGTTCAGATTAGAAATAGTAATTATTTTTCTTGTGATAAACAAAACCAGAATAAACAAAGTTCGAGAAGGAACAAGTTCAGCTAAATGGAAAGAACTTTCCAAAAATTGCCATGCACTTTTACCATTACTGTTTCACTTTTTGAGATGTTGAGAAACTGTCCTTGGGCCTATGTGGATTTGAATAACCTAAAAAACCTGAGAGACGCATGGTCCATGCTTACTCTTTAATCCATGATGTGTAATAATTTTTTCCCACATAATTTGTTTATTTTTTTGTGCTTTACTAAATACTGAAGGTAAGCTTTACAAATGAATTAATGACAAAACAAATGACAACTTCTGTATAGGCCCCATTATCCATGTCAGTATAAACTCATATACTGAGAAGAGAGCATTTTATTAAATATCACCTGAAGACAGCAGAATAGAAAACAGAAGAAAAATGGTCATTGAAAAATTTAGTGCTGAGGAACACATTATATTTTTCACCATTTGCCATATTTACTGAAAAATCAATGGCAGATCTGTAGTGTGACTGTGATGTGACACACTCATTATAGGTTAACATCCTATTACACCAGTTCATTTGTGTAAAACCTTCTGCTGGATTGGCAAATATTAGTAGCATCGTCAGATAGGAAACAAAAGCTAGAGTCTTCTAAGGATGAGAGGGAAAGGGGTATCTCTTGGAATGGTGATATTTTATTATTGGTTTTATTTTATATAAACATTACACTCAACAAATGATTTAAAATTAATTAACAAAATACACACAATCCAACAAGAATCAACATTTAAAATAGATGAAGGAATGGAGTAAAGAATAAGAATATTAGAATGATAATAAGAAATTGAAATTGAGAGTAGTGTATGCATCAAATGTTGGGGTTTTTTTATTCTTGAGTGAATTGGGCCATGGATATGGCTCTGAAGTTTTGAGCAGTCAACTTAAAGGAGACTTGATCAGCTTTATGATTCACAGTGTTTAATGAGATAAAAAACAAGCCAGGTCATTGCTCATGAATATTCTAATTTTTTCCCCAGTCTATCCCCAGAGATTAATTTCTCTTGTGGATTCTTAGCACTGAAACATGGGAGACACTATTCTTACAGTACTTTCCCAATGAGCTTACTTATAATTTTCTACTCTGTAGACTGATAGAATTATACCCCAAAGCAACAAAGTAATAAATCTTTGGGGAACTAATAGAATGTGTTTGAGGGGTGATGCTTCCTCCTGGAATGGCATAATAAAAGGCAGATTTTAAAGTATACTAAGGACTGGTTAGGCTCTGCATCTTCTTGAGACTATTCTCCCCCTCTCTCTCTCTCTCTCTCTCTCTCTCTCTCTCTCTCTCTCTCTCTCTTTCTCTTTCTCTCTTATTTTTTATTTTTCATTTGAGATCGAGATTTTGAAATACCTGGTAGATAACTGGTTAGGTTGGCTGAGTGATATGCTTTAACTGATAGCCCTGCAGGGAATAGAATTAACGTGCTTTAGTGAAAATTCAGAAGAGACAAGAACATGTACCTGAATAGAACACCCTGCCTCCCGCAGAGATGACCCTAGGATATGTCAACATTTTCCTCAATAAGAACATTCTCTTTAAGGATATGGAAAAACATCTTCTTGGCCATGGTGTTCATAAAGAACCAAATTAATTTGGCAACATCGTGTCAGGGAGAAAATAAAAACTGATTTATGTTCTCATAAATTTTTCAGTGTCAATTGACAAAAATCAAATAGAAATAATTTTAATCTCTGAAATTTGAGTCTGAAAATTGATAACATGAACTTATCTAAGAGATGTAGAATTTTAGAAATTAAGGACCACGAAAATGAAAAGATTAGGGAAGGAAAACAGTCTAGCCTCCATCACCATCTGTTTGTTCTTCCTTTGTGTACCTGAAACACACACCTGGAATCCTGATATTTGTCTGCCTTTAAATATCCACCACTAAACTGAAGCTCTATGATAGAATGATTTTAATTTATGTCTTTACAGCAGTTAGTATCAATTTTGCTTGTGTGTTATGGTAAGCAAGTCAATGCTGGCCAAATGAATTAATGTTACTGGTTTATTTTTAGCTCCATTTACATAAGTAAAAATCACTTTGCTAATTTAGGAATAACCAAAAATTTTATTCATATATTGGTTGACTAAAAAAGTATATTTGCTTTATAAATTTAAGATCTGGGAGAGGAAGAAAGAAAAATTGGGGGCATATTTGACAAGTTAAAAAAAAAAAAGAGAAAGCCTAAAAGTTGACAGGAAAAAAAAAAACCTAACAATACATTTTTCTATTTTTGCTCATCATTTTCATATATTTGAAATAAAACAAAACAACAACTAAAACCTCTTAGTCACTCTCTTTTACAACATTGGTTTAACATATGCCATCAAATATTTAATTCTTATCCAGTAAAGACAAAACTCTGAATTTTTATGCTGGTCCAGGGTTTTCAGCGCTGATGTGGTTTCCAGGTGAGAAACAAGGCTGTGGTGAGTGGAGTGGAGGGTTGTATCAATAGGTGATGTCTGGGTGAGGGCAGAGCTACCTTGGGAAATAGGCGCATTTGCTCTGATTCTCAGCCGGTAAATGGGTATCCTCCCGACAGTTTCAAAGTGATTCTAGTGGTGTTTAACTTCTCTCCCGGTGGGGGGCTAATCTCATAAAGATTTCAGCCACACAAGCAACAGTGTCTGGGGTGTAATGATTGCTTTGAAGTTTGTTTGCTCGCCAGTGCATTTAAAGTGTTTAAATGTTCCAGGAATAGGATTAGATGCCCCAGTGAATTCATTTCATTTACCCCCAGCAGTGGTTTCCCTATGCTAGGAGAGGTTTACATGGTATCAATTTAGAGGCATGCTGCTTTTGAAGATTTTCTCCTTCACCCTCTCAATTTTCTCTCTCTCTCAAGGTCTTGCCTAGAAAAATATTAGGGGTCAGGACTCAGTAGAAAGGGGCATTATTGTTATGCCTTTAGAGCATACTAAAGATAATTTACTGAATCACCTTTTAAAGTATCGTTAGCTCAATGAGGGGAAAGAAGAAAATGAGAACGAAATTAAGGCAACTTTAAACTTAGGCAAAGATTAAATATGGATGTTGAACCACTGCACAGTGCCAACCTCTAGATCAGTCATGCCTTTTAGAAGAGAATTTCGAATCCAGATCATTGCACTAGTTATGCAGCCAGTTAATTTCAGATCACTTTTTGGAGCTTTACCCTTAGGAAATACAATGAATGTATATCTCCTTCAAACATACCCAAACATTGTATTTGGAAATAGTTGACTTGTAGAGACCCTCAATGCCTAATAGTTCTTTTATGCTGAATTGTAATATACTGATTTACTACATAGGAAAAATAGATTTGGCCTCTCTCTGTATATGGAAAGGAAAACGTTCTCCTGGGCTACTTGAGTCCACTGAAAATGATTTCTGGGATGAGCAAGAATTAATGTGGAGGATATTTAATATTCAACATGTGAAAATATTCCATGAAATGAACAAAATCTTTACCGTATAAGAATATATTATTATTTTTCAATATCCACTTTCTCCTAGGTAGCTCAAATGATATATTTTAGCTAAATTTCATGAAAATTCTTGAGATATTGCCATATAGATACTTGCCAAATAGATTTAACTGTGTTTCTACTCTCCTTAGAGGATTGTTGTATTTTAGGCATTTTGGTTGTTATTTAAAAAAAAATAGAAGTAATATATGTTAATTTTAGAAAACTTAAAAACACAAAGTTTATAAAGAAAAAACAAAAAATACAGATAAATTCCCATACTGCTGCTATAACTACTATTAAAATATTGAGATATTTCCCTTTCTACATATATTTTTTTCATAATTATAATCATGCTATAGATAAGTGCTTTCTTCACATAGGTTGTATCATGAGCATGTGCTCATGTCATTAAAACTGTTGCTCAATATAATTATAATGGCTGAAGAATATTTTAGTACAGAATAGTTTTTTTCAGTATTCATTTTTGTTAGACATTTGGAATTTTCCCAACCTCTTGGTTTATAGTTTTTATATAGTTAAAAATAATTCTAATTATTAGGATGAATTTCTACAACTGGAATTAACTGGGCCAAAAGTTCTGAACATTTTAAGGATTCTGATATATATTATCAAATTGTTTTTCATAAATGCTCTATAAAATTATGAGAGGTTTAATGTTTTAAAATATGATTATTAGCTTTAGCCTTTTTTTTTTCATATTCTTTACCTATAACCTTGTCATTTGCCTGTTTTCCTTTTGGGATATTTCTATTATTTTTAGTGATTTTTTAAAAAACTTATCATATTGGCTATATTATCTCTTTCTGTATTCATTACAAATATCTTCCCAGGCTAAGAACTATTATTATTTTTTTGTACCTCCCATCTCTTATCTTATTGCTATGGACCCTGAATAAAACTGTTTAAATGACCCATTTTAGAGCTATATAGATTATTAAAAAAAAAAAATTGTACTCAGAAATTATGAGTAGTTACTTCAGTATTATGAAGAACTAATCACAGAATTGCTAAAGGTTATTATGATAAAACATTTTCTAAGGAAATCAGATACATTTCAACTGTTAGTCTTCACTGGATAATCATGTTCTTTCCTTTTCTCCACATACCTCTCAGTCCCCATTACCACCTTCTCTTTGTTCTTCCCTGAAGGAGAAAAATATTCCTTCTTTAAAGTAGAGTGAGCAATCAATTGATCTTCTCTTCCCACTGTCTGGTTAGATTACCTAGGGACTTGCAGCAGATCTCTTAGAGTATGGTTTGCTTACCACACACAAAAGGCTCTGCATGCAGAAAATGCTGATATCCCTCTGCTTGATCCTATTTTAAGGGACTTGCTCATCCCATAGTTAGTGTTACAATGCATAATCAGCTAGGCAATGTGGCTTGACAGTCCTTATTCTGATCACACTTTTGTTTAGTTTGCCAACAGTAAATTGGCATAATCTCTTATTGTAGTTACTTTATAGTTATGATATGCTTAAATTATATTCTAGGCACTGACCAGTTTTTAATTTTCTTTGATGACCCAGGAGAAGTAAGACCAGCTTTTGGCCTTGAGTTAAGAATTTCTGTTACCCATAGTTATTAACACCAGTTTTGGATTAAGATAATTTTATCCTCACTTGAAAACCAGACTTGGTGTTTTGCTAGGTTTTTATGAAGAATTAATAAGATGTAGCCTAGAAGATATGCTCAGATATCAGACAATTAGAAATCTTTGTTTCCTTTCCTATGGTTATTAATTTTGAATTCTCTTTAAAAAGGATTATTATAATATGCTTATTTACGCAATTATAGAAGTACTTTAAGTTTGTATTTTAGGGTAAAAAGCTTGCTCTATGACATGACCTATGGGAGAGATTATGGAGATCTTCAACTGTACCTGCTGGGGGAACAAACATCACTTAAGCTAGGCTCTGCTTCCTAAACAAGTATTTAATCTCCTCATTAAAGATATATGAAACTAAAAATCAATGAACTCCGGTGGTTAGAGCTTTTTAGCGGAACTAATGGATACACCTTGTCTAACATTAGAAACTTCACTTGTGGTTTACAGCTGTACACGAGGAGAAAACATGAATCTAGAAATAAGGTTTCTGGCTAGAGTAATAATTGGGCTGTGAGTTCTGGATAAGCAGGCCTCATAAATATATAATGTATGGAATAATGTATTGCCAATTCACATTCTCTCACATTAAATAGATATAGTGAACTCTTACTATAAAGCTCAAGATTAAAGTCGGCAGAATTCTGCTTGGATATGTGCCCTATTGAGCCCCATTAGAAAAACTCTTAGCTGTGTAAATTTAAACTTCTGACATGCTGACATCATGAACTATTTAAACTGGAAAATATTCCACAAGAATTATTTGTAGATATAAAAAACAGACTTCACTTCACCAGGCAAATACAAATAAAATAATGGTATATTTCAGGTAAGTCACATACTGTCCATTTGGACAAACACCCAGAACTTGAAATGAAATACAGATAAACCATTTTATCATTAATACTATAGCATTTCTAAGAAAATCTTAGAGCATTCATAACTTTCTCATTTTGCTGCTAGATTTCAAAGTGTTTTTTTTTTTTGTCTACACATTGTAAACAATGCGAGAAAATACGGTAAAAACGAAAGATAGATCATAAGCTCCATGAGACCAGAAATGATGTCTGTCTTTTTCAAAACCAAAAGTGAGGTTCAGTGCATGATAGGTACTCAGATTTTAGTTAAATCAGTGACTGAAGCATGATGAAGATAATATATGGAGCTTGGCTAGATTGTGAGCTAATATAGCAGTCCACCTTGGGTCATAAGGAGTCGGCAAAATACTGTTATACATAGCCCCAACCCTGAATCTTTGACAAATCTTTGCTTCATTGATCGTTGTGTAGATATATCTCTAGGCATTCCATTCATGCTTTTGTAGCTCTCAGTAAAGAACAAAACAGCTAAATGCGAGCTTTATAAAAGTTACAGTCAGACAGAAGGGACTTGCTCTTAATTCTAAGCATAGAGCCAGGTGGCCAATAAGAATTATAAAACAAATGTCTTTTGGGAAATAGAGAAGAGTATGCCACACAGCATTTTGGTCCAGTAGATGTCTCTTTTCTCTGAACAGTAAGGAAACATGTCACTACAGGTACAGAAGGCATTAACAGAAGTTTTTCAGAGGGCATGTTGAAGAAGTCCTTTAGAAAGAATTGAAGCTTAGCAGTTCCAGTGCTGCACAAAAGGTAGAAGCATAGAATTAAGAAAAAGGAAGACGATACTCTACACAATCACAGGACAGATGTGTGACCCTCAGCCATACCAGTGAAAGCTTACAACAAAACCTAGCACAGAGTTCACTCAAATGTTCCACTGTAGTTACCTTTCTATACTTGTGTCCACAGTTATTTCTTGCTTTTTCTTCTTCAAATAAATATTTAGTAATCTCTATATGGTTGCTTCCAAAGTACAAGTTCAATCCTTTTAAAATAATTTTTTATTGTTTTTGCAAAATCCCAACTTGAAAAAAACCCCTTTTGCCAAGAGGACAAAACTAATAGACACAAACAATAGCTTCACCATTATCTTGCTTTTTTGATGGAGCAATACAGGTAAGCATATCCTTACAATCCATACATAATGAACTCACAAAAGATTGCATGAACTGATGAACACCGTTCAGAATGATTCATTAGAGGAAAGCTATCCTAAGGATAACCAGCTATCTGGGCACAGCTGCCTGAACTTCAAAGTCACCATAAATGGCTAACATCTCATTGAGTCATTTTTTTTTCAATTTTAGTAGGTGAAATTATACTTATCTAGTCAAAAAGTCATAACTAGATATTTACATTGCATGAGAGGAGTCTTGTAATTCAAAATAAAGAGGAAGAAAATTTAGCTGAGGTCCGGCTCAATAGAAATCTCTAGGGATTGAGAAGGAGCTCTATTTTGTGATAAGCAGCAATTGACAAAACATTTGTAAATGCTATGCCAAGTTCCTCCTATATTACTTTCATTTCATGGAGTCTGAAGAGAGCAGAAAGCAGAATTTTCTTGTCAAAAACATGGCAGTGCTATCTTCTCCAAATCTTAATGAATTCTGTCTGCAAGATACCCTTTATAAAAACAGTGAAACCTGCTTTTTGGCTCCTAGATTAATGATATTTTTTAAAACTGAGTTTATGTGATTTTATGCTAGTATTTTAAAATCATAATGCTTACTAATTACTGTTCTTGTTTTATGTATTACAACCTATTCAACTCTATGAATTTCATTGATAATTCACCCTAAGGCAATTCAAGGCCAAATATATAAACCAAATATATAAAGTAAATATTATCATTATGAGGGCATGCTTTTCAGTACTAAAAGAAGACAATGTTGAACATGATAAATGATAGCCAGATGGGGTAGAAAGAGAAAACAATTGTTCATAATTTTTAAGAAAGAAGTCAGAGAAAGGAGTGGGACTAGACACTGATCACCATGAGGTATTGAACTGGGGAGGAAAAAAAGTAGCCTTTCAAATTACTCAGTCTATGAACAGTGAGTTTCTTATAAAAATACATACAGTTGTCTCTACTTTTCTAATTCTACTTTAGCAAGAAATTTCCTTGCTGTTTTATATTCTCCACATTGTTGTCTCCATTTAGGTCTCGACTCAGATGTTATCTTATGAAAAGGCCTTTCCTGACGACCTTATATAAAATAGCAAGAATCTTTCCTACTTTATGTGCCTTCACCTTGCTTCTTCCTTTATTTCTCCTCATAGCACTTAAATGTCAATTACAGTGTGTATGTATATTCTTTTCTGTAGTGTCTGTCACCTCTCACTATAATCAGTTGTATAAGAAAAAGAACTTTGCTTTTTTTTCTGTTATCTTTTTGGTATATAAAACTTTGCCTATGAACAGAAACTCACTGTTCATAGACTGAGTAATTTGAAAGGCTCAAAACATTTTATTGAATGAAATTATGGACATATGGCAATGAAGGGTTCTTAAATAAAATCTCATTGTTTAGGAAAGAAATGTATACTTTATAATGTATTCGAGATAAGCAAAGTCCCCATCTACTCATATGTTTTGTTGATGGCTTAACATACACCGCCAACAAATAATAATTCATGTCATGTAAAATAAAATGTGTGTACTAACAATAACTTGGAGTTCTTGCACTAGTAAAAATTAGGCTTTTGCTTTTCTGAAAAAAGGGATCACAACATTAAAATTAATAGTTAAATACAGAGTGAAAATGTCTAAGAATTGAATACTGTTAAAAATGATATACCTCTTTGCCAAAATATAATTATTATAAATTTATTTTTATAAGAAAACAAAATATAATAGAAATTTTAGAAAATATTAGAAACACTAAAAGGAAAATGTAGATTGCATTTTATTTCATCATCAGAGATAATTAATATTAATTTAATATATATCTTACATAAGTGTTTCAAATGAGATTTACAAAGAATTAGTTTTATATTTTACAACTATTTTTAAACTTGCTTCTTTTTTCCTATATCAGAGTATTTTCTCAAATCATTAAATGTTACTGTATAAGACATTTCAATAGTTTCATAGTATTTTACTTTATCAGAGAAAATTATTAATTTAGTCAGTTCCCTATTGTTAAACATTTACATTGTTTATGATTTCTCACTGGTAGAAACAATATTGCAAAAAGAAATCCTTAGAATAAACTTTTATACCTACCCATAATTATGTCCTTAGTATGAATTTCTATAAGTGGAACTTCTAAGTCACATAAAGTATATATTTTTCATTCACTTTCTACTTACCTCCAAATTATTTTCCAGAGGGTTATTGCAGATTATTTTTCATACATCAGTGTACAGAGTTTAAGTATATTTTTATATAATTAGTAGAAAATATTAATATTTTGACAGCTAACATAAAGGTTGATTTTAAAACAAATGTTTTATTTGTTTGAAAAATTAATGCATGCTTATGGTAGAAGATAAGCTCCCCAATGGCTTAGAAGTCAATAGTTTCTTTGTATGAAGCAAGGGGAGAAAAAAATTTTTTCATGTTGAATTGAATAAAATGGTGACAGTCCTGAACTAGTTTAATGGCCAGTTAAACCCTCATGGAAGTCAGGAGTTTCACTGGTATATGAATATCCTTATTTTAAAAATAAACCAAAAATATTACTATAAAGTTATTTGCATTGCTGTTATAAGAACCCATCTTATGTAAAGTTAACTTTACTCATCAGAAGCTAATATGTATGATTTTTTAAATAGAAGTTGAAGGGAAGTTGAGTATAATTTTGGGGTCACTGTGGGGTACCATTTAAGTTGATAAAAAAGGAAATAGGAGTCCAGAGAAAGAAGGGGTCATGAAAGTCAAGTCTTCAGAATCACTCTGAAAACCCGGCAAGGAATTTGTATTTCCCATTTCACTGGGATAGTGGAGAATTGGCAATCACTGAGTCAAGTTCATTAATTTCCTAGAGGCATGGAGGCTCCCACTTGGCACTTACCTTATAGATCAGTAAACTCTAGATATCATTTTTGAAGATCTTTTAGCATGAATATTCAAGTTGTCCCAGGAGACAATATTCAAAGCCAGCTTTGTTATCATTGCCATTAGTTCAAGAATAGTGAAGAGAATAGAACCTCTTAAACTCATATTTCCCACAGGTCATGATGAGATAAAAGTATATAGTGACGTAGAGACAGGTCAGCATGAAAAACCTTAAGTCTGAGTAAGATTGCCAGATTTAGCAAATTAAAAAAATTGTATATTTTTACAAAAAAATTTTTGTTGTTTTTCTAGAATTGAAGTTTAATCAGTGTCCTATATTTTATCTGGCACATTTAAACGTCAATTTCTTATAAGGATGAAATGACCACTCAAGAGATACATGAAATAATAACAATGTAAATTCTTTTAAAAATACAGAACATTCTAAATCAAAGTAGTTGATTCAAATACTAGGAGATGACATTTCTATAAGATTAGAGTTCAGTGTAGTAGTTGTCTTTACTAAGTTACCTCATGAGCCAAGCAAATGCTATGTAAACTTGGACTTACGACATCATAGATCTGTGCCTAGTTCAAGGGACATAGCTACTTTAAATGTAGACCTATGAAACTGTGGTTGCACTGAATTCTTGAAATGTAAAATGCTAAATACTCATTGTCTCATTGCATTTGCCTGTTTTAAGGAGAGATGAAAATCTAAGAAATTTCTCTAATATGATTGATATCAGCACCCAAGAAACTCACCTCTCTAGTTTTGCTCAATGTTTAGATCTTTTGCACTTTCTAATATTAAAGAAAGTTACTGACATTATTTATCATTATTATTTAAAATGAGTTGTTTTGATACACCAGCTACCAAACACAACTTTATCGAAATATAACCTACCAATCTCTATTTTTGTTATTTTTATGTGATATATCCTAGAAACAGGATATATATTTGTGTTGATTTTGAAGTTAAAGAGACATAAGCTTGAGACCTTAGTTTGACACTTTATCTACTAAAGACCCAGTAATTCCACCCTTATGTATGTTATACCCAAGAAAAAAGCATGTCTGTGTTCCAAATGACATGTATAAAAATGTTTATAATAGCAACAATATGGATGTTCTTTGCAATTTTATAATGTTTAGTAATAGACAAAAACTAGAAACAATTAAAATGTCACTCAATAATGAATATATATCAACAAAAATCAACAAACTCGAGCTATTTGCAACAACATGGATGAATCTCACAATGACAAGGTTGGGTGAAAGAATCCAGGCACAAGAGGAAATATATTGTATAATTTCATTTATATCAACTTAAAAAAATAAGCAAAAATAAGCTATAGGCTTTAGGGATGCATGCTTAGGCATAAAGGTACAAAAAAAGCAATTACCATAAAAATCAGCATAAGGACTATGAAAAGGATAGTGAAAGGGAAGGGGTAGTGTTTGGAAAGGGAAATGAGGGGCCACATGTGGGGCACAGGCAATGTATGACTGTTGATGTAGTGCAAAGGTGCTTGGTTTATATAAAATCATTGAGCTGTACATCTTTCCTGTGTATGGCCTTTTTGTATGTATGTTATACTTTATAATAAAAATGTTTTAAAAATTTAGAATAAAAGCAAACTTCAGCCCACTCTCAATGAAATATTATGCTTCTTTAATTTATTGAGGCATGAATTAATGGCGTTTTCTCACATTCTGCGCATGACTGTAAAGGTTGCCTTGATTGTCTCTTCAGTAATAAAAAAGTGATATGTTTAGTCACAAAAACAGCATCTTTAAATGGCTATCTAATATCTTTTAGATAAAAGTAATAAAATAAGAGAGGTAACATTTATATTTGATTTTAAAACATCTTCTCAAGATTATAATTGGGATTCTCCCAGAATAATAAAACTGAATATTTTCCATAGCGTTCTCATTTAGCAATTGAATTTTATAAAGCCACCCCAATATATATTATTATTAATATAGCAATATATAAGCCTATGTTCTGTCAAACAAAATATATTACATGATTTCTAACAGTAAGCTATTAATTTTAGCAGATATGCTTAGAAATATAAAATTATAAATCATGTTCTTCTTTCTGATAAGGTTAATCAAACAGATAAAAAGCCTACCAAAATCAATGAACTGGGTTCAAACCCTAGATTTTTAAATGCTTGTATGAGCACATATATGTTTAAGGCTTTGGGTTTTTTTCCTTCTCCTCCAGTCCTTGTGATCAGAATAATGCCTCCCACAGACTGGCTCAGGCCTTTGGCACAAACTTCACCACTGAGATAGTGGTAAAGCACCATCCAAGCACTTAGACTGAGAGTGAAAAGTAGAAGCCCAAACCAAATTCAGACTCTTACCAGAAGAAGAGGCAGTAGATGTAGGAGAGTCAAATAAACATGCTCACCTCGCATTTATGAATCATTCTTCACTTTTCTTTGGTAAATATCCTTTAGAGTGACAAAGGCCACAGATCTCTTCTAGGTCGGAATATTCTACTTTCAAATTATTAATATATACGTATATTCATGAACTAACACCATCATCTACTTGTCTACCACCTCTTAGTGTAAACAGCCCTAAGGCTGAGGTGTTATCATCATCCCCACTTGTACTAAAGTCCAAGCTGATATGCTTTAACAAAGGAGGACACAATACATCAGTGGCTACACTGAGACTGGAGCCCCTGACTTTTAACCAGCTGAGCCAGTTCTATGTGCAGAAGGAATGAATAAATCCTAAATCCTTGTTTCCATTTAGTTCAACATGAACAGACAGTAGACTACACATTTGTTCCCAGACTGGCCAGATGAGACAACACAGCTACTGCTGATTTCTACAAACAATTTTTCTTCAATTCTTAGCCTGCCTGTATTGTGTTCGAGAGATATGAATGACAATGCAAAGGTCAAAAAGGCACTCTAGTTCCAGTACATCAGACAATAAGGACACAAACAAAGCTCTTTTGACTGGCTTCCATTGACGCATGAAGAAACCCTTTATTGGACCATTTGTATGTTTTCTTTAAAATGGCAACCCTTGGCAGTGATGTCTTGGTAATGATATGTTACAATGCCTTGCAAAGAGCTCATACAGGAAAAGGCTGTGGAAGTGCTGTTTCTCTCCTGTTATAAAGAAAGGTCAAACTCACGTTGCTCTTGCTGACATGGCATGAGTACTAATCTCTGCACTTCGTAGTCAACCAGAAATGAATTAGAAATAAAGTGGGCATGTTAGATGGCTTGTTTAGGGTTCCTGACTGCACTAACTGTAAATTAGCTCAGTCCTACACGTGCACAAGCAAAAATCCCAGTTTAGATTTTCTTGCCTAAAGTACCATAATGATAGTTCTAAGGCCTGTTATTACTTCTGAAATTACAGTCAAAGGGCTCTGATGTGGCAGCTACCAGAGGTTAAAGATTCTTTTGTTGGGGCGTTTTGGCTGTTGGGATGTTGATGAAGACCACCTTAAAAAAAAAGTACAGATAAGGAGAAAAAAATCTGATTGGAAATGTGTTCAGAGCTCCTAAGCCGTTGAGCTATTTACAGTTTTTGACTCAATGCAAGAATAACTACGGGCATATCTTAACTTAGGTTTACTTGCATATGATGACTTTTTCTGTGATTTTAACTTGAGAATTCTTGTAAGAATGATGTCGTGGAGAACTGAAGATGCTGAGTTGTCCTGAAAAAATTTTATTCTTTAAATTTATTAATACAGAAATACAACAGGATTTTATTTTCTACTTTGCTTTTCTCTTATGTACTCATTTGTGTCCATAATTTATTATTGGTTTCATATTGTATAACTGGAAATCTGTGTCATCATGACTTTCCTTGGTAACATATTTCAATGCTCCACCATAATTTGAAAGAATAAATTTTTCAGTCTCCATTATTATTATGTCTATATCACATAATGTTGAATCTTATTTTAAAGCTTGGTTTAGCATCCATAAATGATATTAAACCTTAAAGTTTCCCAGGAAAGTGGAGTGTTAAGAGGTCAAGAGATATGGAGGAGAGGATAGAATTGGGTCCATACTGAAAAATGATGAGGGAGTATTTACTTAAAATTCACATCAAGTAAATACTCCCTCATCATTTTTCAGCATGGACCCAATTCTATCCTGGGTGAGGTGTGGAGAAGGAGTAATCTAGTTCTTGGCCATTATTACTGAGTCCTATGACCTAATTAATTTTAAGTATATTTCAATAATCAGTATAGCCTTAAAAGAGTAACAATTAAATCATAAGAAAAATGCTTTTGTAAAGGGAGAGAGAAGAATGAGAGGTATGAATATATTCAATTCACTGCTTTTCTTTTTCTTGTCATTTTTTGGTTCCTACTTGGTTTTATGGTACTTGATGGTGGCCAGCTTTTTCCTATCTGTGAAACACTAAAAAGAAACCTTTACAAAGCTTTGAGCCATTTCAGAAACTCATGCTCTATTACATTCAATCTGGGAGGTACTTTGAGGAAGCTGAGTATTTTGCTTTTTGCCCTCTGTCTTTAGGGGCAGTGTAATAAAATGGCTATAATAATAGGGAAAGGAAATGGGGAAGAAATCATGTGACCAAATGACTTATGGAGAAACATGTTTCCCTAGTGTTCCTATTCATTTATCTCTACTGTATAATGCATTTTTCTTGTTTTACTGGGTAATTAAACCTTCAACACTCCCAAGTTTGTGAGGAATCTGAATCCCATTATGGGAGATGCCTGAGTTTGATTCCCTTGTATTATTATCAGGAGTTGGCCTCGTTCAAAGGGAATGCTTTTGATAATGTTTGGAGAGGTCTCCAAGGAGAGTCCCTACTCTGGGCAAGTTAAGCACTGTCACATGTCTTGGCAAGGTTTACTGAACTTTTAGGTTAATTCCTACAGCTGTTTCTCCCCCTCCTACCTAAATTTTGTTTTAAACTTATTGCCTTGTCTGCTTCTTAATAGAACAGGATCATTTTTCAGAGGTAGAGCTATTCTTTTCTTTCAAGTTATATTTTTATGAAAAGGAAAAAAGAAGAATCCACATCAAAGCCTTTATGGGAGAGACCACAGGTTTTCTGCATGTGTCTCTTCTAGTATAACAGTAGTCTGATACCAATCCTGGAAGATGAATTACTTAAAAGTTACACTTTCCATTCTGACCCTTTGGATTTAAAGCCAGCTCTTGTGTCATGTGTCTTTAATCTCAAATGCACAGCAAGGATCATAATTTACATTTACTTGTTTTCTGATCTAGGGAAGAGGAAGCTGCAAACTTCTGTTTTGTATGTTGCCTCTTTTTTGGATACTTTGAGCATGCATTTTGTTCAAATTATATTTAGAAATTATATTCTAAAACTTCAGCAACTAAATGAGATAATGAATAAACAAGTGAAAGAAGATTTTTAAATCTTGAAGTTGTATTCTTAAAAATCTATTTACTAAGCAACCTGAGTTTTAAAAAATATACTGGGCTTGAAAAAAGCCAAATATTTTAACTAAAAAAAATAATGAGGCATTGTTGTATCATGGAATTTTAGAGTCATATGGGATTTTTATTAGTGTTTAATGATTTTATAGGTAACAACAAACTGAATGGGAAGTAAAATTAAGTTTTCTTATTTTTTAGTGAAAATTCCTCTGCAGCATTTTAATTTTCAGTATATTTCTCTTTAGAAAAGAGCAATTCAGACAACATTAAATTATTAAGAAAACATAGGTTATCTTAACAGCAGTCTTTGTGATTAAGTAGAAAAATATCATTTAACTCTTTGGGAGACCTAAATTATGGTGGTGGTATTTCTGGGAACTGTGATAATGGATCAGACACTAAACCTCTATGAGTCCCAATGTTTTTATCTGTAACATGTCACTCTAGGCTCTGATGTTCCATAAGTCTATAAATATATATTTTCTAAATATATATTTTCACTGAAAACCACATTGACTTGGTTCATACCATGGTTATAATCCTGATTCCAGTTTTATCTTCTTAAATCTGGGGCCAAGGCTGTGTATTTTAACACAAAGAATAATTTTACTCCCCCCTTTGCAGCAAAAAAAAAAAAAAAAAAAAAAAAAAGGAAATTTTCTTCAAGAGCATCAAAAGCTCAGAAACCAGGTGTGGTTTGTGTAGGTATTCATTATGAATTTGCTGCAAATTATAATTATAGAGACAGCCAAACCCAAAGGCGCACTTTACAACAGAGTAATAGGGACAGAGGTTTAAGTGATTCTGAAAAGACTTCTTAAGAAATGTTTGTCTTAACGATTTTAATTTGGTAGAATAGCAATACAAACTAGGAAGAATTCCCCTATTCTTTATCCTCAAGGACTTTTTCTGTCTAACTTCTGGATGGAACCTTTTTTCAGGGTGCAAGGTTCACTCCATACTTAGGGGGACAATGCATCAAGGGGTTATAGCAAGGCTCTGATTCCAAATGAGATGGAATTTGGTCTTGGCCGTGCCATTTGCTAAAAATTTAACTTTGAAAAATTTAAGCTTTCTGAGACTCTTTTTCCTCATTCAGTTATAAATCGGGATAACAACACCTACCTGGTGGGTTTCTTGTTAGAATTGGAGATAATCTTCACCTTACACAAATTATGTGTTCAATAAGCCAGCGGTTAGTTACATTATTTAGGGTAGCTGACTACTTGTGTCTTTTTAAGAGTAATTGAAAAGCTCTGGAGATTGTTGATAATGATAGACAATCAGGGAGGGCTGAAAACAGAAGGCATGATATGTGATGGGCACAAGTGAGAAGCACAACTCTAGGAGGAAGATATGGAGAAAGCTTAACCTGTGAAAGGTGGAGAGATGCATAAAGTCCAGATAATGGAGTAATTGTAATAACTCCATTATTTTATTGATGTATGGCTCCAGTAGGCTGTCTGCCTTGTTCGAGTAGAGAATTACTTTATGTCCTTCAGATCCAGATAGTATTGTAAGCCAAAAGCATACATTTTAACACAGTAAATTTTATTTTTCTAATATTACAAAAATCCTAAGTGCTTACAGTGCATGTTTATGTTTTATTCGTCTATCAGAATCCTTTCCATCTCTTCTGTGGGAGCAGCCCCTTAATATCCTTTAGAAACTAAATTGCCCTCCTTTCTAGTCTCAACTAAGTGATTTGCCCGAGATTAATGCCACACTCAGCCTCTAAGGATGACCTTGAATCGTTTAAGCTAATCAGAACATTAAATGACATCTTTTAACAGGGAATCAGTTTGGAGTGGGCACTTGAAAACCTGTAGGTCTTGTGGGAGTCTCAAGACTTTTGTTTGGAATGCTGGGGCATGGACTTTTTTTTTCCTTCTGGATTTGAAGAAAGAAGCACAGAGCCTTGGGACTTTCCAGAATTCTCTTGGGATTGCCAGGGTAGAAAATGCATGAGAAAAAAGATCAACAGCACAGAAGCAGAGCATAAAAAGGAAAAGATAAAACAGATACATTACTTCCGATTTGAGTTAATCAAGCACACAAACATTTCACTCTTGCTCCTGATATTATTTCATTGTGTAAGTACAAAATCTCTCTATTTATAAGAAGAGAACTTGTCTGGAAAAAGCCTTATCTAATTTCCCAAATGTATTCTACTTGTGTAAACCAGTTTTGGTTCGGTTTTCTGAAACTGTAAAGATACTAAAGACACACCTGTTAATAGTAAAAATTTAGAAATAAGCAAAGAGAGAAAAATACATTCTATTTGTAATCTTAACAACTACAGATCATCATATATGGAATATATATGTACAGTTATCTATTTTTCTGTGTATATATATATACAGGTACACATTGAAGTATTTAAAATATATTATAATTTTTTTCTAAAATTATAGGCATGATTTTTATATATAATTGTTATGCTACAATCCTATTTCATTAAAAATCTGTTACATTGTGACGTCATAATTTATTTAATTAATTCCCTACACTGGACAATTAAGTTATAACTATTTTCACTATTGTAGGAGATGTTGTACTGAACAACCTTGTAGATAGGCCTGATCCATATTCTTAAATATTTTGAATAGGAAAAATTCTGAAAAGTGGCTTCCATGATCAGTGTGTTCACATATTCTTAAAATATGGATACATTCATGCGTCTTCCAGAACATGTATACCAATTTATACTTCTAATAGTGACTGAAAGTTCTTGCATTTACAAAAATATCATTGTTCCTAGTAGAACTTTGTCAGTATGACAGATACAAAATACTATAAGGTACATCCCATGTAGAAATGTGTAGACGTGAGGTAGAGCTTTTGCAGATACTAGTGAGCATAAAGGATTTTTTCTCTTAAAGCTGCAAGAATTTGAACTATGGGCATGTTTATGTGTAGCTACAAGATTAATTTGGCAATGTATTTTAGTTGAACAAATGTTTTTATGTATTTTTACTGATTTATTGCTTATCTATATTAACTGTTTTTAAAGGTAAAACACTAAACTCACTGAGAACATATAATCGAGATTTTAAAATACTTAAGTTACTCTATACAGTAGCAGCTGATGGTTTATAACTGAATTTGATATTGTTAACCTTGAGAAAATATAAGGTGTATGAATACTTTTATGAGTATATGGTTTTGTGTAGCAGGCAACATAGTGTATGTTACTGGGATTATTTTCCATTATTCTTATTACTGTTCAACTAAAGATGTTTTTAAAGGTGATTTTCAAAAAGCTGACCTAGTTACCTGAAATACTCCAGTTTTCAAGGCCAGAGTAGACATTGCTTTTAAAGATTCTCAGCAAACAAATGGAAAGAAATATGGAGAAGATAGGGAACATAAGGAAAAGCAGGTTAAGAGTAGCATTGAATGATTTGACTCTAAGTCACTCCGGTCAAACACAATGCACAGGTCTTTGCTTTCAAGCTACTGAGCTTCCCTGTCTTAAAGGCTGAGTGACTGGGGTCACCACAATGTAATTCTTCAAAATACTCATCTGATTTGGTTGAAATATCCTCTAAGCAACTCACTGATTCAGGTCAGGGTTAAGGTACGTATGACAGCACTGTTACTGACCAGAGAATTATCAGACCTCAAAAGATGTAATTGCTAGCAATATGAAGGGCTGCGGAAGATAGAGATATATATTTTTTTAAATCACATTTCAAAAATGGCTATACCTTTCTCACCTTGACAGGGAAAGTAGATCTTCGTGAAATGCTCCCACTAGCTTCTTTGTCTGGGTGACTATGAACACTTGAAGACAAAAACCTTCCTGATCCCTACAGCTATATCCGTTAACTCCTTGAAAACCAAATAATGTGCACGCTCAGCTGCTGAACTGTTTTAATGAGGTGCCACTGATTTTAATGGGGCAAAAAGATGGATGATTTACACCAGATGTCCATAAGGGCCATTTGGGGATTGCTTTGCTGGACACATAGTACATCATGTTGCTCGTTGAATTCTTAAGGGGTTAACTTGACCTTTCCCTTTAACACAGCACTAAAAATAATGTAATTTCCATTCTCAGTGTCTCTTTTATTTATATAGAAAAGCTTCATGACAAACTCACCAAGCCTCTGAGAGCAAGTTTCTCATTTATGTATTTGCCATCCATAAACCCTAGTGGGTGATTTTGAAAGTGAGAATAGACACTGGTGGATGCTTCCCTCATGAGCATGAACCAGGCTTTTATTATCAACACTACTAGCATTGAATTATTTCAGGATGAAATGTGTTATTTTCTGAAGATTGTTGATCAGTGTTGTATGCCTCATTTCTAAAAGTTTATTTCAGCTCAGATAATTAATACTCTTTCTCTTTGGAGCATGAAAATGAAATTAAAAATTAAAGAGAACAAAGCAGAAATCTTAAACATAACACCTTAGGCATTATATTACATTGCTCTTCCTTATTTTCTAGATTTTGGTGAAATGTGCTTCACTATTTATTAGAAATTATCAAATTTTAAGATGTAGAATTTATAAGATGGAAACAACTGACATTTATTAGGATTCTTAATTCAGAACATTTTCTCTTTAACAGAGGATCAAAGTTCTGAGTGTTAATGTTTTGCCTTTTGCTTGGGTCCAACACCTGGATTTGACATTTTCTGAGGTCCTTAATGCACTTACTTTAACTCCATATAAAAATGAAAGAACTTCTTTATTTGGTGGTTATCATGACCTTTGCGACAAGTGAAACTTTATCTTTTGCTGTTTATGTCTTTGAAAATCAGACATTATAATTAATTGAAAAAGAAATACAGACTCAAAGGCTTATAATAATCAACCAAAAAGGGAGGCACATTGTTGTAGAGGATCTTAAGACTGACTGAATGATAATTCATCATTTCTTTCTTGTTTCTTTTGCTGTATTTTCAGGGTTTACCTAACATTTTGGACTCTAGATGAGGAATTTTATTTTGCTTTGGAGGTAGCATAGCAATAAGCACATAGTCAAAAAATAAATCCCTATGTTTTTCTTATTGTAAATTTGAATTATGCACATTGACAATTTTTATGTTTAGATGTTCTTTTGTGATACCTAAGTATTTTCTTAAAAATGTAACAGTTTGTAAATTAGATTGTCTTCTTTAAAAAAAAAAAATACTACTTGTATGAACAAACCAGAAAAAGAAAAAAAAAAGACAGGAAAATACTCCACAGTTAAACAAATATCCCTCCCCTTATCAGTTTCTGATATTGTAATGTAGTTCATAGGTGTTAGTTTGAAGGATAATAGAAGTGTGATTTCTCTTTCTAGTCTTAATGTGTTATTTACTTTCAATGTGAATTTGCCAGTTAATCAAGAACACTGAAGTATTTCACTCTAGCTCATCATATAATTTTGCTGTTTAGATACAAAAACCTTTCATTACATGTTAGACAGCATTTCTTACCTCACTAATTACTTGTTTTTACTCATACAAAAAGGATGCAAGCTTTGCCACCAATTAACAATTATCTTTAGTGGCCTTAATCTAATTTTCCTTTCTTTGGTATCTATGTGTCTGACCTTACAATGCTGTGATAATGTAAGCTAGTTTTGCAAAATTTTACTTTATAGCCTATACTTTCTTTCATTTTTTCTCTTGTAAAATTTTGACCCGATTATAAGTATGTAGTAATAATAAGTACAAAAATGACCCCAAATACCCACCTGTCCCTGTATAGGCACTCATCAAGGCCCTTTAAATCTGGACCAGCCTTGTTAAACTGTGTTTTCTATTGATCAGTAGAATACAATAGAACGGATAATGTACCCATTTTAAGTTAAGACTCTTGAAGTCTTGTAGTACATACTTGCTCTTCCTCATTATCCTTCTGCCTTCTCCAAGAAAATGTACCTGAAAGTAACTTGCTGCATGATGAGATGTATGCGATCCAGTCACCAACATTGTCCTATCAGACATATTAGAGAGCCTAGCCAAGACTAGAACCAACTAGCTGAGTCCAACCTAATTCTTAACCCACAGTATCATGATACAAACAGATGATTATTTTTAAAGCTTATTTATAGTATGTTTTGCTATACAGCAATAGCTTTAGATTCAAATAGATTTAGATGTAAATAGATTTGGACTTAGAGACACAAAAAAAGTCTGGACACTATTATAGTCAACATTGAGCTATCTATGTGGTATGTGGAGCTTTGGCTACACCTGAGTCAGTTGCCTTTTGCTCTATAATGTTCTTTTCTGGGGCTTACAATTTATCTTTTAATGACTTTTAAATGACTCTGTAGCATTTTCTCTTCTCCAGAGTCAGCTAAGGACAAGGAAGAAAGAATTTCCTTCCAAGTCCGTCATCGTATTCTTCAATTTAAGTAGTATTTCCAATATTTTATAATTAAAATAGATTGCCTTGCTTTTTTGGTTTTGCTGTTATTTATTTTCTGCATAGTGGCTGTGTGATATCCTTCTTTTAAAAACTTACATGAACTAAAGTAAATTTACATTCTGGAAACATTGAGAGCATTCGGACATTTATTGTTATCAAGAAAGAAACTTTTTAGTTTCACAAACTTCTTTAAGGGAATTAGTATTTTGAAGGCTGATCTAATCAGTGTTACTGGGACAAGCAACAGAAAAAAATTTCCAGTTAATTAAACAAAAAGTAAATTATAACAATCCTCATGTCATTAATTTAATTCTACAAGATTTCAAATTTCTAAGTAAGGATACCTCTGACTGAAAAGAAGTATCTAATTGCTTTGCAATTTTATAATAGGCTTTTGCATCTATTTTGGAATGTGCTGCAAATAAGAATTTTTAAATTATAAGCAGCCAAGAAACAATGTATTTTCCTATCTCTTTTGCTATCTAATGTTCCCATGTATCATTTCCCCCTAAATATTCTTACATTAAAGATAAAATTTTCAGTAACAATGGTATCACTTCTGTGTAATCAAAATGTATTTATTCTCTCCCTAAAAGAATAGTAAATAAAAATCTTATAATTAACTATATCAAGCCTCGAGTCTAAGTTTAAGAGTATTGGTATATTTTTTTCACCATCTGATCTTAATATTCTGTACCTTTCAGACTAAAGTATATTTAGCAAGCAAGATAATTTACATTTAATTATGAAAAGAAAGAAAACATTTATTTTAAATAGCTATATACATAAATAGCAAACAAAAAAATTTGTGTAGATGCTACAGACCTTGTTTCTAGAGTTATTAATGAGGCCTTAAGTAGTACTTGTGATTTCCTTCCACTTTCCATGTTTCCATTGCTTTCAGTCAATACCTCATCTAATTGGTATTCTTATCCAGTGGGATGTTCCAAATTTTTGTTTCTGAGGAATTAGGGCCTTTGCAATGCTATCTAATAGAGCTTTCTGTGATAAGGGAACTGTTCCACATTTGCAACTGAAAATAATACCAATTCCAAAGCTGCTCTTTCCTGCCTCACTCTGAATCTATTCCCACACATATTCTCAAATGTCAAATATCTCCAAATAAACTTTCCAAGATGGTAGCTACTGGCCACATGTGGCTATTAAACACTAGAAATGAGACTAATGAGACAGAGAAACTGAATTTTAAATTATATTAAATGTTAATTAAGTGCTAAATAGACACTTATTAGACAATGCAGCTATATAGCTTCAGTAGTTTTTCATTTACTTTTACCCCCAGGCATTTACTTTTATCTCCAGAATACCTGGAGGCACCCCAAGGGATCACCTGGATTCTTTTTATATTCCTTCTTGGTTTCTTTGAGTGTCTTCTAGATCCTCTTAGAGGGTATACATAATTAGATTATTGGAAGGTGTATGGCCCGTGATCAATCTACTTCAGTATATCTCCCTAATTTTTTGGATTTCGTTTTAAACGAAGAGACTCGTTTTATTTCATCTCAATTTAGAGCGGATCTTTATTGTTTTAGAATTTAGCCATATCAGCAAGTAATCAATCCACTTCCAGGTGATTGTCTGGGTATGCCTCCAGATTTTGGTGTGGCTATTTGCCGCAAAACCTCAGTTCTCTGATGGACCTGAGAAATATCACTGATTTTCATTTATTCAACTTTTTCTTGTTGTAAGGACAGAATGAAGGCTTCTAAGCTTTTTTAATGTCAGAACTGAAACCACAAGTTCCCCACTTACCACTTGGATCCATTGAAACAATTTCTAACAGTTCTTGAGCTATTGTATCTTTTCCTTAGTATTCATAGTTCTTTCTTTCAGCAGGCTTCTCTAAGGAGATTGAGCTCTGCTTTTCACATACAAGATTCCTCTGAAAGAAGAAGAGTGCTTTGATTCTATGGAGCCAAATGTTTGATGGCAAAATTTGAAGCATGTTTTTCCCAATTGAGCATGCACCATTAAATTTATATACTCAGAATTCTACGTATCTAATAAATATAGATGACCTTTTAGAATGTTTTAGATACACACTCCAATGTATATAATCATAATTTGCCATTTTTTTTTTTTAGGACACAGACAAAACCCTTAATATGGTAATTGAGTTATATCTTGATCTGGTCCTGCTTCCTGCTACAGCCTCATTTTATACCACTGTTTCCTTCATTCAATATCTTCATGCACACTGGTCTCCTTAAATTCCTCAAACATTCTTTCCTACTTCATGACCTTTGTATGTGCAGTTACCTATGACTAGATAACTTCAGCTCATATTTAAAGTTTTAGTTTGCCAGTTTTTTAGAGAAATCTTGTCTGGTCTTTAAATTAGACTAAGTCTCCCTAATATATATTTTCATAGGACCTTGTATGTATTTGAGGAAGCATCACAACTGTAATAAGTTATCTAAATTATCATATAATTATTTGTTTGATATTCATAACTCCACTGAATATTAACTCCAGGAGGTCATCCTGGGACTGCCTTCTTGTTCACTATTATATCCTTTGTACCAACAAAGTCCTGGAAAACATTTTTCGTATACATGAATTATGAATGAATAAAACTTCAACCTTCATTTTCATTTTATGACAAACCAAATCTTTGATTTGTTCACAGAGCATAGAGAGACAGAAGTGACACAACTAGAGGTTCTCAAGAAGGTTTTCAGGATCATAAATTTAGTTTGAATAATATGAAATGTCTCTCCTAGGGAAATTCAGAAATATTTGTAAGGAGACTAGATTTCTTGCAGTTGTGCAGATGTGGGGATGACTTAATTTCTTTGGATACCAAAGAGAAGGATGAACTCAGAATGCTCTAGAATTCAGGGGTACTCAGATTACAGCAGCAGTAAAAAACATAATTATAATTATTATCAACTTGCTAATCTTTTCTACTCAAGTTCTCAATGATTGGAATGAAACATGAGAAAATGCTTCAAAACCACTGATGGCAGAATGATTCTCTGCATGAGTTTTGTGGTGATTTTGAGTCTCCTGCAGTCATTTTAGGACTTCAAGTTTAAGGATGGCCTTCAATGACTGCTTCTGATAAAAGTCACACTTAATAGTAGGGTGAACATGTAGCCATACAACTGTGTTCTTAATAACATAACATAAAGTGTTTATTAGACCGAGATTTAAATCCATGAAACTGACCAAGTAATTAATTACATTGTACAAGGTATGTTCTCATATATAACCATATTTAATTTTCAAAAGAACTCCATTAGGTAGGCATTATTTCCATTTCTTTTTTACAAATA
Organism: Eidolon dupreanum; assembly: GCA_028627145.1. Taxonomy (NCBI): domain Eukaryota; kingdom Metazoa; phylum Chordata; class Mammalia; order Chiroptera; family Pteropodidae; genus Eidolon; species Eidolon dupreanum. Next base: position 58,631,849 of record CM053509.1, read on the forward strand.
ACAAAACAGGTTATTACTCCTGTTGATCATTGAATAACTTATTCAGGATGATAGAATAATTTAGCCATGATCATGTAATTAATTTAGTGCCACGAAGAAGATATGAACCTTAGTTATCTAACATCCTTGACATCACAAGCCTTATTTTGTGAACGGCTTTATAATCATTATCCATATCTAAGGCATTTTTAGAATTATTTCTATTTTTTTGGTACTGTATACTTAATCACTTTTAAACATTGATAACCTGTACATTCATTGAGTGGCTACACAGATTAATACTATCTTTTTCTGCCAAATTTTATGATGATTATTATCCCAACCTCAATCCAAAGAAAGAAACCGCTACCCTCAAAACCAAAATTCTCAAAATATGTGCGTTTAAACAAGAAAAACATGGAAATGTGTAGAACATCAAGGTTCTTAAAGCAGCTGTTATGCGTAGAAAGTGAGCATACTTTATGGCAGTTTTTAGTATCTGTTCCAGCTGCAAATGTGTAACATAATCTGAAAATTATACAGAGTAGTATTCATTTAAATGTGTAAACTTTATTGACAAGAAGACAGCTTCAAAAGAAATAGCAGAGCCCATTTTGTCAATTTTGTTTGGAGGGATTTCATGGTAAATAAGGACAGAACAGAACATGATAACTTATATGACACTTAAATTGCATTTCAGGGCATCCAGCCAATTTTGCAACTTGCACAGCATGAATAAGAAAGCAATTTTGTCTAATTAGAACACATGACAGTCTTGGTAAATGTGTTATGTATTGATATTTATATATATGATATCGATGTGTATCACTATACACACTTGTTACACAGACACACCCACACCCACAAAAAGTTTGTTATAAGAAAAAAGGAGGCGAGATTGAAGTGACTCTGGGCAAAACACTGCTGGAACATTACTTTTGTGGAATTGTTTGGTGTATTGCAGGGCATCCATTATCTCTGGCTTCTGCCTACTAAATGGCCATTATTGTGGCAACCAAAAGTATACTCATAAATTTCCAAAATGCCTCTTTAGGAAATGCATTACTCCTGTTGAGAGCAGCTGTTCTGAGAACTGGCATAGAACTCCAACTAGGTCAATTGGAGTGCTTCCCCAGGGATTTTCAAACTGGTGCTGTCCACGCTGTGAGAATAACTGTGGAAACTGTCAGTGGGCATATCCTTGCCTACATGGAAATGGTTGGTCTGCAATAAGAGAGATTAAAACTGATGCACAGAGAGGAGAGGCAACAGAAAAGAGCCGGACTGTACTGATGTCTCCCTGCCTGGCCCTTCATCTGCTGACATTCCTCCTTTTTGCTGTAGCTAGGTTGAGTTTCTGTTACTGACTACTAAAAGAGTCCTAAAATAATATAGGTACTCTTTTAAACATTATTTATATCAGGTATAATCAGTAATCATTATTCCTTTAGAATGATGGAAAGAACTAAATAAAGGAGATGTTCAATAAAGCCAAAAATGAGAATAACAGCAAACAGTTATATAAGATTATGATGGATTATACTATAAAAATAAATCCCCAGGAATACTTACTGGGTGAATTGAAACTTTGTATATGTATTTTTTAAATGAAAATAGATGGGATTGGGTAAAGAAAGCATGTGGTAATTTTAAATATTAAGGAAAAAAAGGTGTCCAATTATAACTAAACATTATATCTGTTCCATGTAAGTTCCTTCCTTGAAATGGAAAGCTAGGGCACTTACTTCTCACATAATCTTTACTAGGTGTTATTAAGTGCTCTCTGGCAAGGTGAATATTTTCATTGGAAATGGTTACCTTATTAATATAGTAGATGTTTTCAGGATACTGGTATTTATCAAAAATTTGTCTTTGGTTCAACTTCAGTATGGATGTTCTTTGGGAAGTCTGTAGAAGAGATTTACTTTACAATAAAGGTTTAGTTACATAGAGATCAGCTATAAAATATGTGCAGGGTTATCAAATAAAGCAATTATTCAAAACAATGTTATGTTAGAGAATGGTAACTATCACTAATTATGTCTTGTGTTGTTTCTTCAGTAGAATATGAAGCACATACTCTGGCTGATAACTGTAGTGAGAGATGAAGGATGTGGATATTACCTTTTAAGATCAGAATAATTTAAGGGAAATAAATTCATATCATTTTCTCAGTTTATGTTTTTTAAAATATCTGATATTCTGACAATGCAAATATTGATTTGTGGAGACTGAAAAGTAATAAATAAAGGCTATCTTGTTTACTTTTTGGTTAATTTTCAATAATCTTTGCTCTTATTGAAATTGCTCTTCACGGTCATGAGAACCACCAATCTCTTCTTGATCCATGATGATTCTCCTGACTTAGTTGTTGATCCATCTTCGACCTCATCAAAGCTTTTAAAACAGATGCACCCGAGAGCAAGAGAAATGTCACATATATGATAGATATCAGCATGGGATCTCAAAATCAAGTGTTCCTGCCAAAGTCATTGTAACAGCTGCTATTACTGCCATTTCTTTCCTGAATACTAAAGTGTATTATAGACTCTTCAAAGATAAGAGCTGAATGTTTCTTTATATCTTTTTTGTAGAGAAGAACAAAACATCTGACATGTAGTAGGAAACAATATACATATGTATATATAAATGTGTATATATGTATATAAAAACACATATATGTGTTTAGTGCAAGGGAATGATATCGTCTATGTTCTGTTATAAATTCATACTTCATTAAAATATTTTTGATATTGATTAATAAAGTTATGATTATAAACACATACACATTTTATCTACCTGAAAATTTATTAGTAAAATGAAATAAAAGCATTGGATGATAGAAAAAAGTTTCCTCATTTATTTAGAAATTGATCATGAGTGACGGAAAGAATTTAGTAAAATTCCACATGTAAGCTTTTAAAAATATCAATTAAACAGATGGAAAACAGGAATACCGTTTGATTTATATAGCTCAAAAAGAGTAAAATGGTTGAATATTACTAAATTTGATGATTGGAAAGCAAAGCAAAAATATTCAGTTTGAAATTATTTGCTTCCATGGAAAGTACTGTTCTCTTTATCTTTTACCAGCTTGTTTACTTCTCTTTTTGATCCAATGAAACCGTTGATTAATCTTCTCTTCATTGTGTGTTGCACAGATATTCAGGTCCTGAAACAAATTTGAAATTCTTAAATCTAAACTGTAAGTTATGGTCTAATTCTTAAAGAACATTAAGTCCCATCATGTATTTCACTGTTTTGCCAATTAACTTTTGTAATTTTATTGCATATTACTAAGGGTAATATACAATTATTCATAATATTTCATTATAACTATATTCACTATAGTAGGAAATAATATGGATCAATAAAACCTCTATATTGTTTTAATGATTACATTATTTAAAATATAATAAGAAAAATTATAACAGTGCATTATATTTGGTGACAGCCATTTTTTCAAGAGTTATGTTGGAAACCCTAGTGTTTGAGTTGTGTAAAACTGAGCTAGGAAACAGCTTTAAGGAATTAATGTCATGGAAAATTAAAGTTCTAAATAGGCAAAATGACCAACCCAACTGTCTTCCCATCTAAATTTTACAGGCTCTTTTAATGGATTATTATATCTTATTTATAATACTTTTTAACTAGTTTGTTTTCATTTAAGCTACTATTTAACATTTAACATTATATGTGGAAACATAATCAGAACACTAGAAACAGCCTTAGCAAGGTTCTGATTTTACAAAAAACATTTCATATAACATTGCATATATATCAATAACATGACATAAGTAGGTGAAAATCAATCTAAAGTACATGACTAATATTGACCAATAATCTGAATCTTTTAATCTCAAGACTTTAATCATATTTTCCCTTCAAACAGTATTTATTTCTAGATTCCTCTAGATCATCATCTTAACCCTTTACTTCGTTTAAATAATCTTAATATGTTCACTCATTTTTTGTTTATCAAAAAGAAATCTCACATATAGCCTTAGAAAATATCCCTGTCCCTTTTAGATATTCTTATTTGATTCATTTTTCTCTGGAAAAATACTAATATAGATTTACATTTCAATGTCATTTCTTTTAAAAAGTTGGTCATAACTATGGATAAAAAGTCTCAAAAAGATTCCAAGTCTTACCTTTCCATCACTGAAGAGACTTATCTTTGCATGTAATCTAGATTTTCCCTGTTGGCTTCTTTTATGCCTCTTCCACACTCCCTTGTTTTACATATTCACACTCTCTATCTGCTTTGTGAATGTATTATGTGCATATGTACTTATATATTTGCTTGCTTATTGACTATCCATTACACTTTAAGTGTCATGAGGGCATGGATCTCTTTTAGTCACTGCTGTAAGCCAAGGATTTTTGACTACTTTGCTTGCTACTATATTCCCAGCATGTAGAATAATGAGTGACATAAATAAATATTTTTGACATAATGAATGACATAATAAAAAATATATATTTTGTTAGCTTTAGTAATGTTTTAGACACTTGGTAAATATTTCTTGTATGGATATATAAATTATTCATACGATTGAAAATTTTATTTTTGGACAGTGTTTTTAGGTACAGATTGCATCTGGATTTAGGTTGTTCAGATAGTAGCAATATGCTAGTTTTGCAAAGCAGTGTTGTTGCTCATCTTTATTTAGGCTTATGTGCTTTTGCAAAGTATTGCATTCATAATTCAGAAACTCTCTATTTGTTTTAGATATTTAAATTATGCTCTATAGATGTGGAAGACTTTTCCAGAAGTAAACTTCTTTCCAAAAGAAAGTTGTACATTTGAGGTTGTCTGTGGTCCTTGGTTCATGAACTAACTTTAAGAAAACTATCCAATATACCCTGCTTACTGATAATAGGAAACAATATCCTTGAGAGAATCTGGGCATGGGGAAAAAAAGAGTCAAGGTTCTTTCTAGATCTAGAGTTTCTAAGTAGTTTCCTGGTATTTTCTGTATTTCCAGAAAGGTTGTCAGTTGATATGGTGGGCGTAATTATGACAATTCTATTCAACGATTAGAGTTTTCTGTGAGAAAGTAACTCCAATTATTTGGTGATCAAAGAAGCTTTTCTAAGAATACACTCACTTATTTATAGTCATATTTTGTTTTAATGCCAGGGAATAGGTTAGAAACCTTGCCATCATAAAGTTAAAATTAGTTATTAAAAATATGCTCACATTTTTATATAATAATTCAACAATTATTGCTTGTGTCAATGATGATGCGGTTTAAAATAGTAATTTGGGGCAAAAAAATACAGTCTGTCTTCTTTTATCCCCTGCTCTCTATACATTACAGATCTTTAAAATATCTCCCACATTGCATTTCTCTATTTGCAACTTTAATGATTATTTTTCACTGGCACCATTGTGTCTAGAAGAGAGGAGGTGAATAGTTGGAAATAGGAATGGGGGAAATGAATGAAAAAGGAAGAAAAAATAAATTTCTTTCCTAAAAAAGTGTCAGAGACATTTCTTTCCAATTAATTATGGGCTGTTTGCCTACTTAATCCCACCCTCCCTCAGATCCCAAATCCACTTACACTTATGAACATTTTCTGAAAATGAAAGAAAAATGTATGCTAAATATACTCCAAGTCAAATTATGTTGATGTTTTCCTTTCTTCATATCTGTAACTGATTTTGGCACCTTAATATAATGATGATAGCATGCAAATCTTTATAAAATAACCTAGTTAGGATTCCTACAATAAATAATTCTCATACCCATCACTTTTAAAGCATCATTGCAAAGAGTAGAGTACAGCAATGTGCCCTTATGTTTCTTATTTTCCAGATCAATCTGTTTTTCTTAATTTTAATTTATAATCAGCATAACTGAAGCTTCCTAATCATATCAGACATGCCAATCCTTTCAGAAGCAAATCTGATTTAACATCAAGGAGCCTGGCTTGTGTTCATGGAGAAGTTTTTCTTCCACTGCTCCCCAGAAGTTTTTGGCTGGGATTTAACACATTTACACAGCTGAGATTCAAACCAGCTTTTTAATACTTGGTAGACAAAGATCTCTCTCAATTGAGCCAAGTATAGCAGGTCAGCATAGCAGAGTGTGCACCCAGGCAGGTGACACTGAAGTTTCTTGTTTGTAGTTTTGGAGAAGAAGAAGAGAAATAAAAGTATACACAAAATGAAGTTGTTTTTGAAAAAATCTGTAATAGAAGCTGCTGCTGTGAAGGTGATGCGCTTACCTGAAACTTTTAAGGAGATGTAGGGAAAGAATATAGACTTATCATCCTATATTGTTTTGCATCTTAGAATAGTTTAACTAACAGAGAGATACCACTGATCCTATCTTTAGGGATACACAATTTTCCAGGAAGACACTTTGTGGATATTTTTGGCCTACAAAACAGATAGCGGATGAGTTTTCCTTGCTAGCTGCAAGCTGGAGTAGTGTCAGGCTTCACTAGGCACACAAGGCTCTGATTTTGTATCATTAAAGACTCATTATCTCTTTTAACTTCTGTTGAAAGCATTCATCCATAGCTCTAGCTACTACTGAAACAATAGAGGCTCCTAGCTCTGAAATAATGCCTTTTTTTTTTTCCTTTTTTTTTTTTTTTTTTTTTTTTTGCCAGCTTAAAGAGCCTTTAAAGGATGGATTGGCTTTCACAATGCAGAAACAAAAAGCTGCTGCTTAGGAAAATATGAAAGGTTATTTCTATAAGTAACTTCAATTTTAAAGAGTAGAAGAAAATCATCTAACGTGAGTTTCTCAGAGCTGGGAGTCTGCATACACCTGAATGCTAAATTTTTATTGGGGAAATATTACATTTTCCAAAGGAGAATGGCATGCCTTATGCTTATGCTTAGCCTCAAAGAGAAAAATACTTTAATAAGAATGAAACAGTCTTAGTGCATTGATCTTACCAATTTGCTTGATATTAATATATATTTGGCAGGGAGCTAAACTCTCCATTGAATTCAACAGTGGATTATATGAACAGTAATTTCTACATTTACCAGCTTTGTTTACACTTTCATTATACCTCTACTGCATTATCTGATGCCTTCATATAGTTTTCAATCTTATAGCCACTTTAATCTCCTCCTGCACTCAGCATATCTGAGTGAGTTTGTTGGCATAAGGGAATTTCGAAGGTTATATTACAGTACATGAATCAACAGAAAATGAAATGCACTGGAGACACGATCAGCCAGTTTTAATTCATTGCAGAAAGTTATAGATACCAAAATGCATTTAATGTAATCTGATCTCTTTATTCAGTCCTGAATTTATGAGCAATTCACCAAGAGTCAAATGACAACTTTGTTTTAAAAATAGTAGTCTATATTAAATGCCATTTTAATATATCTCTGACATATTTACATTTAAAGAGTAGGGAAAAGTGGAATCTTTGAACATAAATTTCTCTTTTCATAGAAAAGAAAAGCCCGAGAAAGATGATACTTTTGTTCATTGAAACATTATCTGTCATTGTAACATAGGTCAGGTTGGTGATAACAGTTGAATAAATCCAGCTCATCAGCACAGCTGGTAAACAGATTAGAAGCCCCTATATTACGGAGCATTTCATTTGAAGGAGGAGGCAAATAGCGTCATTGTGCTCAGTGCTATAAAAAACATTTTATGTCAGCAAGCCTGCTTTTTGCCTAGAATGATCAAATATTCTTGGTTCAAGCTGGTCAACAAGAAGATACGGATGGTGGCTTCCCAGACCATTTCCTTAACAGCAACACAAATAGATGTTAAACATCAGTCAATTATTGTTTGGTTATAAGACGTGATCCTTCATTCAGGGGTCCCAAGTTGGTTTTGGTAAGGTTGACCCCATCAGAATAACTCGTCTTACCTGGGAAGAGATAAGATAACCCCTGCTCACTTATAGTTGAGAAATCTCCATTTCTCACACACCATAACACTGGAATTTAGGTTGAAGGGCAAATGTGGAAATATGACTTGCTATTTTTATTTTGACACACAAAATTTGTAATCCATTCTAAAGAAAACAAAATTTCTTTTTTGTGTTTCTGGAAATTTCTTATTGTTTATGGAGAAAAGCTGTGTAATTTTATTAAGCCCAAGGAAATAATATGGTTTGTTGTAACTCATACATTGATAGCATATTAGCATGTTAAATGTAAAAATTATTTTTATTATTATAGAACTGATATATAGTACTTATAGAGAATATAAATTTATTGAACATTTATGTTGTTGTTAGGAAAATGTTTACCTAAAATCAGTAAAATGGCTAGTTCTTATTTAATAGATATAAATTTCCATTCCCCAAATGGGCCACTTTCAAATACTTTTTTGTTTGGTTCATTTTATTCTGGTAAAATAATGAAATACTACTCTATTTCTTTTATATTTCTTTTAAAAGTAAATCATGAAGATGGGAAAAGAGAAAAAAGAGTTGACATATTGGAGGGGGAATTAATTTTTAGAATCAATGATTAGATACCCTAAAAATTTTTGTTCACAGAAATCAGGAGTAAAATCAATTTATTAGAATCATCTACTGACAGTCTGTCAAAATAAACCTATATTCCCAGAGGAAAGGCTTGATTCAATCCAGTTTAAATGAGGTAAGAAAAAGAGTTTCCACAATTTCCTTTGAAAGGGTGATTTTCCAGAGTCCAGCAAACATCAGTGTTAGAAACTACTTCTTAATATATAGCTTGAGTATTTCCTTGCTTGATTCCATCCAATTGCTTCATTTCTTTTGTGTTTCTTTCAACAATTTGTTGACTAGTTATAACCTCCTTTAGTTTCCACCCATTCAAGCTACATTTAGTTTTTTATGTTCATTATGGTTCAATTCCTCTAATGACCAATCAAAGGTTATTTATGGTTCTCATTTTTACCTTTTTGGGGGGGCGGGGGCGTTAATCCATGACACAATAGTGTTTTAATTATGCTCTTATAAGTGGTATGAAGAAAGAGGCTTTTCTAGTTTATAAACACTAATCTCTAATAATCTAGCCCCATTTGCAATGCCCATAAAAATCACATACTGAAAGCTTTACAATATTATCAGTTTGTTGCATCTCATCCTTTTGAATATTCATAGACTTTAAAATTTTCAAGATAAATCTCAAGTGATCTTTATTTCCTCTATTCGTACAACTTTTTTTTTTTTTGGTTATGCCAAGCTTGCCAAATAGAATGAGAATTATATATTGATTATCTTTGTTCCTCTGAGTGCTTTTACAATCTCAATAACTGTTTCAACTATATTTAAATTACAAAAGTGAGCACAGCAAAAATATAATATACCTAACAGAAAAGGGAAGCATTAACATTATCTTGGATACACAGTCTTAAAATAAAAATAATAAATAACTTAAACTGTCATTGTTTTGTGTTAATAGAACCTTGGGATAAAATGCCAAAAGTGGCATTTGATGTCAAAACTGATTTTCTTTACTTCCAGGCAAGAAGAATGGTGGAGCTGCTGGAATAAATGAAGTGGTTGAAAACAGGTAAGGTTTGTGTAAGAGGCCAGTGAGGATGGAGTTTTAAATAGCAGTTTGGAGAAGGATGTGCCCATCACTTAGGAGTGAGGGCTTACAACACTGAAATAAGTCTTTATGGAGGACAAGAGTCCCTGTGGTCCACTTACACTATCCCAAACCTAAAATGGACAGTCTCAGGCTCGCATTCTTTCTACATCTTTCCACATTCTTTCCTTCATCTCAGCAGCTCCTCCTCCACAGCTATCTTTGGGAGTTGGCTTTTAAGGGATTAAGATTTTATCTATTCTGGCAAAGTTAAAATTTTAACAAGATCTTGCAGATAAAGGGACTTCAAGATTTTAGGTGTGTGGAAGACACTTTTAAATAAGGAGCTATTTGCATAAATAATTCCATGGTTCTGGGGCTGTGGTCAATCCATTTAATTCATCCACATTTTAATTGTTTTCCAAATGTTCCAAATCATCTAGATAAAATAGTGAAAATGTTCTGTAATTGTCTGAAATGTGATAGAATTGATCAAGTATATAAAATCAACTATGCAAATTGTCAAGAATTAGTAAGAATTTTTTTATTTCCCTTCAATCGTAACATTGAAACTTTTCATCTTGGTAGAAAATGGTAGTAAGAAAAAAACTACGAGGATCAACTTTTTTGAAAGATCAATTATTATTTTTTCCTGATAACCTGTGCCTTTGCCAACAATTTTGTTTTACTTCCAGAGTTTGCTGTCTATGACCCCCCTTAAATTTGCTACATGGGCAGTCATTTACATTTCTTCTTGAAAATCATGGGTCTGCAAACAAGAAAAAATGTTAAGAGCAATTATGCTCTTGATGGAAACAAATGAAGCAATGGTTAATTGACAATACTCATAAAAGCATAAACATTGCAATATTACAAATATTAATACAACCTATGGTCTTCACAACACACTTGGCAATTTGGTTTTGCCACTGGTCAGTAACTTAATACAATCAAACGTTGTTCCATTGTATGTATATCAATTTAAGTATTTATAACTCTCTTGCATTTGAAAATTTGCTAACTATAAACCAATGCTATTCCAGAGTGCAAAAAGAAAAGAAGGCATTGATGGAGAAGTCAGAATTGAAAGTAAAAACTGAGTGTAGTTAAGGCTGAAGGTTAAAGGCAATGGCGTGGAAAGGAAAGCTGGGATACAAAATGATGCCTGTTAATTTATACAGCAACTGTGTTCATCTACTTGAAGTAATGCAAATGCATGATAAAAGTAAAATGACCAAATCCAATTATATGCATCAATTCTATCTTTTTGAGCAATTATCATTCTTTTGTAAACTGTAATTTTGGCCACTTGTGTGTACCAACCCTTAATTGTCAGTAATTCTCTAGTTTTCTAGCATTTTGTAATGAGATAGTTTAGCATACAACACTGCTGCTGCCAGCTATTTACATTGTAGAACTGAATTGCCAAACAGACATACAAAAATCATGGGAGGCAGCCACTTGTGGTTCGTAAATATTTAGCTTTTTAACCTAATATTTAAATGCAACAAATTATTGACAGAATCCATGGTAATCTTAAAGGTCCTGGGCCATGGCTACCATTTTTCTTTCCATGTTACAATCTCATTAAGAATTATGGAAAGCTTTTTTCATGTATTAAATGATACCAGATAGACAAGGGAAATCATGACTGCTACTCCTGGTTATTTAGATATTATTATAACTCTATTTTTCTCAGAAATACAATTTTTAATAAACACTGGGAATCAAAACTGGTCATAATGTACAAACAAATTCTTTCAAAAAATGCGGGTAGTTTCTACAGGACTGTAGACTTGAATGAAGTTTTTTATGTAATCAAATCAGCAGGTCGATGGCACTGTTTAGGAATTACTAATGTAATGAGGAATCCAGAGTGGACATTGCTGGGGACACTCCTGAGGCTGCTTCACTGTTTCTTTAAAAAAGAAAGCCACTGGGAACCTTAAATGCATGGTACTAAGTGAAAGAAGACAATCTGAAAAGGCAACCTACTATATTAATGTAGGAAGGAGGTAAGAGAATTAAAATGTTAATCAAGCCACATTCAGAAACTGCAATATGTAGATTAACCCTGCAGCCAGGCCACGAGGACACCTTCAGAACAAAGGAAGAGTTCTGCTGCGATTGCTAACAACCCATTTCCCACACCTGTGATGTAGAAACAGCAACCAAGAGTCATTCCCTATGGCTAAAACCTGAGGAATTAAAGGCTGGGAGCTGCCAGCAGGCCTTTCAGTCTACATATTCTTATCTTTTTATGCTACATACTCTTCCCCTTCCTTACTATATGTGCATATCAAAGGAGATGGATTAATAAAGTCTTTTAAACTATAATTCACAGGAACTCAAGAAGAATATATGAACTGAATTCTCTGAACACTCAGGATCTCTCTCAGTACCTTTACTCCATCTCTCTCCCTGTCTCTCTCACTTTTTGCCTCTGAGAGGAGACCACACTCTGTGGAGGGTTACTCGTTTTCTAATAAACTTTCCTTTTGACTTGAGTGTGTGTGTGTTGAATTTTTTCTACACTCTCCTACCAAGGACCCTCTTCTTCTCTTGGTGCAGGGCTTGTTCTCCTCTATCCCCCACCTCACCTCACTACCAAGTCAGGGACATTTGCCCTGTCCTATATCGGTATGATTCCAACTACATAACCTTCTGGATAAAGGCAAAACTATGGAGACAATAAAAGATCAGTGGTTGCCAGGGGTGAGGGTGTGGAGAGATATAAATAGGAGAGCATGAAAATTTTCTGCATGGTATTATAATAATATATACGTGTCATTATGCATTTGTCCGTACCCATAGAATGTGCAACACCTAGACTGAATCCTTAGGTAAACTATGGATTTGGAGTAATTATGTTCTGCCAATGAAGGTTCGACCTTGGTAAAAATGTATCATTCTGGGGGGGAGTCGATGTTGATAAAGAGGGAGACTACGCATGTGTGCTGGCAAAGGGAACATGGGAGATCTCAGTATCCCCTGTTGTAAACCTAAAACTACTCTAAAAAAAGACATAGTCTTAAAAATAAAAGGAAACTGTTGCATTGATTCATCTCAAATGCTTCATGAGTTTCTAAGACTAGTCTTTAGTGACACTTTAATTTGGTCAGGAGAGGTGATGCTGATGGCTGGTGGAAAGGGTATTTGGATTCTCCAGACCCCCTGTTACTCATGTGTTATGCGATTCATGTACACAGCCTGGGATTTAAGCTCCTCATTTAGCTAAGGAAAACATTGACATCGATTTGTCTAATATCTTCAAATTTTAAGTTTTTTTTTTTTTTTTTTTTTTTTTTTTTAACAGCCAGTGATCTATAAGTTGTACATTTTCCCAGGCATTTCCTTGCTCATGGTTATTTGACACTATTGTTATATCTTTACTGATTTTTGTTTACTGTTCTTGTGTTTGTTGCCTCTATAAATTATTTTAAAAAGACTGAATATGAGTTATTTTAAAATGAATCATTTGTCTTATTTATTTTATTATTTGGCCCACCTTTTTCTCCTATTATTTGCGGACTGCTAAACTAAAAATACTTTTAAAAAAAAAATTCTCTGTCCTAATCTCTTCCTGTTTGGAATGCCTTACTTTTGAATTTGATTTTTCCCCCTTTTTCATAACGTTCCCTTTAGTCCATGGATTCCCAAGGAGATCTTTCTGAAGTCAGTATTCTGCCACCTTATTCTTTTTGTGTTTTCTTCACTGTATATTTATCAAAGCCTAGATTCTCCATTTGAATTTGGAATCTCTTCCGACTTACACTGTAATTTTTATTTATTTTTTAGTTTTAATTATCATTACATTTAGTCCATTTCTATATATCTATCTTATGTCCCCAATTAAATATATTACCTTCTCATTTCAACATGTTTCTGTGCCCTCTTTCCTCTCTTAGAGACCGATGTCATTATCTATGAAGTCTCCACAGCTGAAACTTTGGTGGCGTCCTCAAGCCTTCTTTCTTATTTCTCATCCAGTAGGTCACCATCCTCCCTGCCATAGCCTCATCTTATATGTTTTTATTCCATGTACCATGTTTTCTGAAGATACAGTTTTATAACAGAAAGCTATATGAGAAGAGTTTTAAAAGACCGAGGGTGCTTGCAAGAAGAGAGATTGGCATCTCATTTCTCAGCTGGTCATTTGACTGGGCAGCTGAGTTGTTCATTTGCCCTGTATCTACCTGAAAAGGACAAAATTTATTAGAAACATATGATAATAAAGAGCAAGGGAATAGAGGCAGAGTAGCCTTGGTCACACACCAAGGTGTGTAAGTTTCCTAAAGCTCAGTGGGAATTAACAGAGGCCTAAGAAGAGGGTCAAAGGACTCAAAAAGAGGCCATGTGGTATTTTTATAGGGGCAGGAGGTGGAAGATCTGGAAGAGATTGAGCTGGAGCTGCTCGATGCCTTGATGAATGAATACATGTATGAACAAATCAGCGTTCAAAGGCAGATGTAAGGTACTCAGAAGGAGAATTAGAAAAAAAAATATCTGCGGTCCTAAGTAACAGGTGCTATTTAAGTACTGAAACATGTATTTTCATCACTAAAGAAGAAATTCATAACAACCTGCCTGTTTGTACTTCATCCTACTTCCTTCTCCATCTTGGCTTCTCTTTCTTTTAATCTAAATTCTTCCACCCCCACAAAAGACATACAATTGCTATTATGCTTTAAAGTGTCTCTTATGTTTTTTGGTCAGTCTATTGATGAGCTAGTTCTGTTATCTGCTGTTTGGTTACTATGAAAGTAATTATGTAAGGCTCTCATTTTTTTCTGGGTCATCTTTTCTCCTCTCTACTTTTCATAATGCAATATTTTCAAATCATCTGACATAGTTGCTTTAAAAGGTTTTAAAACAGCAAAAAAATTTTTCTATGGTTTTAGGTCCATGTCCACGTGATGCTCTTTCAGAAAATTGAACATGTTACTTTTCCTCTTTGAAAAAATAGTACTTTACTTTGCTTTCTGCTTTAGAGCTGCAAACCAATACTGCCATCCACTGTTCCTTCGGATAATCTTTTTCCCACACTTCTTGCCAAGATATTTTGAAGAAAAACCTGACAACAAAATTAAGTTCTTTGAAAGGATGGGGAGTTTGTAACTTTAGAGCAAGTGCTGCGCTGAGGATCATAAAGGAATCATGACTTATCTTCTTTTTCCAAATGTCTTGGTGGAGAAAACACACTCTCAAAATGTGACCAAGTAAATGAGCAATCTATAGAGTCAACTTTTTCTTGGATATCACGGAATGAGAAAAATCACTGAGTTCCTCTTCGATTACTGTTTAACTTTGCTTCACACAGCCCCCCAGGCTCAGGGCTATTTCTCATCCCAGTCACATTCTAATGTTTCTGGAAGAAAGCTAGTCTCCTCCATGCAGCAAACAGGGTATCTCTGCTTGCCTTATCTTAGTGTCAGAGAAGCTCTCCAACATTTTTGAGAGAAGAGCGTGTATTCCTAATGTCTAATACTTCTAATTGATTTCATGCTTTTTTTTTTGTTTTGCTCCCCATATATCCTATCGTTATTATATAGATCTTTTTAGCCTTACTCTTTTGATCTTTGATTCAGTTTCCAACTAATAAATTTGTAACTAAGTTTATAAGAAATTCCGTATTTTCCTCTTACATGAAATAGAATTGACTCTTCAGGGAATATAGGCAAAAACAAGGGGACAAAATTTGAGGCAGATAATGTCATTGCTGGAAAGCCTTGAGGCGACCTGATCTCATTCCCTGACTCACTCCCCTGAAGAAAGTGAGACCCAGAGAGGAACAGTAAAGCACACAGAGCTATGGAGTCAGTAAATGACAGAGCCAGCGACAGAATTCATCTCTTAAACCCTAGTCAAAGCCTTTTTCCTGAAAACTGCTCCTCCAGTTGCACAGCCCACCTTTCTGCCTCTGGGTTATAGGACATCATATATTGCTTTAAAAAAAAATAACATAAATCTCTTTTGAAGGCCTCTTTGTTCCTCCATGACTCTCATACTCTTCTCTTTACTCCCACCTCCTGGAAAAGTAGCAGGATATCTTGGTTGAGAAAGAGCTCACAACAGTAACATCCTTCTTCCATTTTACTTAGGAGAGAAAAAGGTATGTGAGCATGACGGCCTGGAAAGGAGAACAGAGGGGAGGACTGTCTTTTAGTCCTGTTTTATTAAGAGGACAATTGAGTGTTATTTTACTTAATGTAAATTTATAGTTTCTACATTAGGAGATCTTGATTCCTTTATTTATTCAGGCACCATTTATGTCTAAACTGTTCTTTGAATTTATGCAGGTCATATTTCCTTATCATCTCTTGAAATAGCCCTCAAGCAGGCCACATGATAATATTAGAAAGCTGAGTAGCTCTCTCGATGTTTGTTCAATGCTATTCATTGAGCAGCCACAATGTGCTTGAGAAAACACAGCAATATGTGGTTCCTCTTCTCATCAGATTTCAATCCAATGAGGTGCTTTCACTTTTTAGTTTGTAGATCGACATTGTGTGGGTGTGAGCATGCCTGTGCAAAATAATACCGCAGAAGATGGTGCTGGCTTTAATAAAAATGATTTCTTTTTCTAATAACAGGATTTTTTCCCCTTAAATAAGTGATTATCAAAGATAAACATGATTTAGGGAAGTTTTTGGAGGCTGGTATAAAGTACACTGTGAGAGAAGGACCACGGTGGTCAGAAAAGGGCACTAATTAGTTTGTTTATAAGGTGAAAGATAGAAAACAACTATTTCTTAAAATCATATCATGTTTTGTCAGGCATTATGTTAGGAATTTTGAATATATTATATCATTCCTCATAAAGCTCTAGAAATAATTATAATTATATCCACTTTTTTTCGGCAAATAAACAGACTGAGAGAACAAGGGACTTCCCTGAGATCATTTAGCAGATAAAGGCTAACATGAGAAGTGAGTCCAGGAGTGTTGAATAGAAAGCTAATAGAAGTAAGTGAGCTTAAGGAATATGCTGGCAACAACAGGAAATTGATTTACTTGTCTGGAGCAGAAAATTCATAAGGAATATTGGGGCAGGGGTCTCAAAAGATAGGAACTCTCAATACTAGGTTAAAATGATTTAATTTTGTTCTGTAGATAGTGAGGAATCATTGGTGCTTTTAAAAATAGGAAAAGTCATGAAAATTGTGTTTTAGAAAAAGAAATTTGGTAGTCATGAGCAAATGGACATTGGTAACAAAAAGACCAATTTGAGAGCTATTCCAACAGCCCAGGAATGATGCTAATGGGATGATGAGAAAAAACAATTTTTATAGAGTGACCTTAAAGGATAACAAAAAATGACCTGACAATGTTACTAATTCATTTATTTCATTAATATTTATCACTGTATCTAATACTTCAATCAGGAACCTATATTTTTAATTGAACATTTTATTTGGAAATAATTATAAGTTCATGTACAATTACAAGAAACAGTGCAGAGATATCCCATGTACCCCTTACCCAGTTTCCTCCATTGGTAACATCTTATGAAATTCTAGTATAATAGCACCACCAGGTCATTAACTGTGATACAATTTCCTGATATTATTCGGGTTTTCCCAGGTTGAAACTGTGTTTAAATTCTACTTCTTGTGATTAAAACTTGCCTATGCTTTCCTTCAACTGGCTTTCATCCATCCTGAAAGTTATTGGGAATTTGTTAGGTATATTTCTTCTGTCATTGAATTAAACAGAATCCATTTAATACAGTGGAAAGGTCTTTATTCTTAGAAAGCTGGTTATTCTGCTGCTCTCAGGGTTCATATTCTTCTCTAACCTGCACTAACCTGTCTACTTGAAGACTTCCAAATGGAACATACCAGACCCACAGATGTTATTTATGACTCGACATGAACAGTGTGGCTTGAAATCATGTTCTTAACTCTCTGGGCTTCAGTAATCTTGTCCCTTCCACTTCGCAATGTCATGATGCTGTGGGAAGCTGACTCTGAATTTTCTGCCCTTTTCACCCTTGCTTTGCACCTGTTTTGTTCTCCTCTCAGGCTCTTGGAGATCTCATTTTGCCCCTAAAACCTTCTCTTAGGAGAGGATTCTGTGGCTAACAAGGAGGAAGAAATGTGTAGGCACCAGCCAATGCTTGGGGTGTGGTATTTGGAGAAATCCAAAGTTTGCTCTCAGTGGAAGCAGCATAATGTTCATCAGTAGACCCTGAAGGCAGACTGCCTGGGTGTGAACTAAGGCTCTGCCACTTACTTAAGCAGTGATCTTAGAAAATTACTTACCATCTCTGAGGCTCAGCTTCTTCATTTGTAAGACATAAATAGTAACAGTACCTTCTTCACAGCATTGGTTTCTAGTATAACTAAAGTACATAGCATAGTACTTGGCACACAATAAGCATTCAACTATTAGTGTTATAATTTAAAAGGTTATAGATATGAATGACATATGTCATTCATATAGCACTTACAGATCTGATGGCTAGATTACTTTTCAAAGCTGCCTTTTCTTATTTCCCAAATCTCTTTTTTGCCCCTTCATAGTTGTATTCTAAGATAATATGTCAAAATTTTTAAAATGTATCAGAATTTTGTATCTAGAGAGCAATAAAACACATTTTTATGGGGGCTTTCTTTGATCTATATCATGCTACAAAGATATCTGAGTATGCTTTTGAAAAAGGGGAAGAGGACAAGTATAATTAAACATATACTATGTGTAATCTTATACTAACACTTTAGACTTGTTAACTCAAATAATCTTTAAAATAACTCTTTGGAGGAGGTATCAAAATCTGCATTATTTAGAAAGGATACTAAAACTCAAAAAACTTGTCCAAGGTCATAGGTCTAATCCCTGACAGGTTAAAAGCATAACACAGTGATCTTTGTAATATATTTTCTCCTTTGTTTTTTCTGTGTGTCATTGGAAATGCTGTAGTAAAATGAAATAATGGGTTAATAAATAATGAAATAAAAATATTCAAGAATCTAGTGACCATTTTATGGGACAGTAGTTTTTAAAGGCCTATTTTAAAGTGAGAGTTCCCTGCCTACATTTTTAGTGCCAATTCCAGAAAAAGTTCAATTAAGGGCGTTAAAATAAAATTAACTGTTAGAAACATTCTTACTTTATAATTTTTTAAGGTTGAGTTAAAATAATCTTCATAACTCAATAAAAGGGTTTCTCTCTTTAATGTGTTTGTGCTTCATGCTTTGAATCCTATATCTATGTAACAGTCACAAAATACTTTAATATTTTGAGAGAGAAACTGAAAACAGTAAAATCAATGATTTGGTAGTGTTTGAGACTGCCAAAATGTTTTCAACAAAGTGTCGATTCTCACTATGTCTATCCTCCTTCCTTTTCTCCACCCTTCTAGAATGCTCTGCTAGCAATCAAGCTGTCTAAGGTTAAGATTACCAGATGCAGCAAATGCTACCCAGAAACCAAAAACTGAATTAATAGCTAAGCAAAATGCCTTCTGAATAAATACTTGTCAAGGTCAAAGGGATTCTCAGTTTTGTGAGGGGGAAAGACCTTTGAAGAAAGGAAGAGTAGAGTCAGCAGTCTCTGAATTCATACCTCAAAAGGTCCTATTTCCACTCTGAATTGCAGTCAAATACAATTTATCTACCTGTTACCAAGTCCTTCCTAATTCTGAAAGTTATTAGCAACTTTTTCCTAATTATTGATGATTGGTCTGTAGGTTCTGATATTATCACCTTGATTATTTTATCTCAGTTTTTCCTATATGGCCTCTTGTTTTGTTTGTTTGTTTTATAAGTGACAGAAAATCAAAGTGAGTTTAATTATGTGAAAAGGAAAGTTTATTGGATCATGGAATCCAAGAAAAAGTTGATCATCAATTAAACTTTGGATCTAGTTGAGGATACATTGTCTTTGACAATAATATTTGTTATTCACTAAACCTTCAAAGTCCAACTTGTAGCCTTCACAGTCTCCCTAGGAGTCTTAGAAAAATAAATATATAATATTTTACCTGTTTATTTAGCAAAACTGACTTGGTATTTTTATAAATTCTAATCAACTTCTAGATACTGCCATCATGTCATCAACCAGGTTTCCTGCCACATAATTTGGATCTCAAAATTTTTGCCATTGAGCTTGTATGTAATCTGTTCAAACTTAGTTTAACTAAAATGATGTAAAATTATAAAAACATATTTAAAAATCATTAGGAACCAAAGTCCCACATGCACTTGAATTAAGTTGAGCCATAGCTAATATGTTTTTAAATAATAATAAACTTATTTAGTCTTACATTTGGACTTTTGTCTGTGTACTCCTTCAATGATTACTTAAGAATGCCAAGTCCACTAGACCCTACAGCAGGGGTCCCCAATCCTCTGATACCACTGACCTGTTTCCTCTTGTGGCTTGTTAGGAACCGGGTTGTACTGCAGAAGGTGAACAGTGGGTGCTGGTGAGTGAAGCTTCATCTGTATTTACAGACACTCCCCAGCACTAGCATCACTGCCTCAGCTTCACCTCAGATCATCAGGCATTAGATTCTCAGAGGAGCACCAGTCCCTCGTGCCAAAAAGGTTGGGAACCACTGTCTTATAGCCTTGTTAATACCTAGAAAAGCTGAATTGCTAACATATATTCAGAATACAAGATGGTCTTCCCACAAAAAAAAAAACAAAAAAAAAAAACTGTTTACCTCTACAAATGCTTTTGCTGCTATTGTATATGTGGGTGATAAAAATTGAATTAAAAAAATTGGAATATTGGTTTTTTAACTTCATGTTTACGTATACCTTCAATTTTGAAACTTGGTTTTAAATTTTAAAAAAGAAAATACTTTTGCTATCACTGTATATTTCACATCAACATTTTATTTTTATACTGGCTAGTGTTATCTGCCCAATTTCCAAATAAAATTGTATATTTTGAAAACAGATCTTTTAATTCAATAAAAAAATTATCGTATGAACTTTCATATGAAAGATGTAATAGTTATCGCCATACCAAATCTCGCATTGAGAACAATGAGAAAAGATAGATTAATTAAATGATCATATGTTTAACAGTATCAGAGAGCTGTTGAAGCAGTAAGGGCTAAGAAAATGGAGATGGGAGAACCATGAAGAAGTAGGCTGATGTTTTGAAATTTGTTTTACTCTGATTATATTTGTAAACTCTGGGTATGAGCAAGAAGCAAAGTTCCTGGGCTTTGTCCAGGCAGAGTAGCTGCTGCCAGACTTAGAAGTCAACAGAACACTTGGCAGTTTTGCAGGACTGCATTAGCAAAATTAGAAACTTGAGAGATGTCAAATTCATGGTCAGTTTTCTCCTCAAGACATTTGCTGAATTCTGAAATTTTGGGTTGGGAAGATAAATAGCTGAGCAGAGAATAGAAAAGCAGAGCAGAGTTTTCTTCAGTCTTATAGATTTCATGTTCTGCTAAGCAAAGAGACTCTGGTAACACAGCAGGCTCTCATCGAAAGTCCTGGTAAGTTATACCACACAAAGAAGAAGTGAACAAAAATTAGACTGAATTCAGCTCACTCTCTAATTGGATCATGTTTATAAGCCTTCATATTGCCTAGCAGAGATAAGGGTTAAATAACTGGAGGATGAGCTAATCCATAGCCTCTACAACATCTATATGCAAATTTATGTCATTAAATCTAAAGTTATTAATTCTGCCAAAAGACGGGACCACGATACTGAAACTCAGGAGGATAATGAGAATATAAAAATATAAAAAGGGTAACCCATATATTGGAGTTAGTTAGAAGACATGAACTTTAAAGTTGACAAAGATCAATAGCTTTAAAGACTAGATGAAAGACCAAGAAATATAAATAAGAAGATGGTGAATTTTACCAGATAATTTAGAATCTATAAAATAAATGGATGTTCTAAGTCTGCAATAACAATATCTGAAATTAACTCAATAGCTACATTTATCCACATATTTAACACAGCAGAAGACAGAATTTGAAATATCCAAATTGACAGATAGAGAGAAAAATAATTGAGAAGACAGAAAAGAACATAACAGACATGTAGAATAATTTTCAAAGCTCAATCATACGTATAATTGGAATTCCTTAAAAAGAGAGAAAGAATGAGAGAGATATTTGAAGAGCTAATGGTGGAGAATTTTCTAAAGTTAATGAAAAATAAAGACCCACCAATTCAAGAAGCTCAGTGAACTATAAACAAAAATATACAAAGAAAACAAGACTTAGGAATTTTGTATTTTTTTTGAAAACCAAAAACAGAAAAATTTTAAAAGTATCCAGAGAAAAGACATAAAACAAGCTCACAGTTGACTTCTCAATACAAACTATGAAAGCTGATAGAAAATGGAAAGTGTCAAGCTAAAAGAAAAAATGTCAAATTATCAATCAGTAGTTAAAATGAGTAAATAAAGTAGACTACACTACCCATCGATAAGTGAAAATAGAAAAAATTAAGATAAAAAAGAACTTCTGATCATTAGTAAAAATCTTTTCTCAGGAAAATGGAAGCTGAGAGATTTTGTCAACAGCAGACCTTCACTAAAACAAATACTACAGAATTGTCTAACCAGAAAAAAATGTCCCAGAGGTAAATGTAAAAATAAGAAAGGGAGTGATAAATGGAGTGAAAGTATTCCAAGGTTCTAGTATTATTTGGAAAGAAATAAAAGTAATAATTTGTAGTAGTCCGAACTACAATCTCTAACATTACCAAAATAATAATAAAGAATGCATAACTAAGAAATTAATAGGGTGGATTTTTTTTTAATCTAAAAGAGGACACGAGATGGGGGAAAAACATAAAACAAATAAGTCAAGTAGAAAATAAAAGCAGGATGATAGATGTAAATTTAGATGCATTGGTGATTATATCATACACAAAGAATATTTATAAATCTCTAAGAAAGGGAAGAGAAATGTAAGAGAAATATAATCCAGTAGAGAAATGGGCAAAATATTTGGCTGGATGCTTCACAAAAGAGGATTATTGAATGACCAATAGACCTGAGAAGCAAACGATTTTACTAGTCATCATGGAAATGTAAATCACATTGAAATAGCAATACACCTACTCCAGAATGGCTAAAATTTGAAGAAAGACAGGTAACATTATGGATTGGTGACTATGGAAGAATTCCAGTTCTTATTCACTGCTAGTGGGATTGTAGATTGACAAAAGCAATTTGAAAACCTGTTTAACAATTTCTTGTAAAACTAAACCTACTGAATTATATACATAGTAAATATGAATATAATTCAGCAATTCTCTTATGTTTATACTCAGTACATGTATATGTAAGTTCACACAAAGACATACCTAATAATATTCAAAACAGTGCTGTTCATAACAACCCACATACTATAGAACAGATAAACACATATAACATGCCCTTGAGTTGGCTCTGACTCCTGGCGCCTCAATGAATGATGGTGTTCACAATGTCCAATTTTCAAAAACCCTGTTCAACTCCTGTAGACTTGTGCCTATGACTTCTTTTATTAAGCCAATCCATCTCCTATTTGGTCTTTCTCTTTTCATGCTACCTTCTATGTATCTCAGTATTATTGCCTTTTCCAAAGAACCTTGCTCTTTCATGATGTGCCCAAAGTAGGACAGCTTCAGTTTTGTCATTTTTGCCTTTAGTGATATTTCAGGCTTAATTTGCTCTAGGATCCACTTGTTCATTTTTATGGTAGTTCAGGGTACCCCTAAAGTTCTCCTCTAACATCATATTTCAAATGAATCAAATTGTAGTATGTAGAGCGGAATAATGTACAGTATTATAAATAATTTTTAAAAAAGCAGCTATATACAGTGGTATGTATTTATCTCTTAAATACTGAGTAAGCCAGCCTTGAAAGATTACATACTTGTATGACTTCAATTATGTAAAGTCTAAAAACAGGCAAAATTAATCATGCTATAAGAAGTCAGGATGCTGCTTATACTTGACAAGGGTGATGGGTATGGACTTGAAGGCACATGAGAGGGGCTTTGGGGTGCTGATAATGTTCTGTTGCCTAATCTGTGTGCCAGTTCTACAGGTGTGTTCACTTTGTGTCTATTCCTTTGGGCTGTGCATTGGAAGTACTTGCATGTTTATGTATGTATGTCATCTTTTAATAGTTTACTTATAAATTATTAAGTACTTACTGAATGCGTGGGACCAAGCTATGTGAGTCTTCCTCATCAATTGCTTTTCTATTGTAACTATTGTGCTAGTAAATGCCCATGATTACATACCCTGAAAACTGTAGAATGACAATAATGGTGATGATACATTGATTGTTTATTATGTTTCACTTACAATGCCATGAAAATTTACATATATTTCTCCCAATCTCATAACTATCCTGCTTTTCATAATACTACACAAAAAGCAGTTTCTCCAGAGAAGTAATGGAAATAAAGACAAAATAAAACAAACATTTCATAACAAAATAATAAACCACATCACCACAACTTGTGTGATTATTCAAAAAGTTGGAATCTGCTAAATCAAGTATCCCAGCATCTAAAATTTTTTTGAATTGCATCTGTTTGCATGTCATTTAAACAAGTCAATCAATATTTACTGAAAAATTGCTATGTACTGAACACTGCTAAATACTGTGGAAGTTAAAAAAGACCTTACATATGGTTCCATCCCTTAAGAAGCAAATAACCTATTTAGGGCTACAATAATTAAATCTGCAAAAGAACAACACAAAGCAATGTAGTTTAAACTACTAAATTAATGTCAGCTATTCTGTAAGTAGTCTAAAAATAAAAGATGGATGTAGTATGAAGTGGTGGGAAGGCTTATTGGAGGAGGTGAGGCCAGAACTGGGCTTTAGGAAGGTGATTGACTAGCAAAGTTTCTTGGAGATCTAATTAACACATGTTGTGTTGGACAGTTGAAGATTACCTGTTTTATAATAGTATGAATTGATATCATAAATGGTTCTGATGCCATTATGATGTATCATGTGTGAATAATTCATGCATAGACTAATGGAGCCATACAATAGAACTGCAGGGGTGTTACAAATTAGAATTTATGTTCATAGCTAGCAGTGGGTAGATGCTGGTGTAGTGTTTGCCCCCTTCACTATTTACTATGCCTCACTCTTACCAGGGCTAGCGTGTGTGTGTGTTCACTGTTTGATTATGAGGGATACAAAATTCAGCTATGCATTGAATTCACAAATGTCTTTCTAAAAATCATTTGTACAAAGAGTATTACAGTGTACTACCAGAGGAAAATTGGGAGAAAGAAGTAAGTCACTCACAGTAGAGTCTTACAGTGGGTCCGAACTTCTACACATTGTTTTTAAATTCTCTTCAGTTAGACTTTTAGTTGAGAATAGAATTTGGTTAAGGTATCTTGAAATTCTAAGTGTTATTGGAAATTATACTGGCTAAGTGCACCCTTCATTTCATATTGCCATTAAATTTTTCTTTTCGCCCCTAAAATTATCAAGGCTAGTGTATTAGTTTGCTAGGTCTTTTTTGGGGGGTGGGGTGGGGTGGGGTGGGGGTGGGGGAGGGGAATAAGAAACATAATTTAACTCATAACAACTAATTATAACACCTAGTTACTCTTTAACTAGTATTCATCAAGTTATGGTGTTTTGTTTCTTAGTTTCATTACCAGAGGCATAGCAAAACACACCATAAAAGCCACAGCTTGCTCATGGTAACATGTTGCCACTTGTATGTAAATAAAGTCATTTAGATAATAAATTCATATGACAGAGCATTTTGAAGGTAATTTTTACCTTTGTTAGATTACTACTGTATGCTTGGAAGAGGGACCCAACTCACACTTTGGTACTCTCATATCCACTCAAAGATTCTGAGTCTGAGAATTAAAGGAGACTTTAAATGTTCAGTAAGTCCCAAATGATGACCAGGGGACTCATGCTAATCTATGATGGGGGTTTTGTCATTCTGTATCAAACTGAGAAAAAGAAAATCCATGTCATCTCTTGATTTAGCTAGCTAAATTTTTATTGGATGAAGTTTAAAAATTCTTTTAAATTTTTTTATTTTTTGCAGATTGCCTTTAGTTTTAATATTATGTTTTCTTATGTTTTTATTTAAAATATAATTTATCTTATGAGATAATACTGGTCATTAGTTTTAGTTTGAAGATCTTTACTTGGTATTATAAAACATTAATAAACATTTTTTTCAGTTTCCCGTTTAAAAAAATTATATTTCTGGTCCATGAAATGTGTCTAAGAATCATCGATCTAATTAAATGAACCATTTAATTCTTGAATTCTCTCTACAACATACGCACCATAATATGGTTAAAAAGAAGAAATTTCACTACTTTCTGCATAATTTTTTCCATCCTCAGACAATATTCTTAGAAAACTCTTAAAAAATTCAGTGGTGATTTTTCTTGAAAATTTCTCTTTTCAGTTTTCACTTCTGAAATCATACTAACAAAATGTTTTCTCTATTCTATATTCTCAAATATATAGAGAAAAGTATTACTTTCTCTCTGATTCTTCTTCCTTCTTGACTAAACAACTCCATTTTCTTTGTTCCTCACACAACATGATTGCAAGTCACTCACTTTAACTCTTCCAAATCTCTTTTAGTTTATCAATGATACTCAAACTCTTGACACTTAGGACTGAATTTTAGATTAACTAGATACAAATACCTGGTTTGAGAGGATCCTCTATCACTTTCCAGTCTCTAAAATCTATATTTTAGCACCATTTACTATTTTATTAGACATTTTGTGAATTGCAATTCATCTCAAGTTTTCAATTGAATGAGTCCTTACAATTTTTTTTGCCTCTGGCTTACTGTTCTCACCTAGAAAACTAGAAGGTATCATATTAAAATTCACCTGTGAGCAATTCACATCTGGCAAATTACAGAGTTTTCTTTAAAAAGAAAAAAATAATACTTTTCTCAGTGTTCAACACCTTCTGGCCATCCTTCTCTTAAAATCAATTCTTGGTAAAGAAAATAAAATTGGTTGTAGTTAAACAAAATTCTTCCTTCCATGAATCTGTTCATTTTAGCCAAGTTCAGAGCCATAAACTAAAGCAGGACTTGGGACACTACTACCTAGGGGCCGAATCCACCTTGTCTGCCTGTTTTTGGAAATAAAGTTTTATCAGAACACAGCCACACACATTCATTTTATATTGCCTATGACTGATTTTGCACTACAGTGGCAGAATTGAGTAGTTGTAACAGAGTCTTTATTAGCTACAAAGCCTAAAATATTTATTTTCTAGTATTTCTACTATGCAACTTTTGGAATAATAAACAAGTCAAAATTGTCGAAGAGAGGAATATGAAAAGGTGAGAGAGGCTTTCATTAATATCTAAAATTAGAGCTAGCTCTCAATCTACTCAGCAAGATATCAGTACAGATTGAGAGAAAAACTGAACAGCACTGATCTAATTGTTATAGATTTGACATTTGCTTGAGAAGAGATTAGTTGTGTATAGTAAAGCTGAAAATTGAATGTAACTGTGCTTAGTTGCTTCAGAGGAGGCCAGTTGAAGTAGTATATGTTAACTGTAATTTATGACATGAATTGCATTAAAGCTCTTTTTATCATAATGCTCAGACCCCTTTCAATTTGCAAAGACAAGCCAAACAATTCTATGCTTCACTATGTAATGTTCACAAAAAAGAAAGCTTTAAAGAGATGACTAAACAGATCCAAAAGAAAAATAAACATTGACACATACTGGACTGTTTTGGGGGTTAGAGAACTAACATCTGAAGAGATATCATCATTCATAGTGAAATCAAATTTCTGTTTTATCAACTACATGGCAACAGAAGACTGATTCAGCAGATGTAATTTCTATTTGGGTGGTGGTCTGAAAATTTCCTTTTATATTACAATTGGTTTTTTTTTTTTCTAATCCAGAAGACAAATGAGAAACCAATTTATTCTTAATTTCTTTCTGTGAAATACATCTCAACCAAAGGAAAGGAAGACAAAGGCAAAACTTTGAAACGATGTTAAAAATGTCTGTGTAGGAAATTTTAATTTATGAAATAAGAAAGAGACAAATGAAAAACCGCTTTTGCATTGAAAGGAATTAGCATGGAAGATTGTAAGCAAACTGCAACCTGGGCAAAATTGTTTTCCATACTCATCTTCCTCCCTCAGTTTTTTTGCTACACTCCTTCCCCTCTCTAGGAATTTAATATACTTGAGTTGCCTGGGATGGTTCAGGGCGTCTACAGTTCTGTGATTAGGCTGATCTCCTCAGTGGTTCTGGATATTTCCCTTTCATCATAACTTGATGTCCTGGATGCCACTCTCTCAGGGCCTCTGGATGCTGTCAAGGATTCTGCCTAAGAAACCCCAGAAGTAAATGCCCATCTGTGGCACCAGCTTTAGGAGAAAACTAGGTACTACAGTCCTTACAGAAAACACAATACCTACATCACATGACGTCCCTTAACTCCAGAAGTTACTGATCTGCAATATCTTGCTGACCCACCCGTATTGTAGCCTGAAGCAAAATGAAAAATATGTGCTCCTACACATATGTATCGAAATATTTTTCCACAATTTTAACCAAGTAAAAAATTAATAAAACTCCACAGTGAAAAAAAAAAGGCTATATGTAGAAACCTGCATTGCCTAATCTCTTTGCACACTGTTAATCCTAGTAATGCCTAGAGAGGAACAAGATCTCCATGTGGGCCAGCAACTCAAATGATTAGCAATAACTGTTTTCTTTGCACAATAATACAAGACCATACAACAAACAAAACAACTACTACCTTTCTTTATGTAAAATTCCAATATTTTGTTCCCCATTGATGTTTGTGCATTCATTTTTATTTTAAAATATTATATTACAATTATTTTGATTACTGAGCTTTTTGTCTTTGAATTTGGCCCCTAATTGCCAAATTTGCCTCACCCTAATCCTGACCTTTTTAATCTGTTATTCAGATTTTGTCTAAGATGTTAAATTGCTTTTTAAGAATCAAAACATTTCTTGGTCATCTCCAATATATGCTTCTGGCCTAGTGTTTCTCAAACGTCTTAAGAACATGAGAGTTCCAGTGATATTCTTAGTTACAACAAACTAACAACCAAAAAGAAGGAATTTTATTGTTAAGGAAGTTTTGGAAATTGCAGCTGTATCTGTTTATGTCTCCTCTGTCTCTTTGGGAACTCACTGTTAACATTAGCATATTAAGGTTCTGAGGAGTCTCACAGCATAAGTAATGTTAAACATATTTAACTATAGTTATTTGACATTTTGTTTCATAAAACCTATTATCATCTTAGTAGACACATGTATTATTTAACTATCACCGCATAACAAATGACCCCAAAACTTGGTGGTTTAAAATGATAATAAACATTTATTATT